>AP028448.1:4576050-4807743 GCA_036509395.1 Antheraea yamamai | reverse complement strand
TGTTTTATAGAACTCTTTACGTTTATATTCTAAAATATTATTAGGAAGACCTCTATATCATTAAAGTTATTAATAATTATAATGTCGAATTGTAAACAATAAGCTGATAATTATTTCTCTTATGTACACTCCAGCACACCAGATTGGGTCCCTCTCGGCAGCGGCTCAAGCCTAGGTCCGTTCACTCGGCGTGGAGCCCTTGAGTGCGCTACTCGCACGATACCGTGACACAAAATCTTACATCACTGCGAAAACATTACACATTTCACCTCCACACACGTGCACGCCTACACGCTTACACATGCAAGTGGAAGAGTTTTATTTTATTTCCCTTATGAATGGTAAATTGCATGTATCAGGCAACAGCCCAAGCCGAGGTGTGCCGTGCACGCTTGAGTTAGTTGTCAAATAAAATCGGCTGAGTCTCTTAAGCGCTCGCCTTAGTAGTCCGGTGAAGCTGTTAAGAACTTGCTAGGTCAATAGCGTAGCCAGTTCAAAAAAAAAAATCTCTTATTAAAAATAAAGAATGAGTTGAAGTCTTGCTAAATTTCATGCAGACAAAGTCGCGGGTATAGGGATATAGATTAAGAAATCCCTTTATAATTTTAAAATATTAAATCATTACAGCCTGAAAATATTCAATTGAAACAGTTTGATTTTGTTATTAATTAACAAAATGATTATTTGAGGCGCTCGCGTCGTCGGTATTTGTTTTCCTAATCTGGCATCCCGTTAGCTGTCAGGTTTGTCTAATTGCCTTATCGGGTTAAGTCGGTGAGATTTCCTCTCTCGATTTGAAGTCGCAACCGTGAGGAGTGTTTCCCTCAGCTGCTCCCAAGTGTTGGTACTGTGAGGCTAGTCGTGTGGTGTCTCATTTATTAGGAGCTTTTTGATATAGACTCGAGCTTCTGCGGTATTGGTACCGCGTAGTGTACGACACCTTCATCCCGTTCTTCATCTAAACCCCGGTAAGAATTCAACTTAAATTTGTCAGGCTTTGTCTCGTGGCAAGCACGTGTTAGGTTTGGGCCTTGATTGTTCCAAATAAGCTTTAGATTCGACCTAGATAATTTACATGTGCAACAGTATAACCACAGTGTAGTTTATTTCTATTGGTATTCAACTTGTAAAGTTAATTTATCAACAACAGTGTGCCGTTCGATTTGATTACGTTGAACGGGAACGTAAATTAATAAACGCGGATCCCCCAGTGTTATCCTCTTTTAAACGTAGACATGGTTATCACTTTTTAACAATACCACCCCTCACGTCTTATAAATAATAAATTCCAGCGTGACGAATAGTCATCCAAATCGAATGTCGCTTTCAGGTGTTCGGGGGTTTTTTATATTGGATACTACTACCTAATACTACTGTCTAGTGCAAACCAAACCCTACTTGAGAGTAGTTGAGCCTGCCGTGTTGGACGGCTGGCCGACTGCAGCGAGTATTGCGGTGCTTTGCTGACCTGTCGGTCTGGGCGGCCGCCAGCATTAGATTTTCCTCCAGTGTTGCATTCCTGGTTCCCCACTAATACCTGTGTCCGTGGCCGAACCCTCGCGTCCAGCTAAGCGAACCCTACCCTTCTAATTTTATATATTCAACTAGTATAGTTTTATGTGGATTCTTCTCTTTTCTTTCTCGTAGTTCTGTTAAGAATAATGGCTTTGATTTTCCTACACCTTGAGATGTCTATAATTATTTTTTTATCCACCTTAACCGAGCGAGGCAACTTCTGTGTACTATCTATTGTTATTACTCGCCGTTAAGATTTGTTTTTTTTTGTTAATTTTTTTTTTTCTCTCTCCCCTCCTTTTTCCCCCTCCCCTCCCTTTATATTTTTAATTAATTATATTCATTTTTTTTGTGTCCTATCGCCGTTATTCGAAGCCTCATATATATTTTGAGATAGCAGTCCTCCTGACTCCGCCCACAACGACCTTCCTATTGGTCGAATCTCGTCGCCTGACATCGTATGATGCGGGTAGTTTACAATGTTAACTTTTTTGTTGCTACCGTGTCGCTATAAATATCGACACGCCGCCTCATCTGACTCATTGGCGTCCTGAGTTTCACTCCGTTCACAAGTGTAAAACGCTGTTAGCGTTCGATAATAGTTGGTGATAAATATTTACAAAGTTTTTATAGTGGTTATTGTAGTGATTATTATAGTGATTATCATGGATGATCAAATAGAAAACTCGTCGGACTCGTCATTTTCCTCGACTACGGTCTTGTCAGACAACAGAAAACGAAAGAAGAGTGATAAGAAGAGGAGCAAACGGAGCTGTAGAAGTACAAAAGCACTAGAATGCCTCGCCCAGCAGTATTTCGAATCAGAGGACTGGCGAAATGTACGATACTCCGATACGTTTAAAAATATATAATGCTCGCCCAGGTTTCACAAACCTTGAGTTTTAAAGTGTTTTGATAGCGGTAAATCAATTACATTGTCATCCGATAAAGGTTTGGCAGTTCTTACACATGCCCTTATAATGCAATTCTTTTCAAGACGGGTTTCACGAAACTCGTGGAGTGGGCATCGGAAAAAGGGGTTATGAATAAAGATGACCTGGTGGGTAAAATAAATGATAATTTTTTCAGAAAATTTTCAAGAGATTATAAATATAGAATCGTTTTAAGAAAATACCCCCTTCTAAAGACTTTTTGTTGAAAAAGTTTTAGATTTTCAGAGGAAGAGACCTATCACGGGGTCTTTGGTTTCACAAGCTAGATCCAATAGTATACTATAGAACACAGGTCGGCGCGTGGTTCCTTCATCAAGTAATCTCGGATTGGTGCCTCCTCGGGGTAATCGGTTCTGTAGTGCCTCGTGGTTCTAATACCCAGTTTGTTTGGCTGGACCTCGCTTTCACCATTCGCAGCACGTCCAAGGGAAACTGTCTCGGTTTCCAACGAGAATTGTTGAATTCCGAGAAAAAGAGAAGCCGAGACGTAATAAGAATAATGACAATCAAAAATTTCAAGGGGGGGGGCGAAACTTCATTGCAGTTTGGAAATCACTAGGCGCCCCACGGGCCCTAGTGAAGATAATATCGGGGTACCGAATGCTTTTCAGCTCGAAACCTCCTCTGGTCTCGCCAAGGAGGGACCTCATTGCAGTCTGGAAGTCACTAGGCGCCCCCACGGGCCCTAGTGAAGATAATATCGGGGTACCGAATGCTTTTCAGCTCGAAACCTCCTCTGGTCTCGCCAAGGAGGGACTTCGTTGCAGTCTGGAAGTCACTAGGCGCCCCACGGGCCCTAGTGAAGATAATATCGGGGTACCGAATGCTTTTCAGCTCGAAACCTCCTCTGGTCTCGCCAAGGAGGGACTTCGTTGCAGTCTGGAAGTCACTAGGCGCCCCACGGGCCCTAGTAAAGATAATATCGGGGTACCGAATGCTTTTCAGCTCGAAACCTCCTCTGGTCTCGCCAAGGAGGGATTTCATTGCAGTCTGGAAATCACTAGGCGCCCCACGGGCCCCAGTGAAGATAATATCGTGGTACCGAATGCTTTTCAGCTCGAAGCCTCCTCTGGTCTCGCCAAGGAGGGACTTCATTGCAGTCTGGAAATCACTAGGCGTCCCACGGGCCCTAGTGAAGATAATATCGAGGTACCGAATGCTTTTCAGCTCGAACCCTCCTCTGGTCTCGCCAAGGAGGGTCATGAGTCGTTACGAAACTCCACATTCGAAACAGAAGGATTTGGTAATACAGAGCCTGTTGGAGCAAAACATTCTGGAACCAGCTCCAGAAACTTTGAGTTTCAGTCGAACCTGTTTCTCGTACCCAAGAACGAGTCTCTACGACCAATATTCGATTTGAAACTGCTCAATGCTTTTCTCAAGATAAAGAAGTTTCGAATAATTCATCGGCGGTTTCTCCGGTTGGGTTATCGAGGAAAAGTTTTACAAAGACTGGTTTACCGTTCGGTCTCGCTACAGCTCCCAGCACTTTCGCGGCCCTGTCAAACTGGACGGCAGAACAACTACGCGAAAAGGGAATCGGCACTATCATATATCTAGACGAATCTGTTGGTAGCCCAGGAAAGGACACAATTGAAAGAACACATAGAATTGGCCCTTCAGACCTTGCATCTGCTGGTATGGAAGGTCATCTGCTGGTATGGAAGGTCAACAAAGAGAAGTCTGTTTTAGTCCCCCGGCGTTTTGATAGAATATTTAGGCTTAATTTGGGATTCCTGACAAAATCAAAAGTAACTCTCCAAGAAGGTACAAGCCTTGAGGAACATGATATCTCAACTTCTGAAGAAAGCAACTTAGGGGATCCGAAGTGTTATAGGGAGTCTGAATTTTTCTTGATTGGTGGTACCTTTGGGCCGACTGAACTTTCTGTTTTGCAATTCTCTTCTTCGGTGGTACCTCTGGGCCGACTGAACTTTCATTGATGTTTTGCAATTCTCTTCTTCAAAGGCAACCGCGATGCCGTCATCAGTTACCACCGAAGGCAATAATCGAGCTCAAGGGTGGTATCAAAATTGTCAGAACAGAGCAAGGTTACACTTACCTCGCCGAACTCACTTTTTAACAACAAACGCTGCCGATACGGAATGGTGTGCCGAATTAGACAATCATCAGATAAGCTGTATTTGGGACAAAGACGAAGAGCATCTTCATTCCAACCACAAAGAGATGCTTGCAGTTCTAAAGTGTATAGCAGGATACGCTCCTGAGTCATCTATTATTACAGAGCGACAACAGGTCTGTGGTAGCAAACCTTCAGGAACGAAGGCGGTTTGAAATCGGAGACACTATATTTGACGTATCAGATATTTCAAATTCTTCACGATTACGAGATTTACTTAGTTCCTCACTATATTCAGGAAGATACAATGTCGTAGCAGACAGGTTATCGCGACAGAGTGTGTTAACAAAATGGCATCTTCTGCCAACACTAACAGAATTAGTTTTCAGGAAATGAGGTGTTCCAGAGATCGACCTCTTCGCGTCTCTGAAGGCTCACGTTGTACCAAGATATGTGACACGGGATCAGCGCGATCAAGAAGCATGGAGCCGCAATGCTTTCGCGATCCAATGGAAGTTTAAGTTAGCCTGGGTGTTTCCTCCACCGAATCTAATGCCCAGGGTATTATTAATGTGCTTAAACTATGCGGAGGGTGTTTTTCTAATAGTTTTCCCCAGGTGGAACCAAGCATTTTGGCGGCCGGATCTGAAGTCTGGAGCCCTGGCACCTCCATTCACGATCCAGAGACTGCAGGACGTGCTAATAGACACATCCATGGGCTGCCCACCATCGGGAGTAGCAGATCTGGTCCTGGAGATTTAGTGAAGTGGGGGTGGGCGAGCGCATTAGCATCCTGGACCCCTGAACAGAAGTTATTACTGCGAGCAGGTTGGGGGCAGTCTACATTGGCTACTTACAAACCCGCTTGGAGGCGTTGGGTAGTATGGTGTTTTCGTACAAATCCATCTGCTGGTAAGTTTTTAGCCGATTTACACATAAAATTTAATTTATCATATAATTCCAATTTTACTACAAGTCCTTAGTAGCTACCCTTTGTGACATAAGAAATTATGCACGGTCTGTATGGGATCCTCGAAGGGATCCTCGGATGCTAGAAACTTAGCGTGCACCTAGAAGCACCGTTGATTCTACTTTATATGAAGTTTCTCGAACTTGTGCAGTAATATTATAATATTATTATTATTGTGTTCAGGGCATAGAGTCCATGATTTCTTTCAGTATTTCGTCTGATCGATGTATAATTGATCATGAGCATATTACGTTATGGCCAACTTCTCGCTCCAAGACTGATTCCGATAAGCACCAACAATCAGGTTGGAGGTTGTTAACAACCTAATACTAGAAATTCCATCTCTAGATCCGATTAATTTAATCAAATCATTGTTAACGCTTGGGGCTCATCGACGAGCTATGGCATCTTCAGACAGTCTGTTTTATTACAGCTTGTGGTGTACCACGAGCAGCTTCTAAAACAACTATAGGTAATTGGGTTAGATTAATTTTAAAAGAGGCTGATATTGAGGCCTCACCTGGCAGTATTCGATCAGCAGTAGCATTTAGAAGTTGGTTAGATAATGAGCCCATAAGATTATGGCCAGAGCTAATTGGAAGGCTAGTAGGACGTTTCAAATATACTATAATAAGGTGGTTTGTACCAATAAGAAGTATGTACAAGATAATTTATTCAGGAACAAATGTATCCCAGTTTGATTTTAAACATATAAGCATTTATGATTGATTTCTATGTTTGCCCATATAATAATAATATGTTTGCCCATATAATAATAATAGAATTAAAACTATATAAGTAGTCCATTGGCGTCCTGTTCACCAGGCGATAACAAACATGGTCTCAAAATATATATGAGGCTTCGAATAACGGCGATAGGACACAATAGGAGCGTTTTACCTACCAATAAAACGCATATTGTGTCCGGGAGCCTTATTCGAAGCCTCATTTTTTCTTTTTAAAATCTAGTTTTTCAGCTAAAACATTTTGAGACTCCAATGAGTCAGATGAGGCGGCGTGTCGATATTTATAGCGACACGGTAGCAACAAAAAAGTTAACATTGTAAACTACCCGCATCATACGATGTCAGGCGACGAGATTCGACCAATAGGAAGGTCGTTGTGGGCGGAGTCAGGAGGACTGCTATCTCAAAATATATATGAGGCTTCGAATAAGGCTCCCGGACACAATATGCGTTTTATTGGTAGGTAAAACGCTCCTATTATATTGAGTAAATGAGATGTCACAATGTGGCGACTACGTTGCAACTTTCAGAGGATTTTGTACTACATATATGTAAAATGAAGATTTGACTCCGATTATATAGTTTTGTAAACGCTTTGACAGCTAATTTACCTATTTATTTCAATTGAGCTGACATATATATCGGCGCCTACCCACCCACATTAAGCCCATAATTCGGTCACGCCTCTCTCCCTACTACTCGACTTGTTTCGGAATATAAAGTAAATTTTCAAAAAAAAGTATTAAAAGACTTCAATATCAATCAAAAACCCATAAGGCACTAAAAAGCGGAAAATAAATAGTTTATCAAATTAACCAAATTAAATAAAACATATGAATATGTGTGCTACCTAGAGATGTATTGGAAATCGGTGCCAACCGAAATTTCAAATTTGTTCCAGGTAGAAAAGTATTACAGAGACGCGAAAGTGAATTTAAACTTTTTGTACCTATGTAGATGATACGATTTTCAGTTGGCACCGACTTCTAATATATCTCTAGGTAGCACACATATTCATATGTTTTATTTAATTTGGTTAATTTGATAAACTATTTATTTTCCGCTTTTTAGTGCCTTATGGGTTTTTGATTGATATTGAAGTCGGTTAATACTTTTTTTTGAAAATTTACTTTATTTTTCCATTTTTAGTGTATATAAATATATTTTACTAGCAGTGCCGGCGAACTCCGTTCCGCCTTAAGTATATTAAAATATGCGCATTTTTGCGGTATGGTATGCGATATGGTTTCAATTGGTTGTACAATAAGTAACGTTTGGTACGAACGCAACCTTATCAATAATCCGCAATAGTTTTTTTCTACCACCAACTCGGCTACCATCGCTTCACACATAATACATCTTAAGTAATGTAATTACAATGCTTGCGTCATGTTGCAACACAGCAACGAACATAAGCACAATAGGCTGCTAAGAATTGAAGAGTTTTTTTTATAATATTGGTGGCAAACGACCATACGGGTCACCTGATGGTAAGTGATCACGGGCGCCCATGGACACCTGCGACACGAGAGGAAACACAGATGCGTTGCCGGCCCTTAAGAAAGGAGTAGGCTCGTTTCTTGAAAATTTTCTTACTTTGTCACGGATCCCATAATCAGAACCTAACCAAACTCTCATCAAACTACCCTTGAAGTACGTCCTTTCCAATAAAAAATGAATCATCGAAATCGGTTAGCGTGATATTGAGTTATTCGTCTATTTGTCGTGTACATACTTAATGCAAATTTAAAACTTATACGGTTTTGCACTGGATGCCGTTGTCAGAACTGAACCAAATTAAAATGGGACCACACAGGAAGTACCAGCTTTCAAATAAAAAAAGAATAATCAAAATCGGTTCACCCAGTCCAAAGTTATGAGGTAACAAACATAAAAAAAAAATACAGTCGAATTGATAACCTCCTCCTTTTTTTGAAGTCGGTTAAAAAGGAGCGGAATGACCGCACTTAACGCATGGTAGTCCGGTGAAGCTGTAAAGACCTTGCCAGGTCAATAGCATAGTCAGTTCGAAAAAAAAAAAAAAGCACTTAAGACAGTCTTGGCTCTGGCGTCGCGCGGTACACTCGTACTGTGCAAGTTGCTTAACTTAGACTCTGGATAATTATTTTGTGCAAATGAATTAGTTATTATTTGAAACTAATTAATTGGTTACCTATTCTTCCAAATAATCTGAATTGATAGTAATTGATCGTTATTTTGAGATATCACGATATTATTATAACGGGGTGATAGTCTGAATTAAAACTAATTAATCATTATTTTATGTTGCGCTATGACGATATTATTATAATGGAGTAGCTTAGTGGGTTAATTACTAATTTATGTTGAGGTATGACGACATTATTATAATAGGGCGTTTTGGTGAGCTACGAATGAGCAATATAGGGTTGGGTTGGGGATTCTTTGGACGATCATTGTGGGGTGACGTTATGGAGAAGGAAAATGATTTGGTTCTTATTAGTAGCGTCATTCTTGTGATGGATTCTGGGGAAAGTTCTGGCGGGATGCCGAACCCGCCGACATATATGTGTATATATATATATACAATTGTTTGTTGCCCTGAATAAATGAATATATATATATATATATATATATATATATATATATATATATATATATATATATATATACTCAGATATACATGTAAGCAATATTACATTAAAAAACAACATACTTCTTAGAGAAAAATTCGCTACGCCGCTCACGGATAAAAATAATATATATGATATATACGAGATATATGTATATGTGTATACAATATTTGAAAAGGATTAGAGATAAAAGTGAACTGACTGTTGAAATTAAATGATTACCGAAATAATAACAAAAGCAATGACTCGAAATAAACAATAGTAGCTGAACAATAAAGTAATAGAGAAAGTTACAACTTAGAATAATAACAATTCGCAACATTATTTATTTAACAGTTATAATTTGCTCAGATAGCATTTGATCACCACCTGGTCGGTGAGTTATGGGTGATCGTGTACTTTAATTGAATGATCCCACTTATACAGTATTCGTTTCCGTATATACGGGGCAGATCTTGTAGTATTATGTAGGTACTATATGTATCGCTAAAGTAGTATTATTGTAAATAGAATATATTCGTAGTCGGCAAATAATTCGTATTAAGCACCTATTTATAGTAGGGCAACGGCTTCTATAGAAATATCATTTTTCAAACTGGATAGGTCTTCTAGTAATACTAAAATGAGGTCAGTAAATACACACCTGTTACTGTAATATGGAATTATGTTTGAAGATTTCAAATGTAGCGCGTATAACTTCCTAATAACCGATGAGTCCCATCTCTGAAGGTAAACATATTCTCAAACGTCTACCTGAAAAGAAACGCGACAAAGTTGAAAGACATATTCGATATATTTGAAATGTAGCATAAAAAGACGTTTAAAACTACTTTTTAAAATTACAAGAGCTTTGAGTGAAGGGAGATATTGTGGTGAAATCATAGCTTGGTGATATGGGCCTTTTCTAAGCCCCGTGGCTAGATAGTACCCTCAATATATATCTCCCGGCCAGTGTGTTATCTCCCGGCCAGTTTGTATCTCCCAGCCAGTGTGTTATCTCCCGGCCAATGTGTGTCTCCCGGCCAGTGTGCTATCTCCCGGCCAGTGTGTATCTCCCGGCCAGTGTGCTATCTCCCAGCCAGTCTGTTATCTCCCGGCCAGTCTGTTATCTCCCGGCCAGTGTGTTCCCTCCTTCCTATGACATGGGGTCCTTCAAGCGTAACGTGAAGAGACACTTACGCAGGCCGGCATGACATTGGCAACCGGAGATGGATAATTTGTCTCTCGGTGGTTGCCATTGTTTTTAGATTGTACTATGCTTACCATCAGGGATAGTACAGACACTTTGCCGAGCTACAATTAAAAAAAAAAGTTCAGAATCTGTCGCCGAGCACCTGTTGGTGTATTCCGGCAGCTGCATTTGAGAGCCAGCCTCTAGGTTTAGTTTATAATTTATAATTTTAGACCGCATCGTGATTTAACGTCACATGAGATTATGGTCAAACGATAATATCTATGAAATATTAAAAAAAAACACACATTTCTACGATATATATTCTAATATACTCATAAATTTACTGTCTGTAATTTCTTCATAGATATCTACGTATGTAATCTAATTTAATAACTTTCAAAAACAGTATTTCCAAAACTTAATAGGATGAACTCGAAACTATTTTTGTTTTAATTTTCAATTGTTAATGTCATTTAAGAATTATTGCGAAAAAATTAAATATTCCCAACCGATTTTAATGATATGGTAATATATTCATAATTTATTATCAATACTTTCAGATTTTATAAATTATGACTAAGAATATCAAAAAAATTAATACAAAATAACTCCATTTAAAAATTAGATACACATAATTCATATTCTTCATCCTTAATTTTATTATTTATTTACTTACATACATTTACATTTATCTATTGGAACCAAAAAATTAGTACAAAATGAAAAAGGACCGATACCTATGAGCTGCATTAGTTGTCCTGTGTCGCAGCCAATGTCGCCCACCTGCAGAGTAACATATTTCGTTCCTCAAATAAAATATAGTATATGTATATATTTATACATATATTGCTATATGAGAAGTGTCATGTGCAGAAGAAAGAAAAAAAATGTGAGTGGGGTGTGTGTGTGTACGTGCACGTGCGTGCGTGTGTGTTGTATGTGTTTAATTTTCATATTTGATAGGATAATACAAAGGCCAATATTTCCTAGATACTAAGAAAGTCAGTGATAATACTATCAAGAGAAAATGTCCACTAACTTATGATATTTTTTTCAGTCTCCTCATAATTAAGTTTAAGGAGTCAACTTCCTACACGCTTTTTGCATTCTCTGTAAGTGAGAGGGAAAATGTTAATTATCTAATACTCGAAAAGCACTGTTAAATATATGTAATTTTGTCGTAAAAATATAAAATGACATCGAGTTCTTGCAAAACCCAGTCATTTGTGTTCAAATCGGAGAAACTGGAAAATGACAGCTCTCATGGTGCGGCCACATTAGATAGGTAGGGCAAATATTCATATTTTTTATTTAATTTGTTTAATTTATTTATGTTTGATTAGGCGTATGTCAGTAAGTGACTATTTGTATATAATTCTTAAATATTATATCATTGTAATGCCTTCCATAACTCACGATAATGTTGTAAATGGGAAAGTCTATCTCCGTCTTTGTTTACACCTATGAAAACTACACCTTTCATTCGATAACATGTAGTCTGGATACTAGAGAGTGAATTTTGTAATATGAAACTGACCAATGATTTAATTGTTTACGGAATAACCCGGATATTATTTGTTGTTCCTTATTTATGATAAATACAAAATCATGCATCCAGTTTTGTTGGATTTAAATAATAAAATAAAACAAAGCTTCGACAAAAATATTAAAAACTAGCTGACACCGGCGACTTTGTATGCATTGTTTACTATCTTAAAGATATATTTTACTAGGGACCCTGGCGGGCATTACTTACACTAATAATTTCAGTATTAGCCCTCAGTCACTTATAGAAATATGTCTGTATCATATACTGTCTGCCAATGAGTCATTTAGAATGAATGTACAAAACAAACTCGAAATTTGTTGGTTGCATGTGTTTACAAGTTAAACTGTTAACACAAAAATAAACAACATTAACATACGCTGATAAATTAAAAGCCGTGAAAAGTGGATTAAAATGGAAAAACGTTGCAGCTCATTTTGTAATTACACGAAAGTACATTATCACTTATAATTAAAAAAGAAAGCTGAACTCTTGAAGAAACGAGAATCTGGAGAAAGTTTTTGATCTAAAACACAAAAAAACTGCTGAATCCTATTTTGGAGCAATGTTTATTTACGTGGTTTAAACAGTGCCCAAATCAAAACATTGGTGTTACAGATCCATAGTGAAAGAAAACGCTGAAGAGTTCGCAGATTCGCTGAAAATCCATAATTTTAAAGCTAGCAATGGCTGGTTAGAAAACTTCGTTAAACGGCATGATTTGGCCTTCAAGAAAGTGTGAGGCGAAACTGTTAATGTAACATAAACCCTAGATAGCTTAAAAAGTCTATAACTTAAAATATCTTAATGTAACTAATGTATTTAAAGTGATAAGTAGTAATACTGTATCCGTCTAAATAGAATTTCGAATTGTACGTCCGAATTTGTTAGACGATATAATAAGTAGTTACCCTTAAAAGATAGCTATATGTCGTCTTAGACTTTTTTTGTAGATCTATAAAAGAGGACTATCCTTTCATGCATTGTTTTGTTATATCCCAAAGGAATTAGGCAGCGTTTTCAATGAAAACCCCCGGACGGCTTGAGTTTTTCCGACATTTCCAACAATTATCGTTATATTTTAACCAACTTACACTAAACCTTGACAAATTATATACCGAAATCTTCCTCATGTATTACTTTATCTAATGGTAAAATACGTTCAGTAGTTTTTGAGTTTATTGCGAACAGACAGATGCACAGAAGAAAAAACATAAGCACCACGAAGCTTGCTCTACCTATTCAGGGCAAGAAAACATACATCGCTGAATGCGTAGTGCTTATAAAAACCGCAGTTTCTTAAAACTTTAATAAATTTATGTTAAATTAAGCTGTCGTATTTTTTAGAAAAAGACGAAGTGTTTTGGAAGTAACACCAAAAAAACCTTGTTTGAAGCTTATCCAGTAGTTTTTGCGTGATTGCGCACAACGACAGACCTCTATCATTTTGTTTATATAGATAGATGATGCAATATGGCGAAATGTTGTTTCACCATATTGCATATAAAAAAATTTTTTTAGATAATATTATGCACATAATAGAAAATTCCATTATCTGATTTAAAATAAAATAAAACGATATTCCTTTTAAATATTAAATGATGTCTCTAACTAATGGCTTACTTCGCAGTGAGTCTCAAAATGGATGAAACAATTCAAAATATGTTATCCTATTTACTTTGTTAACTTCTTTTATTGGAGCATGACAAAGCAACTGCACACTCCTTGATGGCTAGGTACGTGACGTTCCAAAAGCATCATCGACCACCGTGGGGTTTATCTGAAGTGTCTGGTGTGTTGATTATTGAAAATACACCCGGTGATTCCGGAATGCGACACTCCTATACCTGCCACAATAGACGATTTTGCACCTATTAAACATATTTGAATTATGCAAAGAATTATAAAAATTGTTATGTGTTAGTAACCATAAGAGGAAACGTGGGTATCGAATGTTCCATACTAACGTAATCCTTTGTTTTTTCTTTCGATAATATAACTATAGGGAATAGTTTTATACCATGTAATTTATACCTAAGATTGCCAAGTTCTTATCTATTGATCATTTCATGATCATTATCATAAGATCTAGGAGCCTTCTAAAAGTTCTAGAATTGCCCAAATGTATTGTCGTTTTCAAACATTCAGGAAATACACGTATGGAATATAATATATAAAATAAGGGCATACAGCCACAGACACATTCCTTCGTATTTTAATTTTTAGAGTAGAACTAAAATTGGTTTCGTTTTGTAGAAGACAATATGGAAATAAAGAACCATGACTTCATCGATTTCATGTAGATATAATCATTCGGAATTGCACCAAAAATTAACCTTTTTTTCTTCATAGTAGGTTATGTTAATATAATTTAAACAGAACGAAAATATAAGTAACTCCTTGTGTAAACATTGTTAAAGATATATTACATTCGTAACTATACGCCTCTAACAACATATAAATTTAAATAACTATGTACTAATGAGAAACAGGACTCGAATGTTGAATATCTGTATTGCGAATTTTTATTGAAGAGTTTTAATTATTTCCTTTAAGAATCTCCAAACTAAACAGAAACCTCAAAGGTGTTTTTTCCTCGTTCTTAATTAGGAAGCTCACAATTCTCCAACCGTAAATAAATGTATCATAAACAAATTCCTTTTCAAAAACCCGAAAAACAAAACTAATGCGTTGTTCATAAGTTTTTTTAGAGAATTTAATTATCTGCAAACATATAACAATCCTGTACAATTGTCGTTTTTTTTATGAAACATCCATAAATGCTTCATTATTCTACCTAAAAAATATTCAAATGGGTATGCAATTTACTGTTTAATAAAATTAGTCTTCATTCTAGCATTCGTTAAGCCTGGGTCAATAAACTTTCCAGGGCTATGCAAATTTAAGTTATTTTAGATGATTTATTTCAGGAAATATTTTCTAGAAAATTGAGTTGTTTATAAAACCATACTCGGATTTATCTTATATTAACTATACATGTATGTTTTCTTTGTTGTTCAGAGGCTTTTATTTCTGTAAAAGTATCTTAGGATCCGTAATTGACTTTAAAGCCAACAGAAAAAATGGTCATCCGATGTAACTTATTTATATACTTAATCTTCGTTAAAAGTTGTACGACTCAATTTAACACCAGCTTCAAGTTACAGACTTCGTAAATTTTGAAGTAATACATCTTTAGGCGCGACTAGGAGATAACTGGTCGACCATGTAACGGAAGTACGTTACGGCATTATGGCGTTACGTTTCTGTAACATCCGGTTTTTAAATATGTTTGATTTTGTCAATAAATCCATCAAATATGTATATTAATAGAAAATATTAAATTGAATAATAATAAAAATCATACAATAGAATTAATTATGTATATATGGGCACCAGACCGTGCTGCCATCTGGTTTCAATTTAAGCAAGTAACAAATTAAATCAAAACATCATTATCTGTAGTGCCATCTATTAGCTAATTCGGAACTTAAATAGCACAGGAAATATTACAAGCAACTCTTTGTTGTAAAGTAAGTAGAATATAGAAAAGTACGAACAGATTACTATAAGTAACAAATTAATTTAAAATTTAAGTTTTGGTTATGTTTACGCTAAAGAAGTTTTACTTCAATCGCGTGTGACGGTTACACGCATTCATTTTTTTTTTATATCCACTTTGTTCGCCATTTCAACTCGTTCAAAGCTTGATAAAGGCGAATAGATTACTGCGCTTTTATTACGTGAAAATGAAATATGCGTTTTACCTGAATTGTGGGTGAATTGTATGTATAATTGTACACTCCTCGTTAATATTTTTGACCGGTCTGAATATAGTCGTAAGTTCTGGTATGCACGTAACACAGTACAGAGTTTAATGCAAATCAAAATTAAAATATTATTACAGGTATCTAAAATTGGCATTTATTTATTTTAAAGTTGTGTCAATACATGTTGTGTTCAGCGCAATTTTATACAGAGCCGTCAAAAAGTTTCTCAAGGACTTTAATAGTATTTTTGTTAATCCTATTTAACTCCTACTACTTTGTTGTGCGTGTGTGCCAGTTTTTTTAATTTTAAAATAGCACCACCTCATCTCTTCCCATGGGTGTCGGCGGTGTAAAAAGCGACTAACGGCTTAGCCAATAGCTGTTGGTGGTATAACCCATCTAATCCAATAACTCCTCTGTAATTCAAGCAAAGTCTACTATGGTAAAAGAGACTTTCGTTTCCGATGCCATGGGGTAATTACTGCTGGGTAATGTGAGATGCCTGGAATTGGCGTCAATCGGGGACCTTAGTAGGTGGCAGCCAACTTACTGCATCATGACTGTCACCATTCGTACAGGTCGTACCGGGCAACCGGTCCATCAGGATCTGTTAGAACTGGACGACAGAGTGGGTTTGTATGAACGCAACTGCTCAACCACATAAATTAATTTACGCGCAGATAAAACTTGGCACGATTTCGAATTCCTAGCTGTTGCTCTGCACATAGACGGACAGATGAGAGCGGTTGCTCTTGGAATCGACTGAGATGGAATTTCAAGTTCGGCAGCACATCTGATGTCTAAGCTGCCCTATTTAGGATCACTCTGCTTACCCCTGCGCAGGAGAGGAGCCATGAAAAGGTCGACCTAAATTTATAAACGCAAAGGAGACTGATCTGACTATGGGTCATACAGAGGCATATTTATACTCAGTGCGGCTGGTAAGCTCTTGGCCCATATTCTCAATTATCGGCTAAGTGAGCTGGCCGAATGTATTTTACCTGAAACTCATTATGGTTTTCGGCTAAATAAGGGGACAGTGGACGCTATATCTGTGGTAAAAAACTTCAAGAAAAGAGCTCAACCACGTTAACTATACATGTGTTTTATCAACCTAGAAAAAGATTTCAAGAGAGTTCCCAAAAGTGTTCTTTGGAACGTACTTTTAACAAAATTGGATTTCCTGCAAAGTTCTTGAACCTTGTACGCCAATTTCATGAGGGCATGACGGTCAGGATGCAACATGATAATGAATACACGGGTCAGTTATTTGTTACTAGTGGCGTTAAGAAGGGATTCGTCATGGCCCCTACCCTATTTGCCGTATTTTTGCCGCTGTAGTTAGGGACGCATCCATGGGTTGTTATGAACAGATGACATTTCATATAAATACATATAAGAGCGTCTTCAATTTAAGTCGTTCCAGATCCAAACGCATGGTGCAAAACGTATCCGTCTTAGACGTCCTTCACGGAGATGATGTTTGTTAGATGGCTGAAGATCCTGTTACTATGCAGTATTTTAGTAGTAGTAATGTTTTCCGTAGGGACCGTTGTGATTCGATATCTAGTGTCAAATCTGAAGGTGGGGGTATCGCTATTGCTACCAAAATCAACTCGGTATCGTTCGCAGATCCTCTTGGGAGAGTACATATGAAGATTTATGGATTACTATTATTCCTCAGAAAACTCGGCAACCAAGACTTAACATATGTTTATGCTATCTTCCTCCAGACATGAACCGCAGTAATGTTACAACTTTCCTCGAGAATTGCCAGCATGTTATCTTAAATAACTCTGATTCTGGTTTATTTTTATTATTAGGTGACTTCAGCGTACCACACTTATCCTGGCAGAAACACCCTAACTCTCACTCCCTGTACTCTCGCGAGGCAACTGATAGCAGATCCTCTATTCTTTTAGAAACAATGTCGTTGTATAACCTTTAACAATATAACCATATTTTTAACTCTCATGGTAGATTACTCGATTTAGTATTCTACTCACCAGACCTTGCACCTACAGACTACTACTTTTTCCAGAATTTGGATAACTCCTTGGCGGGAAAAAAATTCAATACCCGAGAGGCAGTACAAAATGCCTTTGAAGAGTTTGTTGCCTCCCGTTCAGCTGATTTCTTTAAGAAGGGCATCAATAAACTGCCACTGCGTTAGCAAAGATGCATTAATTGCATGGGTGATTACTTCGATTAATAGAAATAAAAAATACATGAAAAAAAATTGTTTAAATTTTTTCATACAAAACGGCAATTTCATAGGTAAAGACCTAATACGAAACAATGTTTGTTTCATTTTTTTATTGTTAATGTCATTCAAGAATTATTGCGAGAAATTTAAATATTCTCAACTGATGTTAATGATTTGTAAAAAAAATAAATTAATATGTTATAATTTACTATAATAAATTCATAATTTGTTACCAATACTTTCAAATTTTATAAATTACTAGCTGTGACCCGCGCAACTTCATCTGTGCGAAATCGGTTATTACTGGTTCCAATTTTATTTCCAAACACGAAAAATTATTAAAAATCTAGAAACCGATTATAGCGACACCTACCGGGCCCACTTGTGATTCCAAAGTATCCTATATATTGGCAAGAAATGCCTTCCAGGTATCCCTTGGGCTGCTCCTCTTTTTATTTCCCATTCTCTTCTAACCAACTCCATCAATTAACATGCTGTAAAAAGTAAACTTTATCTCCATTAAAATTTCACTTTGATTTAATAAGAATTTGTAAAATTTATTATTTTTTCTCTTTATTGTTATTATTAGTAGTTATTCTTATAAGACACAACCACTTCGATAAACGATGTTTCTATGGAAAGCGTAGCCTCGCTATAATGTTTATTACAAATTATTTATTTACTTTGTAATAACGGTATTGTAGCGACAAGAATAATACTTGCACAATATATGCTACAAGATATACCCTACGATAGAAATAAATACTGTATAAGGCGGATCATTCAAATTAAAGTATGCGATCAGCCAAAACTCGCCAACCAATTGATTAATGTTATGTGGAGCTGACAAATATATGATGTGGTGAACTCTTAATATTCTAGCTTTGCCTATTACTCTATCTTTACTCTACTAGTTTCAATTTCTAGTTTTTACAGTAATTTTATTAGTCCAATAATAATTTAATTTTTGTTGTCCGTTCATTTTTATCTCTACTCCTTTGCAAATAATCTATATGTAGTTATGTATGTCTCGTATGTATCTATACGTCTGCTCAATTCAAATAAACGAGTTTTCGAAATTATCATGCAAGGCACATAACTCAAAGGACTGAGGGCCGATAGGGAACAAAAGACTGATGGCCACGTACCGGAAAGTGCATCGACGGACAGCCCGTTATTATATGGACCCATGATAATGTAAAAGTTGGGATTGGAAGTCATTAGTCACAGGCGGCATAGAGCTACAAGCTGTGGAGATAGATTGATTAGGCGTATACCCGTAAATGGGTATTCGTAGTATGCGGATGCTGACGATGAACAAGTTCTTAAATATTGTATTATTGCAATGTCTTCCGTAATTGACGCTAATATTACAAATAAAAAATTCTGTCTCCACTTCTGTTTACACCTATTAAACCTACATATACATTACATACCATACCATATAGTCAGGATCCTAGTGAGTGAATTTTGTAACATGAAACTAATCTATGAATTAATTGTTTACACAACAAGCCTGGTATTATTTTATTTTGCTAATTTCTGATATATACAAAATCTTTCATCTAGTTTTATTGGATTTACATAATAAAATAAAACAAAGCTTCGACAAATATTAAGCACTAGCTGACACCCGCGACTTTGTATATTTAAACCATTTTACACAAAATCATGACAAATTATTATATTATATACCTAAACCTTCCTTGTGAAACACAAAGCTTGTTCTCCCTCTCCAGGGCAAGAAAACACACATCGCTGAATGCGCAGTGCTTATAAAAATCGTAGTTTCCTAAAGCTTTATGTTAAATTAAGCTCTCGTAAAAGGTTAAGGAAGTAGTTAAGTGTTAAGGAAGTAAAACAAAAAAAAATAACTTAAAGTTAATTCAGTAGTTTTTGCCTAAGACGTGCACAACGACAGACCTCTGTCATTTCGTTCATATACACAGTTGATGCAATATTGCGCAAAAATAATTTATGAAATGTGTAAAAATAAAAAAAAAACCATAAAGTTCTTTTAAATAAAATAAAACGACAATAATCATTCTTGAATATTCAATTTTGTTTGTAACTAATGACTTACTTCGCAGTGCGTCTAAAATGGATAAAACAATTTGAGATATGTTATGCTATGTACTTTGTTCATTTCTTTTATTGGAGCACGACAAAGCAACTGCACTGTGCTTGATAGCTAGGCACATGGCGCTCCAAAAGCATCAACGACCAGCGAGGGGTCTATCTATTAACGTATTGCTACTGGGGCTATGTATGTCTGGTAATAAATAATGCATTTCTTATTGCAGATATATCTATACATATAATAAAATGAAGTATCTGTATGTAATCTTCTATACATATAATAAAAATGAAGTGTCTGTATGTAATATCATTTTTTTTATTGATTGGGTACGAAAGTATACACGCTACTAATAACAAAAATGCAATTTTAAAATTTTTGTCGGTCTGTCTGTTTGTTCCGGGTAATCTCCGAAACGGCTGGACCGATTTTGATGGGAATTTCACTGGCAAATACCTGAAATTACAGCGGGTTACTAAGGCTACTTTAAATTAGCCTAGCTATTAACCTCGGCTTTGTCCGCAATACTATCTCCAAAACGTTTGGACCGATTTTCACGAAACTTTTACCAGCAGATAGCGGACATCATAACAAGTAATTTAATCTATTTTAATTTAGACTAGCTGTTAACCGTGGCTTCACCCGCAGTGCTATCTCCAAAATGGTTGGTTCACTGGCAGGTAGCTGATCTTATTGGAAGTAATTTACGTTATTCTATTTTAGACTAGCTGTTACCCGCGACATCGTCCGCATTAAATTTAGCAAAAATATGTTGTTCACTGTAAACATGTGCGTAAGACGTTCGTTGTACTGGACTCCAAGAATAAATATAATTGAAATTCATATATCTAGAAAGAAAGAAAGATATATTTATTCAATACATACAACACATACGTACAAGAATATACATAAAAAGAAATCAAGAGAGACGAGTGTTGCATGAGGTGAAAAGGTCTTTGTCTCCATGTGGAAGCGTTGCAGCGCTGGTTATCAGACAAAGCCTGCTGTATATTAATATATAGACGAAATTAAAAATACACGGATGCATTTACATGATACTTTCAAATTAATATTACACATGCCCTTAATATGTAACCTAATACTGTCTAATACGATAAAATAAAATTCTGGAAAAGCTGTGGAATTAGATATCATTTTCAACTGATTGCGTACTAGCTCAGAGATCATATGATGTAACCAGTTTATTTAATTTATTTATTTACTGAATTTCATGCAAGGCTTGCCATATTAATAGATTAGTTACTTAAATGTTTTTTTTTTAAACTAGAACGATGACCTCGTGTAGGGTTATGAATAGGAGAAGGTATGTCATTCCAAAACGTAGTGGCCGCGTACCTAAAAGAACCACGTCTATGTCGCGGAAGAAGAAATACATGTGAGCAAGTCCTTTTACGGTGTTTATTATGATCTCGCGTCTACATAAATTTATTAAAAAGGTAACTAGGCGTCTCGGTTGATATTATATCAAACAGCATACTAATCAAGGGTAGGTTTTGGTCTTGCTTTCATTTTCATAAGTTTAAATTTAAAGAGGAAAGGTGTGATGTGTGAACATGGTGGAACATAATAACAAAAACGCACACAGGCATTTTGTACAGGTTGTATTAATTTTTGTGTTCGCCCAAGAAGACAAGGGCCGTAAACCACATCACAATAATTTAACTTTGATAGGATACTAGACTCGCATAACTGCAGCCTGAGTTCCTCATATAGATACGGTCTAATTTTGTAAAGTATCTTAATATCTGTATCTATGTATGTAATTCGAATTACTAGTGGGCGCCCAGTGGTCGACATTCGACCATAGTTCATTGAATTTTTAAAGTTTGTACTTTATTAGGGTTCTTTTATAAAGGGTATTATAACCTCTATAATCAAAGGCTTTCATCATGCCTACTCAGTTATTTGCCACTTTTTTTCAATTATATAAACATAAAAAAAATCGATGTCTAAATGAAAATTGAAATTAATTATAAATTTGAAACAAAAAACAGGCGGTTACATAGGGTGGTAAGGCTCTTAAATACTAAGTAAACATAACTTTACGAAAATAAAAAAAATTTACGGACCCCCTCATGACACAATTTTTAATTCATTTTACACGACACCATGGGCGCGTGGTATTTCTGGGTGATATTGAATTAAATATAGTCTATACATTATGAGGAATAGTGATATGCCCAGTATCATCATTTGGAAAAGTAATGGATACACAATAGAATCAAATTATGAATCCAAAACAAAGATGTTTATAATACTATCATTAACTTTTGAAAATGAATTCATTTTTGTTCATAATTCATCATCAACTGTACTAAATATAACTGCTACATCAAGTTGAACTGCATCATTGTAACCGCGGAGATATAAGTCATGGATTACTTTCATGACCAAACAAATTTTCTTATTTTGATTTTACAAAGTATTTTTCGCTCATTTTTTATTGAATCATCACTTGAAGTGAGTACACCATAAAGAAATACTAAACATTAAAATATTGACATTGACTTTGGAAATATTGCATTACTCTTATGGCAACATGAAGCAAAGTGACATGAAGTGAAAAGCAGTCCTGTCACCTAAAAATTTTGACATTCAATAAAACCAAAGAGAATAATAATTATTTCAGTAGTTCCATAAATTTACTAAAGATAAATTATTTATCAAATAATAGTAATGTATATTATAAATTTACATATTATATTATTCTACAATTTAACCAGTTGGTTTCAAAGGGCATATTGTAAGGCATGCAACGTCAGTCATGTTAAAAATATATAAAAGGTAATTGGAACGTAAGAAGGATGAAGGATGTTCGAAACGTCTTTTTTATTTACATATATGTTGTGTAATATTCAAGCAGTAGTGTGAGTAATGTATATTTTAATTAATTTAATATGATTGTAATGCATTTTATATAAAAAAATAGCTTTGTGCACTTCTCTGCCATATAATAAACTTTAACTATGCCAAATTTCAAGTTCATCCGTTCGCGCAATTCGCTTAAAAATGGGTGCAAAGTTTTGGCTTCAAGTGTTAATATATAAGATATGTTATAATATCATTGTTGAATGTAGAATAAAAAGGGTAATTGGAACGTAAGAGTAAAAAAACATACATACAGTCGAGCATAGCAACCACCTTCGCAACCTTTTTTGAAGTTTGGCAGTACGGATTAATTCCTTCGCCTGTCCTATTGGACGAATATTATTACTACTTTTTTGAAGTTCAATGTCATTTTTATTTACATGTGTGTATATGTTGTGTAAAATTGGAGCAGTAGTGTGAGTAATGCATATTTTAATTAATTTAATGTACTTATAATGCATTTTATATAAAATAAATAGCTTTCTGCACTTCTCCTCCATATAAACTTTAACTATGCCAAATTTCATGGTCATCCGTTCGCGCATTTCTTTCAAAAAGGGATACAAAGATTGGGCTTGGCGTATTAATATATAGAAATTGTCTTTTTGGCCATTTTGGCGGCCATTTTGTTTTATTTACCGCGCTTTCGTCTATATAACTCAGTAACCATAGTAGCGTACGTATAAGGATATTGTATTGAGTTCAATGAGCACCATTTTAATTGTCGAATATTAAAAACTGCTTAGACAGATATAATGTTTTTTTATCTTAATTTATATTTATGCAAAATTTCAAGACATCAGCTAATTCATTGTTTACAGTTCATCACTATAATTATTAATAGTAACTTTGAAGGTAAAAAGGGTCTGTCTAATAAGATATTAGACCATAAATGTATTACTTATTGACAATATCAGCATATTATATCATTATAATAACATCTTTAAGTCATTGTTTCATTAGCTCTATATACAGTGTAAGTGAGCACTGAGGTAGTTCTAAGACTCATTTGACACACTGTTAATATTTATATATCTAACTAGTGGGCCCGGCAGAAGTCGTCCCGCCCTGATTATAAAAAAAATCCTGGACAAATTATATACCCCAAACGTTCCTCGTGAATCACTTTATCCACTGGTAAAAACCGCATAAAGATCCGTTCAGTAGTTTTTGAGTTTATCGCGAACAGACAGACAGACAGACGCGGTAGGGTACTTTGTTTTATACTATGTAATGATGTATACGTTACTGTAAGTGGTGTGCGTGTCGTATTTACAATTGTTTTTAAAGAGCATTTCTATAATTGTAAATAGTCTCACAATGTTATATTTCTTTAATACAATTAAAAAAAAACGCGTGCGGATCTGCGAGTACATACTAGTACAAAAATAAAAGCAGTATATAAAAGATAAAAAAAATTTACAAAAAAAATATACCGCCTTCGATGTGAAAAACTAATGAAGCACTAAAAAGCGAAAAATAACTGAATTATTAAATGAACCAAATTAAATAAAAAATATTGATATTCGCGCTACCTAATAATATATTTGAAGTCGACGCCAACCTAAATTCATATCATCTATATACAAAGTTTTGGTCCACTCTCGTGTCCCATGATGTATATCTGTATAGGTAGTATACATATTTTATTACCTGCAACAAATTTGAAATATAGGTTGGCATCGACTTCAAATATATTATTAGGTAGCGCGAATATCAATATTTTTTATTTAATTTGGTTAATTTAATAATTAAGTTATTTTTCGCTTTTTAGTGCTTCATTAGTTTTTCACATCGAAGGCGGTTTATTTTTTTGGTAATTTTTTTTTATTTTTCCATTTTTAGTGTACATAAACATATCTGGTTTCTAATGGGTATAATAAATCTGTCATAGTGGGAGCATACAGCAGTCGGAGCATTCAGCAGTCGGAATTAACACATAAATAGTAACGCATTATATTTTATTACAGAATCTTACGAAGATTCGAATTATCATAGGTGTTTGCTAACAGCGCCATCTATTATTTTCTATGTTAATCAATACTGACAATTTTAGGTTAAATTAAACTGTTCATAACTTCTAAGAATTCCACATGTTTATTCACATAAGCACTGATAGAAGTCACTTAATACACCGGTGTCACGCCACACTCGACGCGTGACACCATCTTAAGAAATAGTGGCGTCGTACGATAACATTTCTAACTTAATTTGATTCTTGATTTAAAGCAGACCTCAATTAGTGTCACGATAATTAAAATCGGACTTGTGAAATTGTAATAGAAATATTCTAGATTTAAGTAACATTTGAAACCTTTAATTATTTATTAAAACCAGAAATACAGTCTATGTGCAGTCGAGATAGAGTAGTAAAGTTGCTATTTAAAATGAATAACAATGTAAGTAATTAAAACATATTGGCATTGTACTATGTTATTAGTATTACTTTGTAATTACTAGAATAATTGTCGATCTAAAATGAGTTTTATGGCAAATAAGGATTTGTAAAGTACTTCGGTTGTTACAACGGTGATATATTTTAAGATAATTAATGATAACGTAATTATTCAATGTATGATGTTAAAATCGTTATTTATTTATATTTAGAATTTTTAGCGAACATAAAGTGTAACTATGTACAAAATCGTAATCAAGTACTTCGTTAAATTAAGACTTCCTTCACTTGGGTTGTCGGTAGGTGAAGGAAGGCGACTCCTTTATAAGTGCTTGTACGAGGTTGTGCAAGATTCATTATTCATTATTGTTTCGAGTTCGTGAGATCTATCGTTATTGTCGCTAAGTGATAATTATTGTCTCTGAGAGCATTGTCTCTGAGATTATTGTAAAAGCATTATTAAAAAGAACAAGAATCGAAGAAGTCGTCGTTTCATTTCATAGTGCCAGTCGTGTTGTGAAAATACATACAAATGGAGGACGATGCCATCCGTGCTCTGCTAAGGCTCTACCTATCTACTCTGACAAATCGGTTCCAATTTATGAAAATACGTAAAGATGAAGTTGGTGAAAATCAAATAAACGATATTTCATCCCCTTAGGGGTTGAATATTTTCTTGAAATTTCAATGGAACCACCTCTGAATATAACCAATTCAAATAAAAAAAGAATCATTAAAATCGGTTCATAATTGTCGGAGATATCGATTAACATACATAAAAAAAAAATACATACAACCGGTAACCTCCTCCTTTTTCGAAGTCGGTTAAAAATAAATAAAACAAAATGACATACAATAAAAATTATTTGATAACTTATTATGACTGATTTACATATTTTGTAGCTACGTAAATGCATTGGTTGCTTAACTACTCCGCCACTTCGGGTAATATAATGGTGCATAAGCGGGAGCGATTCTTGCCAAATTACCGTTTTTTGTGTTCTTAGTACAACTTTTATTAACTTTTGGCTTTACCGGCGTAGCTGGCGTCAGTGGTTGGTCAACGGATCCGTTACTTAATAAATAAGCAGGTTTTAACCAATCAATGGAAATAGTTGATTGTTGGTCTGCCAATTGTACAGTGAATGTTTTCGTTGACCTACTCAGAACAGGAAACGGTCCGCTGTAATTCGGTGTAAGAGGTTTTTTTACCATGTCGTTACGTATGAATACGTGTGAGCAGGAAGCTAAATTCTTGTGGACGAATAAACGTTGTGAGTCGCTATTCGCTCGTGACTTAGGCATTAGGCTATTAATAATATTGCGTAATTGTTGACGAACTCAATTTTACCTTATTTACCTTACACGTGACTGAGTCATCATTAAAAAAATCTCCTGGCAACCTCAATTGATGACCCAATACCATCTCTGCAGCGCTAATTCCCGAGTCGCTTCTGAATGCAGCGCGTAACCCTAACAATATTGTGGAGAGTTCTTCTACCCGTGATGTGTTATCGCTCAAGCGTGCTTTAAGTGCGACTTTCAAAGAACGATGCAAGCGTTCAACTATGCCGTTGCTCTGGGGATGGTAGGCTGTGGTTCGAAATTTATCTATACCCAATAAGATCATCAATTTTCGAAAAAGGTAACTTTCGAATTGTCTTCCTTGATCACTAGTTAACCAACTATGAAAACAGAATCGACAGATCCATCCTTCGTAAATAGCTTTAGCTACCTACGGTTTCTGCGTAAATATCCGTCACAGGAAAAGATTCCGACCAACGAGTAAATCTGTCGATGATGGTTACTAGGTATTTATCTCCTTGCGGTGTAGGGGGTAATGGACCTACTATGTCAACATGAATATGTTCGAATCTCCCGGCATTTGAAAAAGATCCTAATGCTGTTACTGTGT
The DNA here is from genome assembly GCA_036509395.1 of Antheraea yamamai. NCBI lineage: Eukaryota > Metazoa > Arthropoda > Insecta > Lepidoptera > Saturniidae > Antheraea > Antheraea yamamai. Next base: position 4,780,895 of record AP028448.1, on the reverse strand, counting down.
GTCGCTGGATTTTCGATTTCTGACACTTAACACAGGAACGAACCCATCGCATTATATCATTATTGTTACGGACAGCGAGCATCACATTGAACAGTGAATACATACGTATAGGAAGTGAAAGACATGAATTTATTACGGTTTATTTTGTATTACCTATTGTTCTAGTACGTAGAAACTCAGTGTTAGCAATAAGTTATATGGACATTAATGAACGAATAGACAGATATTTTATTAGGGATAAGTATTGTTTTAAACTGTGGAGGATGTAATAAATATAAGTTAAAGCCACGCTGAATAGGAGTAAGCACAAAAGAACGAAACCATGTGCCTTATTCATCAAACGGGCGCATCCTAGGGGGTCTCGGCCGAGCTGATTTCGATATTTTCGGGCACACACATAGACTACGTTTATCGGCCCGCCACAGCTGTGAGACCTTTAAATAAGGAATATAAATTTATTAACGAACAATAATTTCACAGACTTTGATCGGAACGGTCACCGGGTGGACTCTGATCGATAGAGCCTAATCGGAATATTGACACGACAGAGTTTGATAAGAACGTAAACAATAGATCGATAGACAGTTCGAGTGGCTGTATCAATATATATATTCAATATTTCTTGGTTGTTCGAGAGCCAAATACTGAGTACTTAGATTAGAAGAAAGAACTTGTGTTTATAGAACAACACATTACACAAATATTGCGGATAGAAGTGATTTACGATCACTTCAATTATATTCGCAACAATTATGTATATGCGGCCAACATTATCTACTCGCTAACAATTTATTAGATGCTTTAATACCTGGATGGCTAAGGTTATGCAAAAAACCGAAAGCGATTTTTCTGAATTTAATAGGTAGATACGGTGTTGCATTATTCTGTGAAATTTCGCAATAAAGTGCTTGGCTTGTAATAGATGTGTTTCAATTGTATTTTTCCGTTGTTAATAGCTAACATATTAGACAGTTGAGTGTCAGATTACTGTGCTTCGGCTATTTCGTTGAAATCAAGTGTGGTTCGGCAAACAATCGATTCTATAGTTCTAGACAGTGCGTCAACAATCTAATTCTCGCTACCAGATATGTGTCTTATTTCACAAGTAAACTCACAAATAATAATAATAATAAATTTATTTATTTGACCTCACAATTACATTCTTAAAACTATACAATATTGTTTATGAACAAAAAAAGAAAAAGTATACATTTTATAGAACAGTAAATTTATAGTGGAAATTAATGTGAGGTCTGGAGTCTGAAAAAGGTTCAAAGACCTGAACTACAGATGTCCAGACTCTCGTTCTCTAGAATGGAGCTGTATTCTTATTACTTTTGCCAGAAACAATAAAATTATCAACAAGGTTCTTATGAAACTATAGATAATAGATTTTCAGTATTTTTGTATGAAAGTGTTAGTAACCAATCAAGAATAATGCGTTTTACTTTTTGGTTAGTTAAATGATAAATTTGAAGAATAGAATTAATCTGGTTATATATATGAGGACCAAGAAAGCAGAAAAATTTATGTGAAAATTGTAGACGGAGAGAGATCGTCTCACATACATGATGTTTGCGTCTTTTACCGAAATGAATATTAGGATCATACTTTAATCGACAGTGTATGGCAGGGATAGTTTTTTTTGAGAAAAAGTTGTCTTACAGTAAGAACATTCGATATGCTATACAGTTTAACTGTAGGAAATCTAAACAGCAAAAATGAGCTTACTTTTAAAACTGCTCGTTGAGTACGCTCTAATTTTATTAAGGTAGTTTTAGCGGCCCCGCCCCAGGATATGATGCAATATGTAATAATTGACTGACAGATGGCAAAATATACAGATTTAATCATTTTTGAATCTCCAATGTGTCGTAGATTTTTGAATATAAAAATAAGTTTACGAACTCTAGAAGTAAGAAGTGTTCAATATGAGGCTGGAAAGAGAGGGAACTGTCTATTATAATACCTAAATATCTTACAGTGTTGACGCGCTGTAATTGAATACAGGAACAAACAGAAGTATCTTGAAATAGACAAGAGTAAGCGAATAAAGAAAGATGATTATAAGGAGGGTTCTTATAGTTTAAAGGAGTAAAAGCTATATATTTGGTTTTATCAATGTTTAGAGTTAATAAATTTTCATTTAACCATTGCATCACAGTGTTTAATCCATTTTGTGAATGTGTGAAGACTTCACCTCATGACTCGCTTGAAAAAACTAAAGGGGTGTCATCTGCAAATGTTAATATTTTGCCATAGGGTAGGGAGAGGTTACATAAATCATTAATGTAAATAAGGAAGAGAGTAGGCCCGAGAATACTAACTTGAGGCACGCCGTAAGTAACACGCAGTAATAAAGTTATCTATTTTGACACATTGTGTTCTCTGTGATAAATAATCGGCCAATAATTTTAGCTGAGTACCTCGAACCCCTATTTGTTCCAATTTGTTAATAAGAATTGGAATTGAAACAGTGTCAAAAGCTTTTGCTAGATCTAAGAATATGGCTAAAGTCTTATCCTTTTTATCTATTGAAGTAACAATATAATCTGTAAATTCTAATAAAGCATCTTCACACGATCTATTTTTACGAAAACCAAATTGATTTGGAGAAAGAATTTGATTGCAGTCTAGATATTTGACCAGTCTGGAATTTAATAATCTTTCAAGAATTTTTGATATGGTTGGGAGGATATAATTCATAAAACGTTGAAATGCTTATGCAACTTTCATTAACCCGAATGACATTCGAGGAAATTGGAAAAGTCCAAACGGTGTGATTATGGCTGTCTTCTCGACATCCTCAAGAGCTACAGATACTCAGTGATAAGCTCGATTGATATCCAAACGAGTAAATAATTTATTAGCTGCAAGTATGTACGCGAAGTATGGGGTACCTATCGAGTTTCGTGATCGCGTTTAGAGCAGGATAATCCCTACAGAGACGAATCTGCCCTTCTTTTTTCGGTACTACGTAAAGAGGACTCGCCCACGGACTTTTAGAAGGCCTACAAATTTTGCTTTAGCCTGAATTCCTCTCTAACCTTGTGATAACCGTCAGGGGGTAACAACGGTCTTACATTTGCGTATATACCTTTAGTTTCTATGTAGTGAAACGTATTATGTGTGGTAGGTTCTTCATAAGAAATCGGTTTAGTGGTTTCTGAGAACTGATTTAATCATTTATGGAAAGGATTGTCTATTTGTATGCTATTTATGGATGGTTGGTAGCTTGTAACCACAGAAACATTCTTGTGTACTTTAGTCAAACCATCAGTCAACCTTTTTCCATGTAAATCTACTATTAATTAATAAAATTTGAGAAAATCAGCACCAATTATTGGTTGCGTTACGTTAGCCACAATAAATGACCATTGAAAACTTCTATGTAAATTTAAATCTAATTCTAAATGTGTTATACCAAAGGTTTTGATTTTGCTACCATTTGCAGGGAAAAGTTTATATGCACACTCGCGTCGATTTCCCTTACTAACGATACTCACTGCCACTACCGATACATTTCCACCCGTATCTATTAAATATTGTTTACCGGTTTTTCTGTCCGTCACGCACAAATGGTGGTTTCCCGATGCGGTACAGCTATCCACCGATGATGTCTGCACCGTACTCAGTTTTCCGGAACTTGCTACTGCACTGATTGTCCACGCGTTGCCCAGTTGCATGGAGCGATGCACGTCTTAGCGTTATGCTGGAAACGGTAATGATATATTGCACCTCTAATGCTCGTATAATTTTAGTCAATTTTTGCAAGCGTCTTACTTTAACAGCACGTGTGGGATTGTGGGAACACGGGAATACTAATCTATTTTCTAATCTCAGGTAAATTTTGGCGATCTTTGCCATGATTGTTGCTATGTCGAAGAGTGCCGTTGTACCTGAGCTGCTCCGGGCTACTTCATTGATGTCTGTCTGCTGGTGGGTATCCATAACTTTGTCTGCGATTGTGGCTAATTCCTCTAAATTCTGGCAATGCGGCTTGCAAAAAGGCATTTACACCTATACGTGATCTCTTGCAGTAGATATTCTCTGAGGGTAACTCAGAAAAAGACTTTACACCATCCTCTAATTATGTTCCTCCTCCATCTTAATGTTTTCAGTTGAAGTTGGCTGTGTTCGTGCCACGAGCGAAGCGGATGTGCCATGTCGCGACTTCATTGTATACCGCGAGGAGGATAGCGTGCGACTAAACTTGCGGAGTCGGTTGAACGTGCGGGGTCACTAATGAAGGGTTATGAAATGAATTCCTACGGGGATATGAAATGATAGACACGAGAGCTGCGAGCCAACTAACTGTTTATTACAATATAACTTTCTTATATCTAACACCTTATGAATATATGTGTGTGCGTGTTCTCACAAGACGAACAGAAATCTGATCGTTCTCATAAAGATTTTCTTGAAATGACTCTTGACTGTGTAAAGTTTGAGGATTCTGGATGGTCATGTGATGATGATTGTTTTCAAGGTGTTCTTGAGAATAGTCGTGGCTTCGTGGAGTTAATTTTTTTGAGCTTTTTTGTAAAGATGTACAGAAGAAAAATATAAGCACCACAGAACTTCTTCTACCTCTTCAGGACAAGAAAACACACATCGCTGAATGCGCAGTACCGATAAAAATCATAGTCTCTTAAAACTTTATGTTAAATTAAGCTCTCGTATTTTTTAGACAAGGACCAAGTGTTAAGGAAGTAAATCCAAAAATAATAATTTAAAGTCTATCCAGTCGTTTTTGCGATATACGAGCACGACAGACCTTTACCATCTCGTTCATATAAATACATGATGCAATATGGTGCAAAAATAATTTATGAAATGCATATATATTAAATATTAAAATATTCCATAATGTGCTTTTAAATAAAATAAAACGATAGTAATTCTCCTTGAATATTCAATACTGTCTGTACCTAACGGTTTACTTCGCAGTGCGTCTAAAAATGGATAAAACAATTTGAAATATGTTATACTATGTATTTTGTTAACTTCTTTTATTGGAGCATGACAAAGCAACTGCACTGTCCTTGGTGGCTACGCGCATGGCGATCCACTAGCATCATCGACGACCGAGGGGTCTATCTATTACCGTAATGGTTACAACGCCCTTGAGACCTTTATAAACTGGCAGATGCGAAAAACCAAAAGAGATGAAGTATTACCAAGTATCTAGTGTGTTGATTATTGGAGATACATCCGGTGATTCCGGAATGTGACACTCCTATACCTGCCACAATAGATGACTTTGCACCTATTAAATATATTTTAATTATGCAAAGAATTATAAAAAATGTTGCATAAGAGGAAACGCGGGCTCCGGATGTTCTATATATATATATATATATATATATATATATATATATATATATATTCTTATATTCTATATATTGCGTATATTCCTGTATTTTTTCTTTCTATAACATAACTATAGCGAATAGTTTAATACCGCGTATTTTATACCTATCTTTGCCATGTTCCTATATATTGATTATTTTCATTAATTAAATATCAGTACCAGTACCAGCCTAGCTCCGTTCATTAAAATACATTTATTGAAGTGAAACTTCTTTAGAATCGTTGTGATTTCAAACCGGATGCAACGGAAAAAACGACAGGTAAGAGACACAAATACAAAAATGTGTAGGATGAAGCCGGCAAAGAATGAGACAAAATATACATACTATTTTATATTATCGGTCTCTCCTCTTTGTGCCGTCCTTCGTAGCATCTCCACTTCCGTCTTCTAAGCATAGTCGCCTGTAATTAGTGAGCCAGAGCGAGAGAGCAAATGTCGGTGTGTATGTATATTGCACACTGTTTAATACTTGCTTGCATTTGAGCATTTAATGTGTGTTAGTATATGTGAAAAGTACGTGAGCTAATACTACTGTACACTGTAACATATGTTAAGTACAATATAAATATCTTTTAAAATTAATCAAAATACTTTCTTTTTTAAACAAATAAACTTTGTAATTAACCTAACCTTGTCATATATATTCATCTCATTCTTTTGTCGATTTACTGAAGTTTCACTTCTATCGTGTGTGAATCGCACACACACCTTTTTTATTACGCTAGTGAACAACCAATTGATTCTCTGGAAAGATTTTATCAGCATGTGTAAGCTACTGTAAAACTGCATAAACCTCATTACAGGCTGAAAGATTAAACCTTCTGCGGCCAGCTTGATCTGGAAGTCTAAATAAAAACTTTATATATTGTGCGAGTAACCATTGGCCAGAAGTTAGCCGTTTCATTATGTCCTCTACTTCTTGCATCATTATATATATTAGAGTGTGCCTAAAAGCGACGATATTTTTTTTTCTCTCGGCCCTAAATATTCAGATGTCCTAACAAAGCTACTGTTAAGAGCGGAGCTCAAAATTCAAATTCTAAGAGATTCTCCACTAAACTTAAAGTTTTTACGTGGAAACATGGTTTTTATTATTTTTTTGTCCTGTAAACTGTGATAAAATTATTAAAAAAAAGAATTAATGAACCTTTTTTATTATTAAATTTGGTACAAAAAACTGTTTTGAGTCGAATTTCTATCTCCAATATTTGATTTGTTATATAGCTTTGAAATTTAACAATTTTTATATATCAAATATTAATTTAGTGGAAAAGAAGCTTCCCAATTAGTCGACAGAGTGTAACGTGGGCACTATCCGACTTCAGTGATGGTTTGGTGGGGTATTAGCTACAGGAGTGACTGAGCCATACTTTTGTGAGAAAGGTATGAAAACGTCGGTACAAGTATACCAAGATACCATCCTTGAGAAGGTAGTGAATCCCCTTATCAACATCATGTTCAATAACCAAGGATGGTCCTTCCAGCAAGACTCGGCGCCGGGTCATAAAGCTAGGTTTACGCAGTCTTTGTTGGAAACAAACGTTTCGGACTTCATCAGAGCTGAAGACTGGCCGTTGTCTAGTCCCGATCTTAATCCGCTGGATTATGATTTATGGTCAGCTTTAGAGAGTACGGCTTGCTCTAAACGCCATGATAATTTGGAGTCCCTAAAACAATCCGTACGATTGGCAGTGAAGAATTTTCTCATTGAAAGAGTGCGTGCTTCTATTGATAACTGGCCTCAACGTTTAAAGGACTGTAATGCAGCCAATGGAGACCACTTCGAATAAGCTTTTTATATTTTAAATTGTTTTATATTTATGTATTAAACTAACACACTGTAAAAGTAATAAATGTTATTTGCAATAGAAAATATTTTTTTCTTTGTTTCAGTGTTTATGGCAAGAGATTATAAAGAGATATCTGTACATAGCTTTTAGCTTTTGAACACAATTTCATCTGATGTTAAATGATGACCTGATCTAAGATGATAAACACATCAAACCTATATGGGACTGGTTCTCCATTGAAGATGCCGGAACACACCAACGGGTTCTTGGCGACAAACTTCCAACTTAAATGTGGTAGCTAGCCAGACGAACTTAGAAATATCCCTAAAACCATGCTGTGGTATCATCACGATGTATTCCTTCATCGGAAGCTCCGAGTCAATTGCAAGAGTTCGAACCTACATTCATCGACGCTGTGTCCGAACACACTATCAACTAATTCAACATCGCTTTGAATTTGAATAACTTCATCATTAAGGTAGTAATTACAGAATTAAATGATTGGTTAATTCTTTCTCAACATTTAACTGTAGCTGCATCAAGATCTAAAAAGTGCAGTTGCCCGTACAGGGAATGTTCAAAAACACCAACATGATTTTGCAACGTCATTCATTTTATTATATACTTGTCCGCGAACAATATAGCTATAAATGCTATGACTATATGTTGTTCTGTCATTTTCTGCATTGAAGAATGCTAGAGAAAAAGATACGTTTGTAATACTTATTTTTTCATAAAATTCATCCGAATGTGGTTGAAGGCTTAAAGAGAGACGTACTAATTCATTTAAAATTTTGTTTGTTTAATCAAGCTTCGTCCGTGTACGTGCATGTAAAAATATATTTATATGTCGGTACATAATTATGAAGTTCTATAGTTCTACGACGTTTTCCGCCTCGTCTTTATGCTTCTAATCAGTATTTTCGTTGTGCATCATTTCATAGGTCAAACGCTGCCTCAAATTTTGTAGACGTCGTTTTTCATAATTTTCAGGGCCCACATATTATGATGCACGTTCTCGTGAAACATCAGAATCATAAGACCTTTTTGCTCGTATAACGTTAGTCAACTTTTGCAAGCGTCTTATCTTAATATCACGTGTGGGACGAACACAGACCTGATTGCTCTCATAAAGACTTTCTTGAAATTACTTTTGATTGTGCGAAGTTTGAGAATTCTGGATGGTCACGTGATGATGACTGTCTTCAAGGGGTTCTTAAGACGAGTCGTGACTTCGTGGAGCTCGTAATTAGTTTTAAAAATGAGTGGGCTGGCTCAAGATGTTGAGTAAAATTTTTTTTTTTTTTCAAAAATTTTTGTTTTTTATAAGCTACAAATTTGACCCCCAGGCTAAGAAAAAAAAAATTTTGTTTTTTTCACTCCACCCTACTAAACATACTTTATTTCGCAATAATATACTCATAAAATGTTAGCTATTTAGAAAAAGCTTGACGGAATCAACATCACACGAGCTTGTAAGAAGTCCAGGGCCTTAGGTCTTTTCCTGAATGAAGGTATGAGCATAATCGCCACGCCATCGCACGTCGTGTTGGCGATTTCAAACTTCTAGTAATCCAAAATGCTATATTTTCCCACTCACGGTGGGTATTACATGAGCATTTCTCAGGTTCAGGCTTCCTAACAATGTTTTCCTTCACCTTCAGCCGATAGTGTTACCTATTTAACTTAATAGATATATGCTGATTACGAAAAATTCGTTGATACATGCCATTAATATTCTAGCGGTCACACCTCCAGACCACAACGACTACAAATGTTATGAATATTAATAATTTCCTAAATGTATATAATGAAAATATAGTTGAAATGAGGTTCAAACACGTCAATATAATGGATTAGGACATGGACAATGAACAATCGATGTGAAATCTTTTGTAGATGTCTGTAGACAAGCTACTTAGTTGTTTTAGATTCAATTGAGTCTTTCCCATTTTTTAATGCTCAACAAAACGGGCGATAATCACTTACTGATAATATAGAATGAAAATTTTGTTTTTTGTATCTAGACGCGCGGTAGTGTGTCTAGCCAGGTTCAAGCTAACAGAATGGCGAGCACGTGGTACCGTGTGTAATATTACACGAACCATATGGAGCCTTTTTTGACCCCCTCATATCTCAAAAACGGTTCCACATAAACATATCCAATGTGGCTCATATATTGAGACTTGCAAGATACATATGTGTTCCAAATTTTATAAACACACCCGAAACAGTTGTTTAAATACTAACTTCCAGAAATCAGCATTTTTATCACTGACTGACCTATAGACTAAAATTCTATTCTTTTCTACCTTCTATTTATATTCTACTCTTTCTATTTGGTAAAAGGTATTTATGTGGATTTTAAGGTCTTCACGGGAATATATAACGAGCGGAATACCACCTATGGAATACCACAAATCTATATTGTCTAGAGACATTCACATCCCATGAAAAACATAAATGAGAGCCAAGTTCAATATTATGATATATGCCTTGGTTGTTGACTTCAACGATAAAAGAAGTGAGATCTAAATGGGTGCTAAACTCAATGATCAGTCCTGAAATTAATTTATAACAACATAATGTTTTTAAAACTTATTTTATTATTTCTTATTCTATATATATTTTCTTCTATATTCTATATTCTTACTTATTTATTTTTATTATTTCTGCTTATAATTTGGGATAATACTGTGACCTAAGGTCTGACTTGGATAGTTTGAATATACGAATTATATTATAGCCTTCGCAAATTCTAATACTGTAAGTTTTTATTTTATTCTTCTGAAAATTTGGCTTGCTGGTAGTAACTAGTCATCGAATATAGGACTCACCCATGACTGTTGTAGTAGGTACTACTTTGTAGCTAGGTAGGTATTTCAGTAAAAAGCGTTTGATGAATCTAATAATAAAATGAATATCAGCAGAACACAATTATACAGACACTATTTCCCGCCTGCTTCCATTGTGATATTTTTTTTTCAGTTTTTTTTTTAAATAATTTCCTAGTTGTTATGCACTAATGGATAGCTAAGAAAACGGTCATGTTCTTTAAATTATCTGCAAGCCAAGTTATATAACGTTTTTTTTTAAAGGCATTAATGGAAACGAATATTGAAATCACAACGGTTTTGGTCTGGCATTTTAAAATTAGGACCGAAAATTATTTTTTTAATATCGATAAATGATCAGTGCAAAATGGTTTTAATCAATCGGAAGAAAAAATTAGATTAAAATTGATGCTTTTTTTTTAAATCCATTTTTGATGAATACATTCTTGACTTATTTTGAAAAAAGCTAAGTTATGCACTAATGGATAGCTAAGAAAACGGTCATGTTCTTTAAATTATCTGCAAGCCAAGTTATATAACGTTTTTTTTTAAAGGCATTATAATGGAAACGAATATTGAAATCACATGGGTTTTGGTCTGGAATTTTAAAATTAGGACCGATAATTATTTTTTTAATATTGATAAATGATCAGTGCAAAATGGTTTTAATCAATCAGAAGAAAAAATTAGATTAAAATTGATGCTTTTTTTTAAATCTATTTTTGATGAATACATTCTTGACTTATTTTGAAAAAAGCTAAAAAGCATGACAACTCAAAAATGGTTCACTTTAGTATGTAGTAATGCATGGGGATTAAAATTATAACAAATAGTCACTCCTGTCACCTCATGACGGGAATAAGGCGAATTACTGACAACCCTGTATATTACAGTTAAGTTTTTATGTTGTCGCCAAGTACGCAGAAACTTATAATGTATTAGGGATCAGTTTTTATGACAAACAACGCTGCCGTTGTTTTGAGTAGGTAAAAATGTATAATTTATTAGGGATACGTTTTGTTGACGTCAAATGAATATACGGTGCGCTACAGAGGGTGAAGTTATACGGGGTCAATGACATGGACACATGTGAGCATATGGCCTGTCACGTTGTAAATTCCAACCGTGTTTGAATCTAATAACTTCATTTAATTGTTTAATAATAACCTTACAACACTACACAATTCACAGACAATCTATTATTAATATCACATTTCTTTCTCAGAATTAGTAGTAAATAATTATCTGTGGCTCATACGGTGATTTCCTTCACGGATTAATAGTCTGTTGCGGGGTGTTGCCGCGCTCAGATTTTATTTTGCCCATAAGTGTAGTCAAATTAATTAAAATCATTGCCTTCATTATATATTACAAGTCCTTAATAATTTTAAAACGTTAATTATTACAATCTGTAATTGTGACATTTGATTCAGTTCAAATTCGTTAATTATTTGATTATCTCAGACACTAGCGTCGTCCAAATTTGATTTCTTACACTGGTATCCCGTGAGCTATCAGCTGACGGATGGGGTGCCGTGTCATCGTTCTATGGCAAACGATCTTTCCTGTTTTGGGAGCTGCCCGAGTAAGGAGTTGTTTTTTCCTCTCGGCTGCGGCCAAGTGTTGGTGCTGGAGGCAGCCCGAGTGTTCACTCAGTTTCCGGAGTTCTTGGTTTAGATTCGATTCTCCGGCTCGTCGGATACCGTGGCTCGTCGAAGCACTTCAGAGTCGAATGCTGTAATTCACTTTTTGAGTCGAGACAAAATGACTACTTTTGAGACAGAAACTCGTTTTATATAATGCACTGCCTATTTTACTGCTGTTAATTCTATTCTCATTATACACGCCTCCTTACACAAATTCAATTGAATATTAAAATTAGCTTGAGTATCAAAGATGGCAGCACCTACGCCCCTTGTAGACTTCGACCTACCAGTAACGATCATATAATAATCGGCTAAGTCAATGTTTATTAAGTCACTTAAAATTTGCTTCAATTGTAGGATATTGTAGTTCACTTTTATTTATTTATATTATCAATATTATCTCCAATGCAACTTACATCAGTATAGGAATTCCAAATACCCAAGATATATGTCGGGGCAGCGATAAAATGGCGTCCATGTAGAAGTATGACGTAATCTATAGTGAAGTCATGGTTATGATTTGATCGAACAATTCATCAAGAACGATCGAATAAAACGTTAACCTATACAGAAGCACAACACTGACTATAGTTACGACGAATTATCCGTATGTGTGGTTAGCCCAACAGTCTGAGCGAGTATGCTCAGTACTTAGTCGACGATCGCCTTTTAAGGCATCAAGATACATAAACAACCGATACTTCCAACTAATGGCGGCTCATACAGGAGTAAATAATGAACAGCCGATAACTTCAACCAATAGCATTTGAGGTCATTAGTAACACCCCTGATATAGTCAATAGCGCGGTATCGTAGGTCAATAGTGGCTCTCCTGATACGGCCATCCTGATAGGCGGTTCGCGCTCTGAACCAGAATTGTTATTTTTGCAGCTAAACAGAAATCTTGCTTGTCGACGATGAATATAGTTGTTGCCATTGTCATTATGCTTGTTTTTAATAGTCTTCAAATTTTTCTGGTCTTGAAAAACAATCAAGACTCAAGCAGTTGTTCTGGGATTCCTGTTCATGCAATGGACGGAATCGCACACCAGTGCCCGCAGTGGAGTGTACCGCACACCAGTGCTCGAAATGAAGTAAACCGCATACCAGTCCTCACAGTGCAGTGGTCTGCACACCGGTCCTCGCAGTGGAGTGAACCACACTGTGGAATAGACCACACACTAGTTCTCTACTTTTGTCTGGAAAAACCAGCTTGATTTTGTTCGAAAGATCAGTTCAACTTTGTTCAGAAAAAGAAACAAGAAATTGTCATCATCAGTTTGATGTGCTGAAACAGAACAAGTTTTATCAGCTCAGAAGAAGTTTTATCACTATATTGAAGTTCTGAAGTGGTTTTATCATTCTACGTTCTGAAAGAGTCTTTTTTGTAAATTATCACGACGCTCTGCAGGATTGTTATCTCAACGTTCTGAAGGATTATGATCTCAAAGTTCTGAAGGATCATTATGTCAAAGTTCTGAAACAGAAACAAGGGATTTAAATGTCGTGGGCACACACAATACTATGGTGCTAAAACAAACCATGGCAAGTCAAGTGAAATCGTTGTGCACTACTATGGTCAGGTCATGTAAAGTCGTTGCGCACTGCTTAGGGGCAATGTCGTCGAGCACTACTCAGGTGCAATGGCGTCGCGTACTACTCAAATGCGATACCGTTGCGCACTGCTTTGGTGCGATACCGTTGCGTACTGCTTGTGTGCGATACCGTTGCGCGCTGCTTGTGTGCGATACCGTTGCGCACTGCTTTGGTGCGACACCGTTGCGATGTAGCACTACCACTGTGCTTATGTTATTTTGCTCTACTACGGTGCTTCGTGTTGGAGCACTTCTACGGTGCTTATATTTTCTGTTGCACTATTACAGTGCTTATTATGTTGAGTTGCTGATTAAGGAAGCCGTGAGTTTGGCGCTGGTTACCCTGTCCGTTGGCTTCTTTTAAATTAAGGAAGCCGTGAGTTTGTTGCTCGTTACCCTACCCGTTGGATTTTGTGTGGATAATTCCTTGGATTTGTTGAATTGTAATATCGAGACGTATGCTCGGTTGTGGTTTAGGTCCGTTTGAAGAAGTCTATTACCGCAACTGGTGGATTATTATGGGCTGGTGTGGTTATTTCACCGACTACTGTAACATTAATTTATGGTGTTGCTTATGCAGTCACATTATTGAGCACTGCTATCTGCATATACACTGCTATGTTATTTGGATGTTCTATGTAACGTTTGTAGATCGTTGCAAGAGTCATATTTGTGGTTCCAGACAGGTTTAGGACCACGTTAAAGGTAGCTTGTTTGTCAGAGGGTTTCCGCTGGGCCTTGCACTTCAGGTACTCGAAGAGTTTTGTACTAGAGTTGTAATATTTCTGAAGATCTGGTAATTGAAGAGTCGTGGTTGTCTATGTACTTACATAACATAATACTCAAAATCACAATAAATCACAATAAATGTAATTAGTATTATCAAAATTCTATAATAGGGCGTGCGTTGCTGGAATGATTTGATATAAAGGGATAAAATCCATAGCAAAATTAATTACTATTACCTTTACAAAACAATACGAGACACCATATATCTGAGTTTAATATCGCAGCCAAAAAAAATGTATTTATGTCAAACAGATAATAAATGTTAAAATTATAAATTACTAAAGTTATTTGATACAAGTTTTATGCATACTTTACAAATTCTTATGAAAACAAATAGCTATATCAAAATGAAAATTTCATGGAAATAAAGTTGACTTTTTACAGCATGTTAATTGATGGAGTTCGTCAGAAGACAGGAAATAAAAATGGGGAATAAAAACCATAAGTCGGTAAAATTATTACGTTGTTGCGAGGATAGTAAATGGGACGCGGAAGTGAGGGCCAAAACAGTAGACCAGTGGATAGCCTGGAAGACATTTCTTGCGAATACATATAGGATAGTTTGGAATTATAAGTGGACTCGGTAGGATATAATATATAATCGGATATCGGATATAATCGGATTCTAGGTTTCTAAACATTTTTCGCGTCTAGAAATAAAATTGGAACCGATAATAACCGATTCGGCGCAGACGAAGTTGCGCGGGTCAGCTAGTCAACTTATAAAGATGATGTTTCACTGGCAGGTATTGCCGCACTATAATGTTTGTTACAAATTATTTATTTACTTTGAATATATTTCACTAACTGTAACGGTATTGTACCGACAAGAATAATACTCGCACAATATATGCTACAAGATATACCTTACAAATAGAAACAAATACTGTATAAAGCGGATCATTCAATTAAAGTATGCGATCACCCAAATCTCACCAAGCAAGTGATTAAATGTTCTATGGAGCTAATTATAACTGACAAACTAATGTGGTGAACCGTTAATATTCTAGCTTTGTCTATTACTCTACCGTTCAGCGACTAGTGTCAATTTCTAGTTTTTACAGTTATTTTATTACTCCAATAATAATTTATTTTTTATTGCCCGTTCATTTTTATCCCTAATTATAATATCTCTAATAGTAGTCTAATAGTAATTATGTATATCTGGTATGTATGTGTATGTCTGCTCAATTCAAATAAACAAGTTTTTAAAGGATTGGGAGTCATTTGTTAAAGGTGGCATAGAGCCGCAAGCTGTGGAGATAGTTTGATTATATGTATGCCTTCCATATTATTGTAATACCTTCCATAACTCACGTTAATATTGTAAATGGTAAAGTCTGTCTCGACCTTTGTTTACACCTAATAAAACTTTTTTTTAAATATTATTGGAGGCAAACGAACAGGCGGGTCACCTGATGGTAAGTGATTACTGGCATCTATAGACACCAGCAACACCAGGTGAGTCGCATGTGCGTTACCACCCTTCTTTGAGGGAGGTGGAGTAGGGGAGAGGGATGGCGAATGGGGGGAAGGTGGGGGGGGGGGCGGAGAGATGGGTATCCGGTGCTCTCATTGCCCGAACGAAACGCAACAGTGCAAGCACTGTTACTTGACGTCGGTTTTTTGTGAAAGCGTGGTACTACCCCGGGTGAGCAGACCCATTCATGCTGAAACCAATAATAGCTTCAGCGTGGCTCTACCACCTACATGTCTACTTCTTTTTCTGATACCATGTAGTCTCGATCCTATAGAGTGAATTTGTAACATGAACTGATCAATAATTTAATTGTTTACGCAATAACCCGGATATTATTTGCTTTCCTGATCTTTAATAAATATACAATCTGTCGTTTAGTTTTATTCGATTTACATAATAAAATAAAACAAAGCCTCGATAAATATAATTAATCACTAGATGATATCCGCGATTTTGTATGCATTGTTTACTATCTTAAATATATATTTTACTAGCGAACCCGAAGGACATTGTCCCACCCTGATAAAAATTCTAGAAGCAGACCGCAGCGCCACCTACCTGGTCCAATTGAACCTAAACCATTCTCGTATCCACTGGAAGACACACAAAAACTTCATCAAACTCGGTTCAAGCGTTTAGGAGGAGTTCATTCGCATACACACGGACAGAAGAATCTTTTATATTTACTTTACCTCTCCAGGGCAAGAAAACATATATCGCTGAATGGATATCGCTTATAAAAATCGTAGTTTCTTAAAACTGTATATTACATTAAGCTGTCATATTTTTTGGACGAGTGTTTAGGAAGTAAAACCAGACCTCTATCATTTTGTTTATATAAATAGATGATGCAATATGGCGCAACTACAATAAATATTTTATTCAATATGTATAGTATATATTTAAAAAAAATCCATAATCTGATTTTAAATAAAATGAAACGAAAATAATTCACCTTAAATATTTAATTCTGTTTGTAAATTATAGCTTACTTCGCAGTGCGTCTCAAACTGGATGAAACAATTTAAAATATGTTATACTCTTTCCTAACTTCTTTTATCGGAGCATGACAAAGCAACTGTACCTGTACAGGCTCTTACCTAATAGGCAGACATACTGGGTACTCTTCTTGATGGCTAGGTACATTGCGATCCAAAGGCATCATCGACCACCGAGGGGTCTATCTAGTATCGTAATGGTTACAAGGCCTTAAAGACCTTTATACACTGGCAGATTCGATAAACCAAAAGAGATGAAGTATCACCAAGTGTCTGGTGTGGTGATTATTGAAGATACACCCGATGATTCCGGAATTCAACACTCCTATACCTTTTTTATGTTGTATTGTTGTTTATGTTTTATGTCCGAGTCGCACGGACTAAAACCCCACAGTGACCCAACAGATCGTATTTGTTGGGGCGCCAAGGGATCGTTTTTCGCTAATCACCTTGGATAGCTGCCCAACGTTCCAACCGGCGGTAGGTGATCGCCGAGCTCTTACCTAATAGTGAGACACACCAGCTGCCTCCCCTCATCAGCCGGACCTGTGTAATGAGGAGATGGGCCTTCCGGGCCAACCCCTCAGACTCAGCTACGGTGGTGGGAGAAGTGGGGCAATTCGCCGCCTCCTCTCACTGGTCCTCCGTTAGCGAAGAGGGCCACTTAGTGGGTCTACCTCGTTAGTCCTCCCCGCCTCCTTCTTCTGCGAGAAGACCTCCACATCGAAGGAGGCTATCGCTCACCAAACCTGTTCGCTGCCAAGCATGGCCAAAATCACACTCGGCAGTGATAAATCCCCATTCTCTCCTACCGTGTCTCCTGTCCGGTTAGTACCTCCACCAGTCGGAATGTCCGGGAGCCCCATTCCCTCCCTATCCACTCCCGCAGGATCGGTTGGACGGCGTCCACAGTATACCGCCCACACCGCTTGCCCGCTAGGTCCTGTATCCAACGTTCCACGGCCGTCTCCCTCAGCTACCGCCTCTTCTCCCCTACCTCCCTGGGAGCCTCCCGCCGTGACTTTCATACACAGCGGCGTGAACTCTCGCCTCCAGCTCCCGAGGCTGAGAGCTTGAATTATATAAACAATTATAAAAATTCTTTAATATTTGTAACCGTAAGAGGAAACGCCGGAATCGGATGTTCCATACAAACGTATTCTTTTACATTTTCATTGGATAATATAACTATAGCCATGGTGATCAAAGATCTAAAATGAACAACATCGAGATAAAGGCGTTCCTGTGAATAACTCCGAAAACTTGTTCACAATCATATCTAAAATCAGTGATTGCATTGGTATGAAAATATCCAAAGAACAAATTAATTATGTCTCAAGAGTACAGATGCATAATGATAGTAAACATAAATCCATCATCGTTTCGATGCATAACCGGTATCTTAAGGATGACTTCATAGCTGCAGCAAAAAAACACAAATCTATTACTCCTAAGGACCTTGGACTTCTGGGTGATCACAGGGTTTACATAAATGATCACTTGACTATCCAGAATAAGATCCTTCTCAACAAAACCAAATTATTGGCGAAAGAAAGGAGTTATACATTTGTTTGGGTAAAAGGATGTAAAATTTTTTTACGAAAAAACTCCAGTGCTCCTGTACATACCATCAAATCGGAAGCAGATCTTACGAAAATAATCAGCTAAAACTATTTTGTTACATTTCGTCTTTTATATATTTTTACATAGCCTATTATTTTAATATCTGTTCAAATACTGTTGCTAGCCGGCAAAGTTTGAGTACCGCTGGAATAGTTAGTCATGCTATTGTCCACGTTAATGAGGGGTCACCTTCACCTTTGTTTACTTGCTACCTGAGCTCGGAGGGTTTCTCTTTATTGTTTTTTATGTCATACCCTATATTATTTGCGATTTACTTGTACTGTGGTTTTTATGTGCTAATTTTAATGTTAATTTTTCATTTTATTATTGTTACTGTGCAATTATTCTTACTCAGTATTTCTAATCAGTTCTTATGGAAATATTCACGCCCAAAATGATTACTATTTTTTATCAAAATGTACGTGGACTTCGTACAAAAACAGCTATTTTTCTTAGAAATATTTGTTTAAACTCATACGATGTTATATGTTTGACTGAAACATGGTTGACTGATTCAATTTCTAATAGTGAATTGTTTGATGATCGCTACATAATTTGGAGGAGAGATCGACACTATTTGAACACTAATCAGTCGTTAGGCGGTGGAGTCTTAATAGCAGTCCGTCGTGAGCTTACTGCTACTCTTCGCTCCGAGTGGTTCTCTTCAGCGGAAGATCTTTGGTTGACTATAACCTCTCATAATAAGAAACCTAAAATTACATACAAAATACATCTATGTGTAGTGTATATTTGTAACCAAAATTTAGGTAACTCAATGGTAACTCAACTAGCATATTTCTCTGAAAATTTGATCCACATCGTGCTCCAGAATCCTCTTGATAAGTTTATAATTTTAGGTGACTTCAATCTACCGAACTTAACCTGGTCCTTGGCAGATGACGGTGTATCTTTTTATCCTTCTAACGTTCATGGTATTACGCAAACAAATCTTTTTGATAACATCATCACATGTCACTTGCTTCAATATAACTCTGTTATTAACATCAATAACCGTATTTTAGATTTAGTTTTCTCGAATAGCGACCTCTCTATTACAAATTGTACTGAACCATTGGTTCCAGAAGATCCTCATCACAACTCGTCACTTATCACTGCTAATTTTATGGAACTTCATTCCTTGCCATTACGCCCGTATACAAAATTTATTTATAACTTAGGTGACTTTGACTCTATTTCAGTGGAATTAAAACTAATTGATTGGTATCAAGAATTCAACTCCAAGTCTATAGAACAGGCTATTTCATTTTTCTACAACACTCTATCTAACTTACGAGATAAATTTATTCCAAAAAAGGTTGTATTTCCTAAAAAAAAATATCCACTCTGGTACAGATCATCTCTCATTAAACTTTTGAAAGAAAAAAATAAATTTTTCATGAAATTTAAAAAATATAAAAATATTTCTGATCACAGTTCATTTGTAATTTTAAGGGAACGAGCTAAGCGTATGGAAAGGGATATGTTTGACAGTTATATCACTCAAATTGAAAATAATATCTCAAAATCACCCAAAGCGTTCTGGTCTTACGTTAAGAATAAAAATCAATGTAATGCCTATCCATCTGTCCTCAAATACGGACAAATATCCTCTTCATGTGGTGAAGTCATATGCAACATGTTCGCCGACTATTTTCACTCTAATTTTTTATCCAATACACAGACCTTCTCATCTGTTGTAGATGATATAATACCAAATTACGAACCTTCGTCCAATATAGGTTCTATTAGAATTGTCTGTTCTGAAGTGTTAAAACTTTTGGAATCCCTTGACTTGAACAAATCGGCTGGTCCCGATAACATACCTCCCATTCTTGTAGTCAAATGTGCAGCTAGCATCTGTACTCCACTTTCTCTATTATACGAGCGATCTCTCAATGAAGGGATAATGCCTCATATCTGGAAATCTGCGTTGGTTACACCTAATTCATAAGTTATTATTTTTTATTCATAAGTCGGGTCCTAAAGATATAATCAACAACTATAGATCCATTTCTAAACTTTGTATTTTTGCTAAAGTATTAGAAAAAATAATTTACAGTCAACTCTTTTACTCTATTAAACACTCGCTGTGCGATCAACAACATGGTTTTCTAAAGGGAAGATCTACTATTTCAAATTTAATCTTGTCCAGTGATTACATTACTCACCACATGTCGCAGCCTGGTCAAGTAGATGTTATTTACACTGACTTCAGTAAAGCATTTGACAGGATTGATCACCAAATCTTGCTTCATAAGCTAAAGATGATGGGAATTCGAGGTAATTTGTTCAGATGGTTTTCATCTTACATTGATAACAGATGTCAAACTATAGTTTTAAATGGTTATACATCCGTCCCGATGCAGATTCCGTCAGGAGTTCCACAGGGATCTTTGTTAGGTCCTCTTCTCTTTAACATTTTCATCAATGATATTTCTTCTTGTTTTATTAATTGCAAAATTCTTCTGCATGCCGATGACCTTAAAATTCTTCGTCCTGTTACAACAATTTCGGACGCCGTTTCTATTCAGGATGATTTAAATAAATTTCAATATTACTGTCATATTAATAAATTGTACTTAAATATAGATAAATGTCATGTAATCTCGTTCTCCCGAAAACCCACTCCAATTTTATTCAATTATAAAGTTCAAAATACAATATTAACACGAATTAACACAGTCAAAGACTTGGGTGTTATATTTGATTCCAAGCTAATATTTGACAAGCACGTTGATAGTATTGTAAAAAACGCCTCAAAAGCACTATTGTGCTCAGATTATCGAATGACTTCAAACACGTTAAAACCCTTAAAATAATCTACTGCTTTTTTGTACGATCTCAGCTGGAATATGCATCTCAAATTTGGAATCCCTCTTACAGCATATATAATGCTCGCATTGAACAAATTCAAAAAAGATTTCTTCGTCACCTACAGTTTAAATCTAAAACATATTTATCAAATTACACATTACGCTGTAAAAAATTTCATATACTTCCATTATATGAGCGCAGAAAAATAGCTGATTTAGTATATCTTCTTTGTATTATCACTAGTAAAATTGATTGTTCGGAACTACTGAGTAAGATTAACTTGCGTGTACCAGCTGTGCCTAGCAGAAGCCATAATATACTTAATAACTCGGTTGTTAAGGCGACCTTCAGGCAAAATTCGTACATAATTAGAGTTGGTAACAGTGTTAACAAATTAGTTAGCGATCTGAACGTAGATCTGTTTAACACAAGTGTTCAGAAACTCAAATGCGCTCTTAATTCCAGCTTTTTTGATTCTTAATTTCCTTATTCGGATCATACTTTCTTAAGGAAAATGAAAATTTTCTTATAGATGCGGAAACTTGTAAATGGCCATCGTTTATGTTTAAACATGTAATGTATTTTCTTTTGTCTAGCTGTAAGTTTCCCTAAGAATTCAAAATAAAATAAATAGTTTTGTACCATGTAATATATATCTGTCTTTGCCAAGATCCTATGTATTGATTATTTTCATAAATTAATTTCATCATATCTGGCAGCCATCTAAAAGTTCTAAAATTGCCCAAATTGCCGATTTCAGTCATGCAGCAAATAAACATGAGGAATATAATAATTAAAATAAAAGCATACAGGCACGGACAGATTCCTTCTTATTTTAACTATGAAAGCAAAACTAAAATTGGACCAGTTTTGGAAGTGAAAATAGTGAAATATAGAATCACGACTTCGTCTATTTTAAGTAGAGAAAAAAGAGAGAAATCAGTCAGAACTGCAGCTGACTCTCTCCAACACTAGGCAGTGTGCAACAGCACTAGACTTCTGTTTTAACCTAATCTTCAAATTTCTTGCACACCGCGTTTACTTTTAAGGGCTTTCTCTAAAATTTCTTGGCTTATAACATTTATATTGTGTAATTATTAAATTAAATTCCTGTAACCATTTAAAACAGCGATAGAGACATATCAGTCTGTTCACAAAATACAGTTATAATTGTTTCAGTATTTCTTTTTTGTTTCTCTCTTTCTGTTTCAATTTCCTTGTTTTTGTATTGTTATGTTAAATTCTTAAATATGTAAAATAGTTTAATACTTAATTTATTATTGGAGCATGCCGTGCTTGTCTCTAAATATGACTACCTACATTTATAATGTATCACAATAGTCCTACTTTTTATATACTTAATGTATTGTCATGTTGACAATCCTAAAATATAAATAAATAAATAAATAACTTTTAATTTTAAATAGGTGAAGATAAAAGAGCTCAGTATATTTTGGCCCTCTGTTAGTCAACCAGTTTTCTGTGTGTTTTTTTTTTGCTTAATTGACGTGTTTTAGTATTAGCAATAAGAAAATGAAAATCCTTTTTCTGCCTCACTATTGATAAGGCCTTTGTAAGTTTTTATTCGTCATACCTTGCGATCCTTTTATTTTATTCTACAATCTTAATATATATATTTCTTGTGTGCGTGTGTATGTGACTGAACTCCTCCTAAACGACTGGACCGATTTTGATGAAATTTTTTGTGCGTGTTCGAGTGGATCCGAGAATGGTTTAGATTCACAATTGGACCCGGTAGGTGGCGCTGCGGTTGACTTTTGGGATTTCTATTTTTTATTATCAAGGCAGGACAACGTCCGCCAGGTCCGCTAGTATTTATATAATATTGAAACGTAAAAAAATATTATACAATAGTCAAATTTCAATTATTAGATAACGACTTGTTTAAATAAAGTGACGTTAAAAATGTAAAGAAAAAAACTGAAAGCTCTGATAAGAATATAATCATTTATATATAAGATATCGAAGTAATTCGTAATTTCTATAGATATACCATATAATACTTATGAATACAATTAAACTTTTTTTTTTGTCCACGAACATAAAATTAGTTATATAAAACAGGATGTCTTCATCAGAGACTAGTGTATTTTAGACAAAGCTCGAGTAAACATTATAAAGGCAGATTAACTCGTAAGATGAAACTTTTCGGTTTTTTTCATCATAGTTCTGACTGTTGCTTCGGCGGACGTCTTCTTGGAGTGTATCTGCCTTAAACTGACGCAAGTTGTGAACTTCGATATGGCAGCAGTAAGTGGTTTTTGTCATTTACATGCACACACACATTACGCACAGTATGGAAGTGGAAACATTTTTTCTTTATATTACGATACTAGTAGTTGCTCGCGGCTTCTCTTTTAATTTTTAGAAGTAAATTTCAGGTTATGTTACTCATTGATATAGATTTCTAAAATTGAGAGAATTTTGAAAATTGGAAAAGTATTTTTTGACTTTGTTCGTAGTAAATAAAAGATTAAATCTAAACGTAAATATAATTAAAGATAGTTAACTTCGGGAGCACTGGGGTTGACGTAGTCCGGTGAAGCTATTAAGACCTTGCTTGGTTAATAGCGTAGTCAGTTCGAAAAAAAAAAAAAAAAAAACTTGGGTTGACTTTTTAAAAACTACAGTCGATATTAGACAATTTATTAATAGTTATGTCGAGTTATTACATAAACTTCTAAGCCAGTCTTTCTCAAAGTGGGCGATAACGCCCCCTTGAGGGCGTTTGAAACCTAGAGGGGGGCGTTAAGGGGCCCAGAAAAAATGGGGGGCGTTGATGTGGGTTAGGGGGGCGATGTATAATTTGTAATTTCATTTACTTTATATAGTATTTTAAATTTCACTAAAATTAAAACCCACCTACTACACAATAACGAATAATTAGTTTATATTTTTACCTTGTATGATGTTATAAAACCTTAAAATACTTAACATAGATTTCGTAGGATAGCCCGCACACCGTACGCAATCAAGTTGTAACAAGTTTCTGCGGATCCGTTAGAAATCGGCTGGTTCATCGATACTTGCTCAGTACGAGTGAGCGTCGAAAGAGATAAACGAGTTTGTGCGTGTCTGTCTTATTCTGTCATTACTTGCTGTATTTAAATCCTATATAGAAGCTCGTAATTTTTCTTATATTTTCATTTGTGGTTTCGCGCGCTATCTTTAAACAAGTATTTAAGTTCAACATTTTCTTTACATATTTTTGAAAACAAAGCGATGTCGGAAGCAAAAAAGTAGAAACGGCAATACAGTGTAGAATATAATAGGTCTTTACCTATGAAATTGCTGTTCTGCAGTACTGGTCATTTCAAATCAAAATAATTTTTGTTTGGCTAAGAATTCTAATTTCAAATTAATTTTATTTTAAAAACATGGAATTCTTTTTCCAAAAGTAGTCATTTGTTTATTGATTAGTGTTACATTTTCATCGCATTTCAATCTATTTTGTCATCATGGATACGTTAAAAATTCGAGTAATTATGGAATATGAGTACTGTCGT
The DNA here is from genome assembly GCA_036509395.1 of Antheraea yamamai. Lineage (NCBI taxonomy): Eukaryota > Metazoa > Arthropoda > Insecta > Lepidoptera > Saturniidae > Antheraea > Antheraea yamamai. Next base: position 4,756,425 of record AP028448.1, on the reverse strand, counting down.
GGCAGCAACGCGGCACAAGCGGGACGCAACATCAACGACGTTTACGGAGCTAACACTACAAACCAACGCATCACCTGTTATTGGTTTGCTCGCTTCCGTTCTGGGAATTTCGACCTGAAAAATAAACCTCGCGGTCGTCCGAAGACTTTGGTCGACAATGACGAATTAAAGGCGATTGTGGAAGCTGATGATACACAATCTACGGCTGAATTAACAGCAGTTTTCGACGTTAGCGTCAAAACAATATTGGTACATTTGCGTCAAATTGGCAAGGTAAAAAAGCTTGACAAATGGGTGCCTCACGAACTCAATGATCGCCAGCGCGAAGTACACGTCGAGACGTGCCTTGCACTGCTCAACAGACACACAAATGAAGGAATTTTGAACCGCATTGTTAACTGCGATGAAAAATGGATTCTGTTTGGTAACCGCAAGCGCTCAGCAAGTTGGTTGGATCCTGGTTCAGCACCTAAACAATGCCCTAAACGAAAACTTACCCCTAGAAAAGTGATGGTCACTGTTTGGTGGTCTAGCGCCGGTGTGATTCATCACAGCTTCTTACCAAACGGGGCGAGCATTACTGCAGATGTGTACTGTGAAGAACTGAACACAATGATGGAGAAGCTGGCACATCTCCAACCAGCATTGGTCAATCGCTCGTCTCCGCTGCTCCTGCACGACAACGCGCGACCTCATACTGCACAGCAGACGGTCTCCAAGTTGCAAGAACTGGGGTTGGAAGTTCTCCGTCATCCGCCCTATTCACCAGACCTTGCACCTACAGACTACTACTTTTTCCAGAATTTGGATAACTCCTTGGTGGGAAAAAAATTCAATACCCGAGAGGCAGTACAAAATGCCTTTGAAGAATTTGTTGCCTCCCGTCCAGCTGATTTCTTTAAGAAGGGCATCAATTAACTGCCACTGCGTTGGCAAAGATGCATTGATTGCATGGGTGATTACTTCGATTAATACAAATAAAAAATACATGAAAAAAATTCGTTTCAATTTTTTCATACAAAACGCCAATTTCATAGGTAAAGACCTAATCTTCTTCTTCTATTCTATATATTATTATATATATACATATAATAAAAATGAAGTGTCTGTATGTAATATCAAAATAACACTTTTTTACTGATTGGGAAGAATTTGTTGCCTCCCGTCCAGCTGATTTCTTTAAGAAGGGCATCAATTAACTGCCACTGCGTTGGCAAAGATGCATTGATTGCATGGGTGATTACTTCGATTAATACAAATAAAAAATACATGAAAAAAATTCGTTTCAATTTTTTCATACAAAACGCCGATTTCATAGGTAAAGACCTAATCTTCTTCTTCTATTCTATATATTATTATATATATACATATAATAAAAATGAAGTGTCTGTATGTAATATCAAAATAACACTTTTTTACTGATTGGGTGTGAAAGTATACATGCTACTGATAACAAAAATGCAATTTTTAAAATGTTTGTCGGTCTGTCTGTGTGTCTGTCTGTTTGTTCCGGGTAATCTTCGAAACGGCTGGACCGATTTTGACGGGAATTTCACTGGCAGATAGAAAAAATTACAGCGCATTACTTAGGCTACTTTAAATTAGACTATCTGTAAACCGCGGCTTCGTCGGCCATACTATCTTTAAAACGGTTGGACCGATTTCCACGGGACTTTCACTGACAGATAGCAGACATTATAACAAGTAATTGAAGCAATTTTAGTTTATACTAGCTGTTAACCGTGACGTCGCCCGCAATGCTATGTCCAAAACGGTTGGACTGATTTCCACGGGACTTTCACTGGCAGATAGCGGACATTATAAAAAATAATTAAAGCAATTTTAGTTTATACTAGCTGTTAACCGTGACGTCGCCCGTGATGCTATCTCCAAAATGGTTCGATCGATCTTCACACAACTTTCATTGGCAGATAGCTGATCTTATAAAAAGTAATTTAAGTAATTTTAGTTTATACTAGCTCTTAATCGTGGCTTCGCCCGCAGTGCTATCTTCAAAACGATTCTATCGATCTTCACATAATTTTCACTGGCAGATAGCTGGTCTTATAAAAAGTAATTCGAGCAATTTTAGTTCATACTAGCTGTTAACCGTGGTTTCGCCCATAATGCTATCTCCAAAACAGTTAGGCCAGTTTTTACGAGACTTTCACTGGCAGATAGTTGACTTTACAAAAAGTAATTGAAGCAATTTTAGTTTATACTAGCTGTTAACCGTGGCTTCGCCCGCTGTGCTATCATAAAAACGGTTACATCGATTTTCACGGGACTTTCACTGGTAGATATGCTAACCTAATAAAAAGTAATTGTGGTTATTCTATTTTAGACTAGCTGTTAACCGCGAGTTTGTCTGCATGAAATTTAGCAAGATTTCAACTCATTCTTTATTTTTAATAAGAGAAATAATTATAAGCTTATTGTTTACAATTCGACATTATAATTATTAATAACATTAATGATATAGAGGTGTTCCTAATAAGATCTTAGATTATAAACGTATTACGTAAAGAGTTCCATAATACAATTTCTTGCGGAACAGACAAGCGTTTATTTTTTGTATAGTCACAAAATCTTAATTATAATAATGACAATGTATATTAAATGTAATGTAAATGTAAATCTTTATAATAATATTTTAAGTTATTGTTTCAATAGTTTCTTATACAGTGTAAGTGAGCACTGAGGTAGTTATATGGTGGGTTAAGGTGTGTTACTGATGATAAACCTCATTTGGCACGCTGTTATTATTTATATATTTAATATACACGTTACATGTTACTTTTAGTGACGTACGCGTCGTACTTAAAGGGCATTTCTATAATTGTACATAGTCTCACAATTTTATAATTCTTTAATACGATTTTAAAAAACGCGTGCGGAGCTGCGGTTACATCTAGTTGTATAATATAAATTATACTGACTCTATATTAAACGTCTATAAAAAAGAGAAAGGAACTTCGTTCCAATCGTGGATACCCCTCAAGCTTTTTTTATCGCTAATATATTATGTAGGTTAGTTTTTATCTTAACTGAACCCCGTACATGATACTACGAACGGGTTCTTGCTTATTTTAAAAGATTTTTCACATACCATCTGGATATATGTTTGATTGTGTCCCTTGATAGTTTGGATTCACAATTGAAAACGGTAGGTGTTGCTGCAATCGGGTGTTAGGTTTATTAAAATTTTTCGCGTTTAAAAATACAATGGAAACCGGTGATAAACCCATTTGGTGCAGGCGAAGATGCACGGGTTAGCTAGTCCATTAATAAAGTGAATAATAATACATTCAAACTTGAAAAGACTTACGTAATGTAAATCGTTTAGGAAAAGCGTTTGATGAATATAATAATAAAAAAATTATATAAGCTGAACACACTTATTTTATGCACATTTCGGTATACGTAAGTAGGTCGAGTTATACTTCATAATAACGGAATCATAACATGAAGTTATCTGCTCTAGATGCACTATTAGTACTGTGCAGTTATTATTTTAATCAAGGTAAGCAACTTTTACAAAGTTACTTCGAACGTAATGTAAATCTAATACCTTAGCTGTTGAAATTTAAATAGTTGTGAAACGGAAATATTTTTATGAATTAATGGTGGATGGATATACCTGTTGTTCTTGAGAGGATGCAGGACTAGAGGAAATGAAGGAGAGAAAGATACAGAAGAGGGAACCTGGAGGCAAGGAAAGTTGGGTTTAGATTTGGCATGACCGTTGGAGGTGATGGTCATCGTTTGAAATTATTGAAATATGAGTGGAGTGAATTTATATTGGAACGTAGTTCCTTATCACTTGTTACACGTTATTCAAGTGTAGTAACTTTTTTACAACATTTTTTTTTTTTTTTTTTTTTAACGTGGGGAAATCCCTTATGGATACCCACCCTCCCGGGGGAGAGAGTGGGTTATGTCCGACTCGCACGGACTAAAACCCCACGGTGTACCGACAGACCGTTGTGTGGGGGCGGCAAGGGATCGTACATGCTACTCAACCTTGTAGAGCCGCCCCCACGGTCCGCCCGGCGGAAGGTGACCGCCGGGCTCCTACCTATAGAGGGACAGACCGGGTACACACCGGCTGCCCCCCCCTCGTCCGCCGGACCTGTGCAATGAGGAGATGCACAGGTCCCTCAGGTCCGGCTACGGTAGCAGGAGGAGTTGAGCGAAGCGCCGCCTCCTCCCGCCTGTCCTCCTTTGGCGGAGAGGGCCACTTTGAGGATCTGCCTCACGGGCCCTCTCCGCCTCCTCCTTCTGCGAGATGACGTCCTCGCAGAAGGAGGACATCGCTCGCCAAGCCTGTTCGCTGCCGAGCATGGCCGAAACCACGCTCGGCAGCGTTAAGTCCGTTCCCACCGCCGCCGCCAGAATGCGGCGCTGCTCCCCCCACGCAGCCCACTCAGACAGAGTGTGCTGCGCGGTATCTTCGACAGCGCCGCACTCGTGACAGGCGGCGGTCGGCTCCCTGCGTGCGATCCGGTGCAGGTACCACCCGAAACAACCGTGTCCGGTGAGTACCTGCACCATTCGGAACGTCAGGGAGCCCCACTCCCTTGATATCCACTCCCGCAGGACCGGGCGGACGGCGTCTATAGTGTACCGCCCGAACCGCTCGTCCGCCAGGTCCTGCTTCCATCTTTCGACGGCGTCCCCCCTGAGACGCCGTCTCTCCGCCTCTAACTCCCTGGGAGCCGGAGGCTCCCCCCTTCGTTTCCTCGCCGCCGTGAACTCGTACACGGCGGCGAGAACTCCTGCCTCCAGCTCCCAGGGCAGGGAGCCGGCGAGCACAAAGGCCGCCGCCGAGGACACCGTCCGGTACGCCCGGATCGCCCTCAGTGCCACCGTGCGCTGCGCGCTTCGTAGTGCGCGCACGTTGGTGGCACCGAGGGCGTCGGCCCAGACCGGTGCCCCATAGGCGGCCATTGCTCGCACGACTCCCATATAGAGTCGACGGCACCCGGCGCCCGGCCCCCCTATATTCGGGAGCAACCGGCCGAGTGCCGCCGCCGCCCCAGCAATTCGCGGTCCGAGCCCCGCAAAATGGGGCTCGAACCGCCAGCGCCCGTCCAGGGTGAGGCCCAGATATTTCATCTGGGTCCCCACCCTGATCCGGGCGCCCTCCACCACAATGTGAGCCCCAGGTGGTGGACCCCGCCGAGGCCCATGAAAGAGTAGGGCCTCGGTCTTCTCGAGGGCCACCCTGAGGCCCAACCTCCTGATGCGCCTGACCACGAGGGTTGTGGCCATCGTGGCCAGGCGCTCCACCTCCCTCCACTCCCCCCCCCCCGGGCTACGACTAGGGTGTCATCCGCGTAACATATGAGGCGTGCCCCATATGGGAGCACGCCGCGGAGCACCCAGTCGTAGCCCATGTTCCACAGGAGCGGCCCCAATGCCGACCCCTGTGGAACCCCCCGCCTTGTGGCCCGCTTGATCATACGCCCGTCGCCGTCTACGTAGGCGACCTCCCTATCCTCTAGGTACGCCTCCAACACCCGCCGCAGGTACGGGGGCACTCCGAAATACCGGAGCGCCTCCCGGATGACCCCGTGCGGCAGGGTGTTGAAGGCGTTGGCGATGTCGAGGGACACCGCCAAAACCCTATCCCCCTGGGAGGCCGCCTCCGCAGACAGCGACTTCAGGAGGGACAGGGCGTCCACCGTGGAACGCCCTGTCCGGAAGCCATACTGCGCGTCCGCCAGATTCGGCCCCACGCCCTCTAGGTGCTGGACGACCCGGGAGGAGATAACCCTCTCCAGCACCTTCCCGGTGTCGTCCAGCAGGACGAGGGGCCGGTACGCGGACGCGCAGTCAGCAGGGCGGCCTGCCTTTTCCATTTACAACATTTCTTGCTATAAGTTAGTACAACCGTGTTTGAACTATATTCACTGCCGCACACAGCTCTTCCGCGCTCTTCAAGCTATTTTAACTATTATTTATATTTTTATAGGAAACTAGCGAGCCAGGAGGACGTTGTCCTGCCTTGATAAAAAAAAAAGATACAACCGCAGCGCCACCTACCGGATGCAATTGTGAACCTAAACCATTCTCGGATCCATTGGAACACGCACACTAAATTTCATCAAAATCGGTCCAGCCGTTTAGGAGGAGTTTAGTGACATACACACGTACCGAAGAAATTTATATATAAAGATAGTTAATGTTTATTTCTAAAATTAAAAATGGTATTATTAATAAAATATGATATATACAGCTGTTAAATTTTTATTAGTTATTCACTTAATTTTTCAGTATTTAATTTATCATTATTTATTTTATACATAATAAATATAGTTTATCGTAATTTTTTCAATTTAACTCTATCAACTTGTAATCTTTATTTATATAATTCGTCTGTCCGTGTGTATGTGACCACGCTGAAGCTATTACTGGTTTCAGTAAGAATGAGACAGCTCGCCCAAGGTAGTACCATCCTCTCACAGAAACACCGACGTGAACTAACAGAGCTTGCATTGTTGCGTTTTTTTCGGACAGTGTGAGCGCCGGAGGCCCACCTCCTTTAAAAAGCCGGCAACGCACTTGCGACTCCCCTGATATTGCTAGTGTCTATGGACGGCGGTGATCATTTACCAACAGGTTTGCCCTCTATAATATTAAAAATCTGCGTTTACCTCCACTCCTTTCCTCATACAATAAAGTTACAAATTAGAATTTCAAGACCTTCCCATAAGAATTTTCTCTTAAAAAACAAACTAACGAATCTCACTCAGCTTTATTTAAGAAAATACTAATCAAATAATTATACTTATAAATCGACGAGACAACAACAGTGATTGGAAGTTTAAAATAGACACGAAAAGTTTAATTCTCAAATACTAATTTATCTTGCGCGTCTTTGTTTATGAAAAATAAAAGTATATAGAATCTATACAAGTTCGAACAGGTATTTCGTGTCTTTATAAAAATATACGTTACCAGAGCGTGCAAGCAAACGTGAGAATTATTATGAATTCATTGATTATTGTTACATTTTAAAATTATGTATATACATATGATTTTGTAACTTTTAACTTATATATTAATACTAGCGGACCGGGCGGACGTTGTCCTGCCTTGAAAACAAAAAAATCCTAAAAGTCGACCGCAGCGCCACCTACCGGGTCCAATTGTGAATCTAAACCATTGTCGGATCCACTCGAACACGCACACAAAATTTCATCAAAATCGGTCCAGTCGTTTAGGAGGAGTTCAGTCACATACACACGCACACAAGAAATATATATATTAAGATATTACTAGTGGACGCCCAGTGGTCGACATTCGACCATAGTTCATTGAATTTTTAAAGTTAAAACTTTATTAGGGTTCTTTTATCAATGGCATCGACTTCAAATATATAATTAGGTAGTTCAAATATCAATATTTTTTTATTTAATTCAGTTAATTTAATAATTAAGTTATTTTTCGCTTTTTAGTGCCTTATTAGTTTTTCACATCGAAGGCGGTTTATTTTCTTTTTGTAAAAAAATGTATGTCCCCATTTTTAGTGTTCATAAATATATCTGGTTTGTAATGGGTATAATAAATCGGTTCCAATTTCACGAAAATACGTAGAGACGAAGTGGGTGAAAATCAAATAAACGATATTTAACCCTCTTAGGGGTTGAATATTTTCTACAAATTTATATGGGACCACCGCTGAATATAACTAATTCAAATAAAAAAAGAATCATTAAAATCTGTTCATAATTTGCGGAGATATCGAGTAACATACATAAAAAAAAAATACATACAACCGAACGTCGTAACCTCCTCCTTTTTCGAAGTCGGTTAAAAAATACATACAGTCGAGCATAGCAACCTCCTTCGCAACCTTTTTTGAAGTCCGTTACTGATTAAACTAAAAACGAATGTAGCTTTATGTGTCTATTGTTGTAATAATAAAAAAAAATATGTTACTTATTATGAAAAGATAAACCAGATCGAGTTTCTTGCCGGTTCTTCTCGATGACTGGGTTGTTTTCCGAACCGGTGGTAGATTTGACGTTCATAAGTGCCTTCTCAGGGCCTAAATTGAATAAAGAGTATTTTGATTTTGACGGACGTCAAAATGTCTTTTTTATTTACATGTGTGTATATGTTGTGTAAAATTGAAGCAGTAGTGTGAGTAATGCATATTTTAATTAATTTAATGTACTTCTAATGCATTTTATATAAAACTAGCTGACCCGTGCAACTTCGTCTGCACCAAATCGGTTATCACTGGTGTCAATTGTATTTTTAAACGCGAAAACTTTTATTAAACCTAAAACCTTATTGCAGCCACACCTACGGTTTCCAATTGTGAATCCAAACTATCAAGGGACTCACTCAAACATATACCCAGATGGTATGTGAGAAATCTTTTAAAATAAGCGTACAACCCGTTCGTAGCATCATCTACCGGGTACAATTAAAATAAAAAACTAACCTACATATATTAGCGGTATTGTGAAAAAAAGCTTTAGAGGTCTATGGATCCCCAGTTTCTAACGAAGTTCCTTTCCCTTTTTTGTAGACGTTTACTATACAGTCAGTAGAGTTTACATTATAAAATATTAAGTTGATAGAGTTAAATTGTAAATTAAACGATAAAATATATTCATAAAATAGATAATGATAAATGAAACACTGAATGATTGATATCATAACTATTTTCAATTTGTATTAAAACTTTTTCACACTCCATTGTATTGAAAAAAAATATAAATATTAAAAAGATATGAGTACTACGCGTCAAATGTCACTTGCCTGTAACTATTTGTCTAAGAGCTAGGAACGGTTTCGACAAAGAATTTCAATAAGCCAGTTTTTTATACATCTTTATTTTCTTCCGAACAGCGTGCGGACTACCTGACTGTCGGTAAACGTTGCGTTTATTAGTGCTTATCGCACCTTTACAGGCAAAAATATTGATTTTTATATAAGTTTTGAATGTTTTGTTTTTTACTAACTTTGAAACGCTACTAAAATATGAAATTATTATTGCCAGACATTTTTGTTATTAACAATAAAGTGCCCGATGGTATTTTTTTGGAAATAAAATAAGTATGTTCAAACCATGTTAAGATAGCTGTAATTGTAATATTATTATTTTTTTTTTAATGAAGGCTTAGTTGCCTGCGCGACTATATCGCCTAAGTGACATACAACTATATAACAATAAGAATGACAATAAACTTAACAATAGCTTATATTAATTTTGTACAATTCTTTGGCATCTTTCGAAATGGGGTCAGACAATAACGAATTGTACAAACCAGTGTGGAACGAACCAGAAGCATTAAGCCGAGATCTAATATCTTCGCTTCGAACACATTCTGCTAGGATGTGGTGCACATCATCGATGAGTTCACAACTCTGGCAGAGTGGTGATAGTACTTTACTGATCAGGTAGGCGAACTTTTTACATGGGATGTGTCCTGAGCGTAGTCTCATTCCTGTTATTGCTTCCCGACGGCAAATCGTATTGTCATCAATCTATGGTGACCTTAAGAGATGTGGCTGAATCGTTCTGTCCCATATTCGTTTTGTTTTAGAACGCTCATCAAACTATTCCTTCGAATGCGAGTAACAGCTATTTTTAAATACTGAGCATACATCCAAGTAAGTTGGTAAAATATTAATAGGAGCACCTTCGTAGGATCCTTCTGTAGTTAAAAGATCAGCTCTTTCATTCCCAGTTATACCTATATGAGAAGGGATCCATTGTAAAACAATTACTTTGTTCTTTGCTTTGAAATCTAGTAATTGCTTCAAAATACTGTAGGCTATCGGTATTCCTCGAAAAGTCGAGGTACATCGAGCTACGTGTTGAAGAGCACTTTTTGAATCGGATAAAATAACAATCTTAATGGACTCAGTTGATTGTGCAAATGATAAGGCATCTGCAATTGCTATCAATTCAGTGTGCATAATTGAAATATTTTCATCAATTTGAAATTTCATGAAGTTTTGGAATTTGAATCAAAAAATGCGTCTCCTAAATAATTACCAGCTTTAGATCCGTCAGTGGATATTTTAACAAAATTTTGATAATATTTATTTATATATTGAAGACAAATATCTTTTATTTTAAGAATATCATATTGACGCTTTGGCTTCCAAATACCATCTACATTTATTTTAATTATATTGTGCAAATCAATGTTATCACCCAGGTGTGTAAAGTGAACATTTCATGTTTCATACTTGTTTGAATTGGAGTATTTTTATATTGAGAAACAATAGAAACTAATAATGGTTTTTTTTCTGTTACGCCAATAGAGTGATTGGAAAGAGGTGGACAATTCTTCTAATACATTTGTTAGTTCGTTTTTTCGAATGACTTAAATTTAAATAGAATTTTGCCAGCTAAATATTGTCTCCTAAGATGTAACGGACATATGCTCAATTCGCTTTCCATAACATGGATAGGAGTACTTTTAATGAAACCCCCGATAATTCTCATGGCCTGGTTTTGGACTTTTTCAAGTTTATAGAGGTTAACCTGAGCACTATTATTACGTTTATCGTTGTTTTTCATTGTTTACGGTGAAATCTCAATATCATAAAGGTTAATAAAATTAAATGTGTTCTTTGCAATGGAAAAAATAAAATGGTTTGAAATGAATTATTTTATTTATAAAGAATATCATCTGGAATATTATTGTCAATAAGAAAATTGTCTGGCAGTGATAAATTCATGTTTTTAATAGCGTTTAAAAGTTACTGAAAAAAATGTTTCTTAAATTATTTATAAATCAAAATTTTGACCTGTAAAGGTGTGATGTGCATTAAAAAATACAACGTTAACCGGCTATCAGGTATCTTGAATCCGAAGGGCATAATATATTTTCATATAGAAGTACCAGCTTTTCTAAAATTCTCGTTATTCTAACGTTGCTGGCTCTTGTACTAAGGTGTCGAAAAAAAGTCTAGTTACATTAACTACAATTTTTTGTCTTTTGTTATCCTGGAGAACCCCTTGCGTTTTATGGGACAAAAAGTATCCTATATGTAACCTTGTAATATTAGTTATTACTGTGTCAAGTTTCGTTAAAATCGGTTCAGTACTTTCAGCGTGATGCGTGTTCACAGGGACAGAAAGACAGACAGACAGACAGACAAAAATTGTAAAAAGATTATTTTTGGCTTCTATATCGATAACAAAGTTTACCCCGATCAAAATTTTCAAAAAATATTCAATGTACAGATTTGGCCTTGCTACAGTTTTATTATATACTAGCTGACCCGTGCAACTTCGTCTGCACCAAATCGGTTATTACCGGTTTCAATTGTATTTTTAAACGCAAATAATCTTAAAAAACCTAAAACCCTATTGCAGCGTTATCCAGCACTTCCAATCGTGAATCCAAACTATCCAGGGACTCACTCAAACATATACCCAGTTGGTATGTGAGAAATCTTTTAAAATAAGCCTAGAATCTGTTCGCAGCATTACCTAAAGTAGTGTCATCAAAGTGAAGATCAAAACTAACTTACATATATTGCCGATAAATGTCTTCCTAGTACCCCTTGTAACTTCATCACGTAACATACTGTAAAAGTTGAACTTTATCTACATTTAATTTCCATTTTGTTTTATAAGAATTTGTAAAGTATACGTGAAATCTGCATTCAATTTTAATTTGGTCACATTTATTTTACTTTTGACATACAAACCACCTTTTTTACTGAGATACTGAACTTGGGATAATATACCTTTCTAACAGTGAAAGAATTTTTGAAATCGGACCAGTAGTAGGTACCAAGCATTCCTCGAAAACAAAACTTTACCACTCATTATAATATTAGTATAAATACAACATAGTAACTGCAAACAGTAGTCCAGTGAAGCTGTTAAGACCTTGCTAGGTCAATAGCGTGGTCAGTTCGAGAGAAAAAAAATAACTGCATACACCTAACTGATTTATTTTAATCTTAGATTCACAAACCTGAACCCAACTACTTCAAGACTTAACAACATTTAGAAAACTAATTTTATCAAATATCGAAACAACACACGTACTGATAGAACTCTAGTTGAGATTCATTTTCTACAATGCAATGTAACTATTATCTAGGTTTATGTCACCTTTGTTTAGCAAACATTTTTTATACAATAAAATAAATGTAACAACATATAAGTGACAGTTTCGTTTACACATATTTAATGTGGTTGATAATTACGCATAAAAATGTCATATAGCCGTAGCTCAGTTATAACGTACTGGACATTATATGGTCCGCCGGAGCCGACGGTTCAAATCCTGGCGATTTTTTTTTGGTATTTTTTTTAAAGTAGCTTAGGAAAATATAGCTTATCTTTTTAGCTAATCTGTCTGCTATATATAGCACAATAAAAATTTACCAAAATTCGTCAAAAATTTCATTAACTATAAATTTTTGACTTTCGTCCGTTATCCTGGAGAGTCCCTTGCGTTTTATGAGATAAAAAGTATTCTAGATGTAACCTTGTAATATTAGTTATCACTGTGCCAAATTTCGTCAAAATTGGTTCAGTACTTTCAGAGTGGTACGTGTTCAAAGGGACAGACAAACAGGCAGATCCTGGAGAATCCCTTGCGTTTTATGAGATAAAAAGTATCCTAGATGTAATCTCGTAATATTAGTTATCACTGTGCCAAGTTTCGTCAAAATCGGTTCAGTACTTTCAGAGTGATGCGTGTTCACAGGGACAGACAGACAGACAGACAGACAGACAGACAGACAGACAGACAGACAAAAATTGTAAAAAGATTATTTTTGGCTTCTATATCGATAACAAAGTCTACCCCGATAAAAAATTTAAAAAAATATTTAATGTACAGATTTGACCTTGCTACAGTTTTATTATAGTATAGATAAAATAAATAGCTTTTTGCACTTCTCCTCCATATAAACTTTAACTATGCCAAATTTCACGTTCATCCATTCACGAAATTCTTTTAAAAAGGGATACAAAGTTTTGGCTTCACATATCATTACATAGTATAAAACAAAGTCCCCTACCGCGTCTGTCTGTCTGTCTGTTCGCGATAAACTCAAAAACTACTGAACGGATCTTCATGCGGTTTTCACCAGTAAATAAGGTGATTCATGAGGAAGGTTTTGGTATATAATTTGTCCAGGTTTTTTTATAATCAGGGCGGGACAACCGCTGCCGGGTCCGCTAGTTGATATATATGATGTAAATTGACTGAACCTCGTATATACATTTTTTTTTCGGCATAAAATGCAACAGCAAAGTAATTTTTTAAATATACTGTCCGGAATTATGCGTCGAATTAATTACGGTAGCGGCCACCTTGTTATATCAAATATTGGTTAATTAAAAAGTAAAAAATACACGTATTCTAAATCATAAAATTATTAATTACTTCTCCTTTGACGTGTAAAGCTGTAATGAAAAATGTAAATCATGGTATAAATAATCCTATTAAAGAAAATAAATGGTTGTACAGTGGTGGAACTTCGACTACATTTTTTTTTTTAAGTTGCCATATTAATCAGGTTTTTTTGCCAAAGAGCGTACAAGTACATAACAAATAGTGCACGCAAGAGTCATGAAGTATTATGACGAATAGAGACTTATAAATAAAGGCTTATAAATAAAGGAATATTAGAACGGAAGCTACTTCGCACTTCAGTTTGGAATTGATTGGCTCGTCCCACATCTCACTGTAACAAATCGGGTACCTGAAAAAGTTAAATCTAAAACTAATAATAGAAGGAACACAATATTTTTAATTAGAACATAAAAAAAATATTAAACGCGCTGTTGGTTGACGCTTGAACCCGACGTTGTCGTATAATTGAACCCGACTTTGGCATATAGTTGAACCTGACGTTGGTGTATAGTTGAACCTGACGTTGGCGTATAGTTGAACCCGACGTTGGCATATAGTTGAACCTGACGTTGGCATATAATTGAACCTGACGTTGGCGTATAGTTGAACCTGACGTTGGCGTATAGTTGAACCTGACGTTGGCGTATAGTTGAACCTGACGTTGGCATATAGGTGAACCTGACGTTGGCTTATAGTTGAACCCGACGTTGGCATATAGTTGAACCTGACGTTAGCGCATAGTTTTGAACCCGACGTTAGCAGATGGTTATTGGTGGTTCTTATCGTTAGTTAAGACTGTAGATATGCTGTATTTCAGATTTAACTTTTGCAGGTTTTTCGTTAAAATGAGATGTGACGAAGGCCAGTCAATTTCAGGCATAAGTGCAAAGTAACGTCCACTCTAATATTTAATTATACATACATATGTTATATATTCCGCAAAGCAAGAAAAAAAACTGTTTCCATATTTATTTATTGAAAACTGAAAAATTGAAGCAGAAAATGGTGCAGGAGTATCTTATCTTCGCCTATTTATAAATAAATGTATGTTTAACTGGTAAACCCTATGAAACACACAAGACATAATTGTCAACAGAGAATTAATTGCTAACATTGTTATAATCGCAATTTTTTATAATTTTCAAGTATTTTTTGCAATATTCTTATGTTTAAAACGGCTTATAATCCAAATAAACTTCAGATTCGGAGTCAGCGGATCGAAATACATGAAAGTCATGCTTGGTCTTCCATCATTTTTTTTAATAACCAAAACACTCCATTTTCGCTGTTTTTACGTTTTTTTTTTTGTAATCAACAGTGAAATACTATCTATCAAGCTAACTAATTATTATTGTACGTACTTATTTGTTCGTAATCTGTAATCAAAACTGCACTTGATAATTGAAGTCTATAATTGAGATACTTTAAATCTGCGTGAAGGTTTTTCGCCGTTTTGAATATAGCTTTAAGTTCGGGCTTACGCATAGTACGCTTGAGAGATTAATGCAAAACAAAATTAAAATATTTCTGTTGCGGCTAGCGAACCATATGCAGGACATTTATTGTAATTTGATAGCTATAAGAATTGCCAGAAACTTATAATATAGTCATCAGGCAAAAAAACTTCATTTTTAATCTGGTTGGAGCCTTTAATTGGGTATTTTTAGCAACACGAACGATTAACGTATCTTCTCTGGGAGAGGTTTTTCTTGGCCGAGCCTTTTTAAGAACATTTTCAACAGTTCCATGTGTTTTATAACGATCAATTGCATTAAAAACTTTCTTAACAGAACAACTTAAATGCTCAGTTATTCTTCTGTACGCCCACTTATGATCTATATGTAAATTACCAATTATTTGCCTAGTTAACGCGTCACAACTTTTATTTTTGTCCATTTTGAACAAAATAAAATTCAGATTAAATTTTGAATTGTCGCTAAAATAATAGAAAAAGTCAAGAAAGAAATGTTATTCTCCAATTTAAAAAAAAAGAACGAGCTATGGATTATTTTTAAAATGTTTCTAATTAGGCGTCGAAGCGGCCAATAACAGAAAATAAATTCCTACATGTGTAAGACTCATTTTGTAATTAAAAGTAAGATATATTTTATGAATTTAATGAGTTTTTTATTTCAGTGGCTATATTATTAATATTAATAATCATGCGATTATTAATTATTGAATGTGTATATTTTTACGAACATTTGTACGTTGAAGTTATACAATTATATGACCACCACTGTATATACATACGTATAGACTATTAAAAAAGATTAGAAATAAAAATGAACAGAATATGTAAATTAAACTATTACTGGAGTAACAAAACAAAAGTAATAAGTATAAGGGACGGGACCCCCGGGGCATCCACAACCGGGCCCAGTCACAGGTGCTAGGGAGTAGGAGGGGTAAGAGACTAGGGAGAGGGGAAGGGTAGAGGGTGAAAGGATCCGGGACGCTGGCGGGCAACACCAGACGTTACAATTACGACAACGCGGATCGCGGATACAGCGGTCACTGTACACGGGTACAGGTCGTAGATTACGGAGGCCAGTAGCAGCGGATCAGACCGAAAACGCGGTAATTCTTCCTGGCGAGGTGCAGCGCCTCGATGTGTAGCGACGGCTTGAACTCGGCGAACCACGGCGAACGATGAAAGATGAATGATGATGAACCACGATAAACGATGAACCACGATGAATTTCCCGAAGATCTTCCTGAAGACTCTTGAAGGCACTCGAAGACTCACGATTGACACTCTGTTGAAAATGGTCTGATTTGCTAAAAACCTGCCACGACTTGACACCGAACCGATACTTTCGTCTCGCACGCTGCGACTGCAAGAATTTTGATTTCACAACTTTCACTTAGACCGTATTTTGCCTTTATTAGTAACCCAACTACACACAAATGCCATACACTCCGATAATACACCGTTCCAAATATATTTCACACAAAATAAACATAAATTAATTTAAATTTCAAGACTTTATGTATTACGGACTCATCAATGTCCACCCCTGCAACTCTCGACACTCCACCCTAATTCCCATTCCCACGCGTGCATTTTACACCAAAAACAATCAATACAATACAATTCCTTAAATATTTTAAGTTATTCCTACAAAAAACGCAAACTAATTCCAAAATGTACTATACGGCGTCAGACCGATACGGCACGTGCGTGCCAACACATGTTTGTGTTTTGTTTACGTTTTTGCTGCGTCGCCAACAATAAGTATAAATGAACAATAAAGTAATAGACGAGGTTCTTTTCACCGATCATCCCGACAAAATAATGGCAGCGAACGATCAGTACCAGCCTGTCTCTTCAAACAGAGCGTGTTCACGCCCACGCCCGCGTAACCACAGATCACGCCGCCGTGGTCTGGGGGTAAACTTCGTTTCCGCACACTTGACTAGGCCCCCCTCGGCAGCGGCTCAAGCCTAGGTCCGATCCCTCGGCGTGGAACCCTTGAGTACGCTGCTCGCGCGATACAGTGACACAAAAATTTACATCACTGCTACAACACTGCACATATCACCTCCACACACGTGCACGCTCACACGCTTACACATAAAAAGTGGAAAGGTTTTGTTTCTTTCCCTTATCGAACTGAAATAGTTTAGAAATTTTCCGACACAAAATACACATAAGAGTTATCGAGACACGCATGCCTGGTACACATGTATAATTCGATAACTCACATCTGTATGAATAGTTTAGCTTAACTTAGGTTAGCTAAGATAGATCGCGAATTGCATGATACAAGCAACAGCCAAGCCGAGGTGTGCCGTGCACCCTTGAGCTAGTTGCCCAAATAAAATCGGCTGAGTGCCTTAAGCGCTCGCCTTAGTAGTCCGGTGAAGCTGTAGAGGCCTCTAAAAAGGCCAATAGCGTAGTCAGTTCGAGAAAAAAAAAAAATAGACGAGGTTGGTGGAAAGGGAGTTCCGATCGGGCCGCCGTGGTGAACGGTCGTGCTTACCGCTGCGTCCGCCGCTCTCGTTCGTCCGATCCGCTGTCTCGCTCTCGCGCTCTCGTTCACTCTCGCCTCCGACGCTCTCGAGTCATTAGTGTCCGTGCTTCGTTCGCGTCTAGACGGTCTCGTGCACCGTACTCGCAGTGTTGTTTACTTCGTGTATCGCGCCGCCCGCTTCGTTTGTTTACGTTGTGTTGCGCCGCGTCTCCGTCGTGTACAGTGCCGTGTTGTCTACGTCGTGCTTCGCGCCGATTGGACGTCGCGTCTCGCGCTACGATTATTCGAGTGTGTCCGCCGCGAATTATTATTTGCCGTTGCTAGCAATAGTAACAGGCTGTCAATTGTAAGGCGCTCGATTTTAAAGCGTATCAAACCGCACCTTTCGGTGCGAACCCGGGTTCATTTTTTTGGGAAAGTCCAGTCGTCTGGCCAACTCAGGGATACCTCACGATGTAGTCAACGAACTGAGTTGGAGCGACCTGTCCGCTCGTCGTAGGCCCCGCGGCCTACTGCACTGACAGACGGGCCTGGGTAGCTTGGCCTTGGCGAGGACGCCTAGTCAAGTCCAGGTGTCTCCTTCTCACCCTCCTGATCCCCTCATTCCATCCCCGGGTGTCTGTTTGGGCGTAGCCCGATTTACCGGTCTGCGTTCTCGGCCTCGGGCTTACTAGGGCTTCCCTCTAGGCTTTGTAGGTTCTCTCCTGTGTGGCATTGCACTTTGCCCACAGCTCTCTTGGTCCGGACTCAGATAGTCTGTTAAATTCAAAAAAGGTGCGCCCCCCTGCCCCTCTGGCAGGGAGGTATGTAATGTCTTCCTCCACCCCGCCCATCTCCTCAGGTCCCGGTATGGCCCAGTTAAGCTCCCTTGAGCGCGAACATGCTCGATTTCGCGAGTTCGTTATGAATTGCTGTCCGACAGCCGTCAAGGAGTACGATCGCTTCTGTAGAGAGGCGCGAATTTTTCAAAACGGAGGTCCCACGCCCACAGTCCCATCCAAAGCTGTCTTTCCTATGACAAACTCCTTCTCCCTGCTCTTGCAGGAAAACCCGACCGCTGAAAAAGCAAACAACCCCTGCGCTCCCATCCCAGACGAGGAGGGCTCCGATATGGAGCAAGATCCCGTGAACGATGGCTTCACCACCATCTCGCACCGCCAGCGCCATAAGCGCGCGAATCCCTTTTCCGATAACGAAGGCCCTAAGCCTTCCAAACTCCTTAACGTTGATGGCACGAAAAAGCCAAAAACGACATCCACGCCCTCCAGACCGGCTTCACCTCAAGATGCGGAACCCGCAGCCACGAGTAAGAAGCCCCGCCCACCGCCCCCCGTTACGATCCAGGACAAGGCGTCCTGGGTCGAGATTCGTCACATGCTGGAAACAGCAGAGATTCCCTTTGCCTCCGCCGTGAATACCCCTGTCGGTATCCAGGTGAAGGTCGCGAATCCTACCGTCCATAAAGACCTAACTCGTTTCCTTCGGGATAACAAGTTCGGTTACTTCACTCATTCGCTCGAGGAAGAGCGCTTACTACGAGTTATCATCCGTAGAGTCCCCGCCGAAATCCCAACCGATGACACCTCCGACGACCTCAACGAAAAGGATACTCCTGTTCGTGAGGTACACCGCATGCGCTCTCCGCGCACAAAGGCACCTTACAATATGGTGTTAGTCGTTCTCGACCGCACCAAGGAAAGGAAAGCCATTTTCGATCTCTCGACCCTCTGCGGCCTCTCCGGCATTATTGTCGACCCGCCGCGTAAAACGTCCGTACCCTCACAGTGTCACAACTGTCAGGTTTACGGACACTCCGCACGTAACTGTCGCCTGCGTCCCAGGTGTGTTAAGTGCCTCGGTGACCACTCCACTAAGGAGTGCTCCCGCTCTTCGACCTCCTCTGACCCTCCGAGCTGCGTCTTGTGCCGCGGCGAGGGCCATACCGCGAATTATCGCGGATGTCCCCGCGCCCCGCGCACAATGCGCCCCCGCTACGCCAGACAGGTCTCCCCGTCTAGGACGCCCACCGCCACCGCCCGCCACCGACCTCCGCCTCTCGTGTCCCGAGAGTGCTTCCTGAGCCTGCCGAGCACATCTCGTGCACCGGCAGCGTCCGTACCCGCGACTAGCGCGCCCCCCGCCCCTACCGAGCCCCTCAGGCCCCGTGGGCTCCTAAGCCCGCGTCCCAGCCGATTCACAGATCCCAGGCGACTAAGCCTTCACAGGCCGACCCCGCGTTCTCCTTCTCCCTATCGAGTATTGACTACGTAGGTCAATTACTCATCTTCCACGAGATCTCGGAGATCTCTGCTTACGAAGAAACAGTTAGAAATCCGTCTCTAGGTTCCGTAACTGCAATACATAGGTTTCCAGCCATCCTACCTACCCTACAACGCTACCCTACAACGGCTCGCGCGCGCCGCCGTTCAAAAATAAATAACTCATATAAGATAGAGTAAATCCGTGTATTTACGTCTATCTTCCCCTAAAACGACCGAATAATAATAATAACTTTTGTTATTCCGGCGCCGACGCCGCTCAAGTAACTTTAAATTCGATCTTTTAACATGCGTGTTTGCGCTCACGCACGCGTAACCCTCCCTCACGCCGCCGTGAGGGAAGGTCTCCTCTTTCGCTCCCGCACATACCGTGGTTCTTCAGTGATATCTCGAGCCTAGGTCGTCCCCGAACGGAGCCCTCGAGCTGTTATTATCGCGATACAGTGACTCACCCACATCACTTGTACACATATGAGATCACCTCACATACGTGCACACATTACACACATAGTGGGAGGGTTTTATTTTTTTTCCCTTAATCGAACTGAATCGAGTAGTTTAGTTCGTTTCACATCAGATATACATGTAAACGTTTGTGAATCATGCAATCTCAATTGTATGACTCACAAACGAGTATATATATGAATAGCTTAGAATAGTTTAGCTAGGTCAGATCCGGGGTAACAGCAACAGCCCAAGCCGAGGTGTGCCGCGCACCTGTGAGCTAGTTGCCTAAATAAAATCGGCTGAGTGCCTTAAGCGCTCGCCTTAGTAGTCCGGTGAAACTGTAAAGGCCTAATAAGGCCAATAGCGTAATCAGTTGGAAAAAAAAAATAGACGAGGTTAGAATAGTAACAATTAGCAATAATTACTTATCAGTTATAATTAGCTCCAGACAGCATTTGATCACAACCGGGTCGGTGAGTTTTGGGTGATCGCGTACTTTAATTGACTGATCACCGTTATACGGTATTTATTCTTATATGTATGGTATATCTTGTAGCATTGTGTAAATTGTGTAGGAATTATGCGTGTCACTAAAATAGTGTTATTCTAGTTATTAAACATATTCATAATAAACAAATAATTCGTATTAAACATTATACTGGGACAACACCTTCCACAGAAACATCATTTTTCGAAGTGGATGGTGCTTTTAATAACATATATAAGAAAATTTGTTTGGTCATGAAAAAAATCCATGACTTACATCTCCGCAGTTACAATGATGCAATTCAGCTTGATGTAGCAGTTATATTTAGTACAGCTGATGATGAATTATTAACAAAAATGAATTCATTTTCAAAAGTTAATGGTAGTATTAAAAACATCTTTGTTTTGGATTCATTATTTGATTCTATTGTGTATCCATTACTTTTCCAAATGATGGGCATATCACTATTCCTCATAATGTACAGACTATATTTAATTCAATATCACCCAGAAATACCATGCACCCATGGTGTCGTGTAAAATTAATTGAAAATTGGGTCATGAGTTGCGATAATTTTTTTTATTTTCGTAAAGTTATGTTTACTTAGTATTTAAGAGCCTTACCGCCTGGTTTTTTGTTTTAAATTTATTATTAATTTCAATTTTCATTTAGACATCGATTTGTTTTAATGTTTATATAATTTAAAAAAAGTGGCAAATAACTAAGTCGGCATGATGAAAGCCTTTGATTATAGAGGTTATAATACCCTTTGATAAAACAACCCTAATAAAGTTCGAATTTTAAAAATTCAATGAACTGTGGTCGAATATCGACCACTGGGCGCCCAGTAGTATAATGAATTCAGTAAATACAAACCTGGTACTGCCGGCAATAAGGAATCATGTTTGAAGATTTCAAAAGTAGTGCGTATAAATTCCTAACACTAATCGATGAGTCCTGTCTTTATATACTCCCAAACGACTACCTGAAAAGAAATATAAAAAAAAAAAATTAAGACATACTCGATACATCTGAAATACAGTATAAAAATACGATTAAACATACTTTTTTATATAGGAGGCAAATGAACATATGGGTCACCTGATGTTAAGTGATCACCAACGTCTATAGACACTAACAACACCAGGGTAGTCGAAAGTTCGTTGCCAGCCTGTGTTTGGGGTTGGGGGAGGGGGAGGGAAAGTGGCTATCCGCCGCTCTCACTGCCCGAACGAAACGCAACAATGCAAGCATTGTTACTTCAGGTCGGTGTTTCTGTGGGTCGGGTGGTAGTACTCCGGGCGAGCCGACCCATTTATGTTGTCACCAGTAATAGCTTCAGCGTGCCTCTACCACCTACAAGAAGACTATAAGACCTTTCAGTGAAGGAAATCATCGTGATGAAGCCATGGAACGGTGTTAGGGGCTTTTTCTAAGTTCGTCTGGCGAACTACCACTCTCAGGTTGTAAATCTGTCACCAAGCGCCTGTTGGTGTGTTCCGGCAGCTGTACTTGATAGTGAGCATCCTTTAAGTTTAGCGTGTTTATCATCTTAGACCACATTGTCATTTCACATCAGATGACGTTGTGGTCAAAAGATAAAACTTATAAAGGGAAAAAAAGGAATTTTTGGCGTGATCTTGTCTGTCATGTAGTGGATTTTATTTTTTATTCATAATCTTGTATTACTCGGCTCTATATCGTGTAAAATTGGTGGTGTTTTATGTAATATAGTTTGTTTATTATACATAAGTGAAGTGAATGGAAAATAATACCACGGACCATGAATTCTGAGATGCCACAAAGACTCCATGGAAAGTTCTAACAAGATGGCCGCCATCTTGTTAGTTCATTGAAATTATATCAAGAAACTTGTAATAGAAACTCACTTGACAATGGCAGTAATAGTCTACTAGAGGACTGGTTGCCAAAAATGGAATGGAAGAAGAACTTGTAATAAATACTATTAACTACTCGACAATGGCAGTAATAATCTATGGGATTGGTTGCCAAAAATAAAGTTAAAAAAAGGGAAAAAGAAAACATCTTTCTATGAATAGATTAGAATCTATGATTCTATTATAAACATAAATTTCATGTGTAATTTCGTCATAGATATCTATGTATGTAAACGAACTCGATAACGTCCGAAAATAGTATTCCAGTAACGTAATGTAATGAATTCAAGACTTTATTTTAAATTCTGAATCAAGAATTATTGCGAATAATTTGTATATTCTCAACCGATTTTAATGATATGAGGAATATAAGAAATTAATATACTACATAATTTATTCTGAATACTTTCAGATTTTATAAATTATGACTTAAATTTAAAATAAAACTTGAATATATAATATTTCTTATTAAAAAATCCTTAATACTCGACAAATCTATATAAGCGATTTACCACTGACTGACTCATCACGAGATCTCCGAAACTATATGTCCGATTGACTTGAAATTTAACATAGTTACTTCTTTTGCGACGTAGACGCTCACTAAGAACGGATTTTATCTAAAACTTATTCAAAATTATTTTTTCAACTATAATAATATAATTCTCGCACTGACACCAACATCAAGTGACAAATAGCATTGCTATGGTAACCACTAAATATTAATTACGTTGCCATAGTAACGTGGGATGTTTCTATCGTAAACACTTTTCAATGTTTATTTTGTGTTCATTGAATTGGTGAGTTTTTATTCAAAAAGTTTATATTACCTGAGTTTTGTTTCCAATTTTTGATTTGTAATATATTACGTATAATAAACATGAAATGTCTGTATGGAATATTAAAATAACAACTTTTTAGTGAATGGATACGGCAAAAGATAATAAAAATCTAATTTTATAAAATTTTCTCGGTCTCTCTGTCTGTCTGTTTGTTCTAGGTAGTCTCCGAAACGGCTGGACCTATTTTAGCGTAACTTTCAGTGGTAGATAGCTGACCTCATAAGAAGTCATTTAGGTTTTTTAATTTACACTTGCTGTTACCCGCGACTTCGTCTGCAGTAAAATGTCCAAAATTCCTGGATTGATTTTCACGGGACTTTCACGGGTATATAACTGACCTTATAAGGACTAACTTACATTATTTTCTGTTATTATCCGCGACTTCATCCCCAGTGCTATCTCCAAAACGTTTGGACCGAATTTGGACTTCATAAGGAGTGATTTAGTTTTTTTCTTAAATTAAACAAGCTGTTACACGCGATTTCGTCGGCAGTGCAATATCCAAAATGCTTGAACTAATTTTCACTGGCAGAAAACACACCTTGTAAGGAGTAATTTGGACTATTTTATTTTGTTACCCGCGACTTTGCCTGCAGTGCCGTCTCTAAAACGGTTAGACCGATTTTCACGGGACTTTCAGTGGTAGATAGCTGACCTCATAAGAAGTCATTTTGGTTTTTTTATTAATGTTACCCGCGATTTCGTCTGCAGTAGAATATCCAAAATTCCTGGACTGATTTTCACGGGACTTTTACTGGCAGATAACTGACCTTATAAGGAGTAATTTGGACTATTTTTTTTTTCCCGCGACTTCGTCTGCAGTGCCGTCTCTAAAACGTTTGGACCGATTTTCACGGGACTTTCAGTGGTAGATAGCTGACCTCATAAGAAGTCATTTTGGTTTTTTTATTAATGTTACCCGCGATTTCGTCTGCAGTGCAATATCCAAAATGCTTGAACTAATTTTCACTGGCAGAAAACACACCTTGTAAGGAGTAATTTGGACTATTTTATTTTGTTACCCGCGACTTTGTCTGCAGTGCCGTCTCTAAAACGGTTGGACCGATTGTCACGGGACTTTCAGTGGTATATCTACCACTGACCTCATAAGAAGTAATTTTGTTTTTTTTTTTTTATTTTGGACTAGATTTTACCCGCGACTTTGCCTGCAGTAGAATATCCAAAATTCCTGGACTTATTTTCACGGGACTTTCACTGGCAAATAACTGACCTTATAAGGACTAACTTACGACTATTTTTAGTTGTTATCCGCGACTTCATCCTCAGTGCTATCTTCAAAACGTTTGGACCGAATTTCACGTGACTTTTAATGGTTGATAGCTGACTTCATAAGGAATGATTTAGGTTTTTTTTTAATTTTAAACTAGCTGTACCCGTGACTTCGTCGGCAATGCAATATCAGAAATGCTTGAACTGATTTTCACTGCCAGAAAACACACCTTATCAGGAGTAACGTGGACTATTTTATTTTGCTTTTGAATTCGATTAGTAGATTTAATTATTTCTTATAAGGGCAGGTAAGTTTTTTACTTTAAATTTGCTGTTACCCGTGACTTCATCCGCAGTGGATTATTCGAAATGATTTCCACAGGACTTTGACTGGCAGATAATTAACTAACGACCTATTTTATAACTATAATAACTAATTGCTACCCGTGAATTTGTTTGCGTGAAATTTACCAAAAATATGTGAGGCGTGCGCTGTACTGGACTCCAAAAATAAATATAATTGAAAGTTATATGTTTGTATGTAATTTGAATTATATTGTAATATGGGCACATTAATAACATTTTTATGATATGTTGTTTCATTAATTTTTTATACAGTGTAAGTGAGCACTGAAATAGTTATGTAGTGGGTTAAAGTTCCTAATATATTGCTGATGGTAAATCTTATTCGGCATAATGTTAGTAAAAACATATCTAATATGCCTGTTACATGTTACAGTAGGTGGCGTGCATGTCGTGCTGACAAATGTAGTGTTGAAAGAGTAATTCTGTAATTGTACATCTTCTCATAATTTTACATTTTTTTAATAGAATTTATAAAAACGCGTGCGAAACCGCGGGCAACAGCTAGTATATATATAATTTGTCGTAATAATTTAAAAAACAAAACTAGTCATTTGTGTTAAAATCGGAGAAACTGGAAAATGAAAAATATTATGGTACGGCCACATTAGTGAGTTCAAAAAATTCAAATTCAAACTTTATCATTACATAGTATAAAAGAAAGTCCACTACCGCGTCTGTCTGCCTGTCTGTTCGCGATAAACTCAAAAACTACTGAACGGATTTTCAAGCGGTTATCACCAGTGGATAAAGTGATTCATGAGGAACGTTTTGGTGTATAATTGGTCAAGGATTTTTTTATAATCAGGGCGGGACAACGTCTGCAGGGCCCGCTAGTTTATTATAAATTTTACATTTTACACTTTTACAATGGTTACCAAACTAGGCAGAGCCTGTATCTTGGTAGCCAGAAAACGATTACACTGCGTGTTTTACAAGAAGCACCTTAGCGGACCTTATACATATGCAAACTTACAACTTGAATTGTTAGTTCATTTGGTACAGTTAGATGATTTGACAAATAAGCCTATACACAATCACAAATATACATTATATACATACATACACTTTCTATACACAAATTCTATATCTCAGTCTCTCTATATCTGCAGTTACTTTACAATTTAATTTTTAACAAATGCTGTTTCGTCATAGGTAAGAATGCTCTATCTTTTGTAAATAAGACTTTTATCCGTATGGACTGAAACTTCCTAGATTGAGCAGTGTTTAAGGATCGTATTGTAGATATGGGAAGACATGAATGTTCCTAATCTCTGTGTGTTTTCGTGAAGGTTAGCGTTGTCGCGATGTGTGCAGCCAAAACAATTCACTATCTATATATATAACGTTTTTATCAAGTTCGTGCGTACGTATCGCCCGATAATCTTGATGCCATCATAATGTTAAAGAGCAGATAATTTTTTTGCAACTGTTTGTTCCTTCTGCTACACTCTGTCAATCTAATTCAGCGGTAAAACATAAAGCGCTTCAGAGCCGTAATTATGACGAATATTAGGAAAAAAACGACTGAGGCAATGAATTTATTTAAATATAATTAATTAATTTGTTTGTATAATTAAGGCCAACACTGCCTCGTGTAATTTTTTTTTTTATAATAGTAAATGTTTTAAGGTTGATTAATTCATTTATTTTTTTATTACCTCAACTAGGAAAAATCTGCATTTATATATTTATTTTTTATTTTATTTCAAATACAAATATTTTTATTTCTAGAATCTTTTACATAATATTAGCCTTAACTATGGCCCGAAACTAGGCAATACCTGTCTTATGGAAGCCTAATGCGTGATTACAGATTGGCTTAAGTCGACTTGACAACATTTAGAGGAAATTATATTTTAAGAGAATCAAAGTTAAGACAAAGAAGAAACAAAAATCGTATAAGTAAATAAATGGTAAACTGTGAACGAGGGTGTGTGTGCAAATGATGAGTATGTGTGCAAAAGTGGGTAAGTCTTTTTTTTTTTTTTATATCATAGGAGGCAAACGAACAGGTGGGTCACCTGATGTAAGTGATCACCACCGTCCATAGACACTTGCAACACCAGGGGAGTCGCAAGTGCGTTGCCAGCCTGTGTAGGGAGGGGGGAGAGGGGGGAGGAAGGGAAGAGGAAAGTGGAAGGGGAGGGGAGGTGGGTGTCCGGCGCTCTCACTGACCGAACCAAACGCAACAATGCAAGCACTGTTACTTCACGTCGGTTTTCTGTGAGAGGGTGGTACTACCCCGGGCGAGCCGACCGATTTATGCTGAAACCAGTAATAGTTTCAGCGTGGCTCTACCACCTACTAAAGTCTACGTGTATGTGCCCGTATGACAGCTATTTTTAACTCTTGGCATGCTAATAGAGTATTTTGACTTTGACTTGGTAGCGTGAGCAGCGTATGAAGTTGTAGTCGTCCATGATTTTAGCATCTTTATTGTACAAGTGTGGACTTAGAAATCTAGGCATTCTTTGAGGAAAGGACGATTAAGCAGCTGGAGTGGGTACGTTAAAGGTGCTTTTTTGTAGCAAAGAGTTGTGATTACCAATTCTCAGTATCCGCGTATGCGTCATAATAGTGATTTTAAATAGCATGCGAATGCTTAGGACAGAGGCGTGTTCATACAGTAACTCAGTTGGTTGCCTGTAAGGTTTCTTGAACATTATTTTTAAAACAGCACGTTGCGCTTACTCAAGTTCTAAAATGTGTGTTAAAAGAGGTCCACTTTAAATGCCAAGACAGTATTGCAGAATCGTCTGGCAAAGAGATACATAAACCCAGTTTTAGTGTTTCGAATGACGCGCTGTCACGAAGTAACTTCAATCTATATATAAGCTTTCGTACTCGTTCTGATAAATCTGAGATGCGTTGATGGAAGCTTAGATTCTGATCTATAGTAACGCCAAGACATTTCATATGCTCGACACGTTCTATTTGACCGCAGCTACAGTTAGAGTTGGTATGTTTTGAAGGATCACAATGGAGACGTCTTGTTTGAACTCCTTTGTCTGGTGAGTATCTTATAAGTGACTTGCTAAAGATTATGTATTTTGTTTTGTGTACATTAAGCGTCAAAATGTTCGTGTTCAACCAAGTGCCCAATATACTCAGACCGTCATTAACTGAAGTAAAGACTTCGTCCCAATCCCGCTCTCTGAATATAACGGTTCTGTCATCAGCATAACAGATAAGTTCTGGATTCGGAATATTGTCCATATACATAGTAAAGAGTGTCGGTCCCAGAATATTACCCTGAGAAACACCGAAGCAGATAGTTTAGTGCTTACTTATGTGGTCACCAACTCTGGCATATTTACGTTTTTAGATGTTTCAGATTATAGTAATTAAATATAAATATAGAGTTATAATGAAATATATATGACATGAATGCTTTTACACATAATATTTGATTGAAGAAGGCGTTACTTTGCGGAAATCCATCATTAAATATTATAGTGAACACTACTTTGCACTTCCGCTTGGAATTTATTGAATACTACTACGTCTAAACGTGTTTCGCTCCATCACGGAACATCTTCAGATCGATGTTGACTCCTCCGATGCGAACTTTTGACTCGCCCGCTTGCATCGAAGGAGTCAACATCGATCTGATCGATCGAAGATGCTCCGTGATGGAGCGAAACAATTTTCATGTTCGATAACAAAATATAAATACGAAGAAGGAAATTAAAAATCAAAAATATTAGAATTTAGAAGTCATTTGAGTTTCTAAACGCTTGTGTTAAACAGATCTACATTCAGATCACTAACTAATTTATTAGTACTGTTACCTACTCTAAATAAATACGTATTTTGCCTGTAGGTCGCTTTAACAACATAAACCAGATTAGGTCCCTCTCGCACCAGATTAGGCCCCCCTCGGCAGCGGCTCAAGCCTCAAGTCCGTTCCCTGGGCGTGGAGCCCTTAAGTGCGCTGCTCGCGCGATACAGTGACACAAAATCTTACATCAGTGCGACAACATTACACATATCACCTCCACACACGTGCACGCATACACGCCAACACTTGAAAGTGGAAGGGTTTTATTTTTTCCTTATCAAACTGAGATAGTTTAGAAAATTACCCGATACGAAATATACATAAGAGTTGTTGAGGTATGTATGCTTGGTACACATATATATTTCAACAACTCATATATGTATGAATAGTTAGCTTAGCTTAGGTTAGCTCAGATAGGTCGCGGCCCGGGTTCAGCACTTGGACAGCAGACCGCTCAGGTGCTTCAAGTGCATGGGCCTGGGCCACACCCGGCCGATGTGCCCATCGGCTGTAGAGAGGAAGAAGACCTGCTTCCGATGCGGGGAGGAGGGGCACTGCGCGGATAGCTGCACCGCAAAGCTGCGGTGTGCTGTCTGCGCAGAAGCCGGCAAGCCGGCGGGCCACGTTATGGGGGCGGGTGATTGTCGACCCCCCCATGTGAAAGGGAAGCCGCCCCTTTTAAAGGTGGCGTGTATGGAGGTAGTTGCCGTGGGATAGTCAATGGACTACATCCACAGCAGCTACCTCCAGATTAACGCAAACCACTCCGCTGCTGCCCAGGACCTGCTCCTGCAGGCGGCGGCGGAGTGGGATATTGATGTTACAGTGGTGGCGGAGCCGTACCATGTTCCGGACCAGCCTCACTGGGCTGGAGACACGGACGGCTCCGTGGCAGTATTGTCCGGGGGGGGAATACCCCTCTCAATTAAGGAGAGGGGCGCCGGGTTTGTGGCGGTCTCCTCACGGGGTTTCGCAACCCTCGGGGTATATTTCTCCCCGAACCGGCCCCTCATCGAGTTTGAGTCCTTTTTGGACTCGCTGGGGCCGGTCGTGAGGCGGCTGGAGCCGCTCCCCATCGTTCTAATGGGCGACTTTAACGCCAAATCGAGGGCATGGGGAGCGACGGCCACGAACCCACGTGGTGAGGCTCTTGAGGAGTGGGCAGCCCAACATGGGTTGTCCCTCCTCAACCGGGGGAGCGTCTACACGTGCGTGTGACACAACGGGGGGTCTATAGTGGACCTATCGTTTGCTACCCCGTCTGTCGCACGCCGTGTCCGGGGGTGGAGGGTGATGGAGGAGGTGGAGACCTTATCGGATCACTGATACATCAGA
Organism: Antheraea yamamai; assembly: GCA_036509395.1. Classification (NCBI taxonomy): domain Eukaryota; kingdom Metazoa; phylum Arthropoda; class Insecta; order Lepidoptera; family Saturniidae; genus Antheraea; species Antheraea yamamai. The sequence goes on along the minus strand of AP028448.1, from coordinate 4,726,425 downwards.
TTCGAGGTCTCTACCTCCCACAATGAGCCGGTAACCCGCCCACGGAGGGGCGCTACGTTCCCCCGGTGGGCGATGAGCCGCCTCGACCGGGAGCTAGCGGTAGAGGCGGCCATCGTCCAGGCCTGGTCCATGTCCCCCCCGGACAGTGATATCGACGCGTCTGCAGCCCGCCTCCGTGAAGCTCTCACGGAGGTTTGTGACGCGTCGATGCCGCGGAGCGTACACCGTCCAAAGAGGAGGGCGGTGTACTGGTGGTCGCACGAAATCGCGGAACTTCGTGCGGCCTGCTCCGCGGCCCGGCGGCTGTACGGGCGCAGTCGTCGGAGACGGACCAACAGGGACTCCGAGGAGGAGGCCCGGCTGTATGGCGACTACAGGACCTGCAGGAAGACGCTGCAGGTCGCCATCAGCCGGGCGAAAGAGCAGGCATGGGAGGAGATGCTCCGGGAGCTGGAGAGGGATCCGTGGGGGCGCCCGTACAAGCTGGCCCGGAAGAAATTCCGGGGCCAGGCGCCCCCGGCAACGGAGACTCTCCAGCCGGAGGTGGTTGAGAGGGTCGTGGGAGTGTTGTTCCCCGGCCCTCCGGAATTAGCCCCTCCTCCCATGCCTCCTGCTCAGGTGGCAGAGGAGGCGCCGGTCATCGCTCCCCCGGTCACGGAGGAGGAGATGGGGAGGGCGATTGAGCGCCTCCGCGCCACCGGGCGCAAAGCACCCGGCCCCGACGGGGTCCCGGGCCGGGTGCTAGCCATAGCGTTGGACCATCTGGGAGGGTGGCTTCGGGAGCTGTTTGACCGCTGTCTTGCGGTCGGACAGTTCCCGAAGCCCTGGAAGACGGGACGGCTTTGCCTCATAAGAAAGGAAGGCCGCCCCCCGGACTGCGCGTCCGCGTACCGGCCCCTAGTTTTGCTGGACGACACCGGGAAGGTGCTGGAGAGGATCGTTGCCTCCCGGGTCGTCCGGCATCTTGAGGAAGTGGGGCCGAACTTGTCGGACGCGCAGTTCGGCTTCCGGTCAGGGCGTTCCACGTTGGACGCTCTGACCCTCCTTAAACAGGTCTCCACGGAGGCGACCTCTCAAGGCGATAGAATATTGGCGGTGTCCTTGGACATCGCCAACGCCTTCAACAGTCTGCCGCATGGTGTTATACGGGAGGCGCTCCGCTTTTTCGGAGTGCCCCCGTACCTGCGGCGGCTGTTGGAGGCGTACCTGGACGGGAGAGAGGTCGCTTTCGTGGACGCCAGAGGGCAGATGGTCCGGCGCCATACGGCTTGCGGGGTTCCACAGGGGTCGGTCTTGGGCCCGCTCCTGTGGAACATGGGCTACGACTGGGTGCTCCGCGGCGCGCTCCCTTCTGGAGCGCGCCTCATTTGCTACGCGGATGACACCCTAGTCGTAGCCCAGGGGGGGGGAATTAAGTGAGTTGATGCGTCTGACCACGGAAGCCGTTACGCTCGTGGTCGGGCGCATCAGGAGACTGGGCCTTGAGGTGGCTCTCGAGAAGACCGAGGCCCTAATGTTCCATGGGCCTCGGCGAGGGCCACCTCCAGGGGCCCACATTTATGTGGAGGGCGTTCGTGTCAGGGTGGGGACCCAGATGAAGTATCTGGGCCTCACCCTGGACGGACGATGGCGGTTCGAGCCCCACTTTAAGGGGCTCGGACCGCGCATAGTCAAGGCGGCAGCGGCACTCGGACGACTCCTCCCCAACACGGGGGGGCCGGGTGCCGCCTGCCGCCGCCTTTACATGGGGGTCGTTCGGTCCATGGCTGCCTACGGGGCACCGTTGTGGGTCGACGCCCTCAACGCCACCAATATCCGTGCGCTGCGAGCTGCGCAGCGTACCGTGGCGTTGAGGGTGATACGAGGGTACCGAACGGTGTCCTCGGCGGCGGCCATGGTGCTGGCTGGCTCCCTTCCCTGGGAGCTAGAGGCGGAGGTGCTTGCCGCCGTATATACTTATACGGCGGCTAAGAAACGGATGAGGGAGCCTCTGGCTCCCAGGGAAATAGAGGAAATGAGAAGGAAAGAAAGAGAAGCGAGGATGGAGAGTTGGAGGCGGGACCTGGCGGACGCGCGTTACGGTCGATAAACGATCGACGCCGTCCGTCCGGTCCTGCCGGAATGGAATCAGAGGAAGTGGGGCTCCCTGACGTTCCGTCTGGTGCAGGTGCTGACCGGGCACGGGTGCTTCGGTTGGTACCTGCATCGGATGCCACGCAGGGAGCCAACCGCCGTATGCCATCAGTGCGGCGTTGACCCGGACACCGCGCAGCACACTTTGTCTGAGTGTGCTGCGTGGGAGGAGCAGCGTCGCACTCTGGCTGCGGCGGTAGGGCGGGACCTCTCACTGCCGAGCGTGGTTGCGGCCATGCTCGGCAGTGAGGATGTATGGAACGCAATGGCCTCCTTCTGCGAGGAAGTCGTCTCGCAGAAGGAGGCGGCGGAGAGGGTCCGTGAGGAAGACCCTCAAAGTGGCCGTCTCCGCCAACGGAGGACAGGCAGGAGGAGGCGGCAGTTTGACCGCCTCCTCCCACCGTAACCGGATCTAGGGAAGATGGGTCGGGGGGCCCATCTTCCCATTGCACAGATCCGGCGGACGGAGGAGACGGTCGGTGTGTACCCGGCTGTCTCCTAACAGGACGGGGCCCGGCGGCGGCGCTTTCGCTGCTGGGCCAACCGCTGGGGTGGCACGATGAAGTCTATAGAGATCTCGTGCCGCCCCAACTATAGCGGCAGACGTACACCGTGGGGTTTTAGTCCGTGCGAGTCGGACATAACCCACCCTCTCCCCCGAGAGGGTGGTGTATCCATAAGGGATTTCCCCACGCTAAAAAAAAAAAAAATAAAAAAAGATAGGTCGCGAATTGCATGTATCAGGCAACAGCCCAAACTGAGGTGTGCCATGCACCCTTGAGCTAGTTGTCAAATAAAATCGGCTGAGTGCCTTAAGCGCTCGCCTTAGTAGTCCGGTGAAGCTGTTAAGATCTTGCTAGGTCAACAGCGTAGTCATTTCGAAAAAAAAAATAGCTTCACAACTAGTTTATAAAGTATGCTAAGGTTTCTGCTAGGCACAGCTGGTACACGCAAGTTAATCTTACTCAGTAATTCCGAACAATCAATTTTACCTGTGACTATACAAAAAAGATATATTATATCAGCTATTTTATTTCGCTCATACATTGGAAGTATATGAATTTTTTTACAGCGTAATGTGTAATTTGATAAATATGTTTTAGATTTAAACTGTAGGTAAAAAAGAAATCGTTTTTGTATATACTACAAGAAGGATTCCAAATTTGGGATGCGTATTCGATATGATATCGTACGATATCTGGCATCAACTTATTCCCGGGTAACATAAGCTAACAGACTTCAACAATTGGAGAAGTCGATTTACGGTAACGATAAACGTTAATTTCTGATTAGATTATGTTTTTTTCTAAACTAATGAGTCAATTTATTGTTTTCAATATTATTACAAAAGAAATGGAATTTTAAGATTAAATAGGCAATAGTCGAAATGTAAATAATTCAGTAGGACGTGAGTTAGAATTGTTATCAAACTATAGTGATAATGAACAATAGGTATGTAATGTAAATACACATTTACAAATTCCATTAACGTAATAAATAAATGAACAATTAGATTACCATTAGACATCATTTGTACATTTTAATTTTTCTTGATAGGTATTTATAACTATATGATTAAGCTAAAGATAAAAGTAAGTGTTATGATTTCATTTTTAAGCTAATAAGTCAATTTATAGGTTTAAATATTAATATAAAAAAAAAAATTAAAAATAAATAAAATTTTAAAAAACTATAACCCGACCGAAAAAAAAACACTCAACGGTAAGAAACAAGGTAGTTGCTGTTTAATATCATCGTCTTATTGAGTAAAACAAGTCATTCGATAGATAGATATTCCTATTTATTTAGTTCTATTGCAATCCTCTGACACTTCCACATTAATAACATTATAATTTAATTCAAATACCGTAGTCGTGCGTTGTCAATTGGAGATAAAACAATTTAAAAATATAACCTGACTACGGGAACACCAAAAGTTAAAAAACAAGTAAGGTGCTCAGCACTATTATAGTTTTTAAAAATTACTAACTGTGCCCGCAGCATGCACGGTTTTTTTTATTCGTATTAAATAATTATAAAATTGTGAGACTATGTACAATTATAGAAATGCTCTTTAAAAGCAATTGTAAGTATGACACGCACGCCACTTACAGTAACATGTAACGTGTACATTAGATATATAAATACTAACAGCGTGCCAAATGAGGTTTGTCATCAGCAACATATTTGGAACCTTAACCCACAATATAACTACCTCAGTGCTCACTTACATTGTATAAGGAAGTAATGAAAAAATACCTTAAAATATTATTATAAAGATTTACATTTACGTTACGTTTAATAAATATTGTCTTTATAATTATGATTTTGTAACTACACAATAAATAAACGCATGTCTGTTTCGCAAGAAATTGTATTATTATAGTACTCTTTACGTAATACGTTTATAATGTAAGATTTTATTAGGAAGACCTCTAAATCATTACAGTTATTAATAATTATAGTGTCGAATTTACAATTCATAATAGCTGCTTAGTATAATAATAATAGCTAGCACACAATAAGCTGATAATTATTTCTCCATTTAAAAATAGAATATGAGTCGAAATCTTGCTAAATTGTATGCAGACAAAGTCGCGGGTAACAACTAGTCTAAAATAGAATAATCTAAATTACTTTTTATAAGATTCGCTATCTACCAATGAAAGTTCCTTGAAAATCGGTCTAACCGTTTTGGAGAAAGCATTGTGGGCGAAACTACGGTTAACAGCCAGTATAAACTAAAATTGCTTGAATTACTTTTTATAAGATCAGCTATCTGCCAGTGAAAGTTATCTGAAGATCAATCGAACCGTTTTGAAGATAGCACTGTGGGCGAAGCTACGGTGAACAGCTAGTATAAACTAAAAATGCTTAAATTACTTTTATAAGATCAGCTATCTGCCAGTGAAAGTTATGTGAAGATCGATCGAACCGTTTTGGAGATAGCATTGCGGGCGAAGTCACGGTTAACAGCTAGTATAAATTAAAATTACTTCAATTACTTTTTATAAAGTCAGCTATCTGCCTGTGAAAGTTTCGTGAAGATCGGCTGAACTGTTTTGAAGATAGTACTGCGGGCGAAGCCACGGTTAACAGCTAGTCTAAATTAAAATAGACCAAATTACTTGAAATGATGTCCGCTATCTGCCAGTAAAAATTTGGTGAATATCGGTCCAATCGTTTTGGAGATAGCATTGCAGACGAAGCCGCAGTTAATACCTAGTCTAATTTAGAGTAGCCTAAAAAACCGCTGTAATTTCAGCTATCTATCAGTGAAATTCCTGTCAAAATCGGTCTAGCCGTTTCGGAGATTACCCGGAACAAACAGACAGACAGACAGACCGAGAAAAATTAAAAAAAATGCATTTTTGTTATCAATAGCGTGTATACTTTCGTACCCAAGCATTAAAAAATTTTTATATTGATATTACATACAGACACTTCATTTTTATTATATGTATAGAATAGAATAGATATGTAATGATGTTTGTATACTGCATGGTATTCCATATTTTTTTTTTTTATATCATAGGAGGCAAACGAACAGGTGGGTCATCTGATGTAAGTGATCACCACCGTCCATAGACACCCGCAACACCAGGGGAGTCGCAAGTGCGTTGCCAGCCTGTGTAGGGAGGGGGGGAGGAAGGGAAGGGGAAAGTGGAAGGGGAGGGGAGGTGGGTGTCCGGCGCTCTCACTGACCGAACGAAACGCAACAATGCAAGCACTGTCACTTCACGTCGGTTTTCTGTGAGAGGGTGGTACTACTCCGGGCGAGCCGACCATTTATGCTGAAACCAGTAATAGCTTCAGCGTGGCTCTACCACCTACAAAATATAAAGTAAATTAAATCAACCTGCAATTTATCAAAGGAAAACAGCTAGATTACCAATAAAGCTACAAAACGAAGAATCTTTTATAGGTGGTAGGGCCACGCTGAAGCTATTGCTATCAGCATTAATGGGTCGGCTCACCCGTGGTAGTAACACACGACCCACAGAAAACCGACGTGAAGTAACAGTGCTTGCATTGTTATGTTTCGTTCGGTCAGTGAGAGCGCCGGAAGACCGTCTCCCCTCCCTCCACCCCAAGCGTTCCCTCCCCTCTCCCACTCCCTCCTCCCCCAAACACAGGCTAATAACGCACTTGCGACTCCCCTGCTGTTGCAAGTGTTTATGGACGGTGGTGATCACTTAATATCAGGTGACCCATCTGTTCGTTTGCCTCCTATGATATAAAAAAAACTGGCTCTCGAATACAACTGCTGGTACACACGCAAGTATTCAATTCGTATTTAACTTTTTTGTAATAACACGGTTCATGTTTTTTTATTATCACGCTTTTATTAGCTTCACCTGTATGTTTGTTTGTAACCGACCCCTTTGAGCTCGATTTTGTCCTACTTTGAACGATCAGATTTAATTCAAACTTTGCACACCTGTCAAGGGTCGATGACAATGCAATAATCCGAAAAAAAAAGTTAAAAATTTTTTTTAACTAAAAAATGAAAAATAAATAATAGTTTAAAAAAACACGCTTACATATAAAATCCAACTAAAAAACAGAAAATAACATTTAATAAATTTGGATTAAGAAGAGTGTAAATTAGAAATAAATGTATATTTTTGTAAAAAGTGACAAAAAAATAATAAAAATACTGATATCTGGAGGTGCTGATATTAACAGTGACGCATCGCATGTTAATATCAGCACCTTGGTAAAATCTGCCTATCAAGTTCATTTCGGTCGATCTTCTTTTTCTTCTGAATTCGCAAGCGTGAGGAATGTTTCCCTCAGCTGCTCCCAGGTGTTGATGCTGTGAAGCGAGCTGTGTGGTGTCTCATTTGTAAGGAGCTTCTCGCTTTAGTCTCGAGCTTCGGCAGGACTGTTGCCGCGTTGTTCGGCAAGTTCATCCCGTTCTTCATCTAAACCCCGGTAAGAATTCAGCCTAAATTTGTTAGGTTTTGTCTCGTGGCAAACACGCGTTAAGTTTGGGTCTTTTCTTTTTTCGAACTGACTACGCTATTGGCCTAGCAATATCTTAACAGCTTCACCGGACTACATAGTTCGGGTCGTGATTGTTCTAAATAAGCTTTAGATTCAACCTAAATAATTACCATGTGTAACAATATAACCAGTGTAAGATTCATTATGAAATTGAACCTGTAAAAACAAATCTTTTAACAATAGTGTGCCATTCGATTTGATTGCGTTGTATGGGAACTTAAATTAATAAACACGGAATCAAATAGGCTTTTCCTCTTTTAATCGTGACATAGTACCTATGGTTATTACTTTTTAACAATACCCCTCTCACGTTTTATAAATCACTAGCGGGCATTGTTTAAAAAAAAATCCTTGACAAATTATATACCAAAACGTTGCTCATGAATCACTTTATCCATTGGCGAAAACTTGAAAATCCGTTCAGTAGTTTTTGAGTGTATCGCGAACAGACAGACAGACAGACGCGGTAGGGGACTTTGTTTTATACTATGTAATGATAATTGCCAGCGTGGTGAATAGTTATCAAAACCGAATGTTGCTTCCAGGTGTTCGAGGTTTTTCTATACTGGGTATTACTACCTAATACTATTGCGTAGTGCAGATCAAACCTTACTTGAGAGGTGGTTGAGCCTGCCGAGTTGGACTGCCGGCCGACTGCAGCAAGTATTGCGGTGCTCTGCTGACCTGCTAGTCCGGGCGGACGCCTTAGTTTGTCCACCGGGGGTGTTCTCGTGGTTCCAAACTAAGCCCTGTGTTCGTGGCCAAAACTACATTCAGCTAAGCGACCTCTACTTTCCTAGTGTAAGTTTTGTGGACCCTTTTCTATCTTTTCTCCTTTTCCGAACAATAGCCTTGATTTTCCTACTCCGTTGAGATTATCATATTTAATTTTTTTATCAATGTATATGTTACTTTTATTGTTAAATTATTTATATTATATGTTAAGTGTTTTATTTAAGATTTCATTAAACTATCTCACTGCATTCTGTGGTCTTATTTAGCCCAGGTTTGCAGTTTCATAACACAATAACTACCACAAATAATTAATCATTATCAAACATTCCAAATTAATCTGCAATTAAGCGAAAACAAATACATAGATTAACAATAAAATTTAGAAAACAAGGGAACCTTGAACTCAAGTTTTGACCTTTTCAAAATAAGCTAACGAAATGTCAACGCTAAATATAAAAACTAAAAAAAAACTCAGGATATACAATTAATTCTATTTTTGGCGAACGAATCATTAAATGTGGCTATTTCAGTTATCTAAGACAAGAATAAAACTATTCTACTATGTAGGTACGGAATATCGCATACCAGATAAATATACGTAAAAAACGTGCATATATATTTTTTTGTGACATTTACACACGACCTTTGCAGTTATTTGTCACCGAAAATAAGAATTAATATTAAACAAGTTATAAATATAAATTAATAAACTTTATATTAGAACTAATGCAGTGTAACGTACCGAATATACTATGGTTTTTCGCGTCATTTCGAACGAAGAAATCACGATGCGGCATTCCTTACGCGTTACCAACATCTTAGTAACTTTCTTCAAATTATACATAAGTAATCCGTGAGCGATTTAAACTTTGTTACCTACGATGATTTTCATTATTTTTTATGCCATAGAAGGCAAACGAACAGGCGGGTTATCTGATGTTAAGTGATCACTGTCATCCATAGACACTAGCAACACCAGGGGAGTCGCAAGTGCGTTGCCAGCCTGTATATGGGGGAGAGGGACGGGGAAGAGAGAGAGGGAGGGGAGAGGGGACAGGGAATCATCTTGAGGGGAGAGGGGGGGGGGGAGGGGAGGGAGGGGGGAGGGGGGAGGGGACGTGGGCCCCCGGCGCTTTTTTTACGTACATAAAATACTACAAAATTGGGAAATGCAACAATGCAAGCACTGTTACTTCACGTTGGTGTTTCTATGAGTCGGGTGGTACTACCCCGGACGAGCCGACCCATTCATGCTGAAACTAGTACACAACATTTGTCAACTATTATAATGGCCATTTTCTGAAAGTTCGGAAAGAGAAAACTAAAGAAAACATACTTGACTCTACTCATCTCATCGACAACAGTAGGCACGAAAACATACTTTCACTTCGACTAAATGATTGTAAAATTGTGTAAATACACATATATGTATCATTTTGATTTATTGTTTTTTTAAGTACACCAAAGTACGAAAAAATTGGAAATCAAAATTAGGTAAGTAATTTTTTAAATTTGATTGAAAGGTTTTGTAAGTTCGTGCTAGATGACGGTAAGTGCAAATCAGAGAGGCGCTGCGCCGCACCTCCCTCCGCGCTACCTCACTGTAACCGGTTTAGCTTCTAAACAAATGCCATCATAACATAATCATCTTAATTTACTGTATTTTTATGTACACCAGAATACGATAATATTGGAAATCGAAATGAGGTAAGTAATCTATTTAAATGAATATTTTTGTAAGCTCTTGCTAGCTGACGGTAAGTGTAAATCAGAGAGGCGCTGCGCCGCACCTTCCGCCGCGCTACCTCACTGTAAGCGGTTTACCTCTTAAACAGTTGCCATCATAACATAATCATCTTGATTTATTGCTTTTTTTACGTACATAAAATACTACAAAATTGAGAAACAAAATTAGCTAAGTAATATATTTGATTGAAAGTTTTTGTAAGCTCGTGCTAGCTGACGGTAAGTGAAAATCAGAGAGGCGCGGCACCGTGCCTTCCGCCGCCCTTTGTCACTGAAACCGGTCTAGCTCTTAAACTATTTCCTGACCCATTATAATGCAAGGATTGTTTATATACTACTTACTACATAACATTTAAAAAAATATATGACTTTAACTTTGTAAAATTCGAGTTTCAAAAAGAATATATTTTACTATTTGTGCCACATTTTCACCTTTTACTTTATTTAGCTCCTAAAAGATTTCCACGCCGATTGTGACACTTGTCAACGATTATTTATGTAGACTATAGAAAAAATTTGAAAAAATAACATGTTAATATCTTTAGTTTAATAAATAATGTATAAATTTGTATTTGTATAAACTTTTTTAAAACTGAATTCGATGTGCCGCACATCTTTCGATTATTCTAAACTTCCAAATACTCTAACTAGTTGTCCAAATTTTATACTGTACAAATATTTTGCCTTGCTCGAGAATATAACTCTATAGGTATATATCATAATTAAATATCATCAAAACCGAAATTATCACCATTTCATACCTGTCTGCTTCACGTGCTCAGGAGATCTTGCACACTGTCCTGACCTTATGGAGGTAGTAACAGCGGAGTCTGCAAATTTAATAAATGCATAATTTATAGATAAACTTAGCTTTACTTATTTTTTACTAGTATTAACTTAATTGTCAAATACTTTCATATAAATAAATGAGCCTTAAAAGTTAAATAAAATCTATTTAAAATTATGCAACTTATAGGTAGGTTTTTTAAAACTAATTATTCTTATTATCAGATCACATTAGACTAGCAAATATATATATATATATTGTTTTTATATTATTGGAGGTTAACGAACAGGCGGGTCACCTAATGTTAAGTGATCACCACCGTCCATAGACACTAGCAGTATCAGGGGAGTCGCAAGAGCGTTGCCAGCCTGTGTTTGGGGGGAAGGGAGAAAAGAGGGATGGGAAGTGGAGAGGAGGTAAGGGGAGGTGAATCTCCGGCGCTCTCACTGACCGAACGAAACGCAATAATGCAAGCACTGTTACTTCACGTCTATTTTCTGTGAGAGGGTTGCACTATCTCGAGCGAGCCGACCCATGCTGAAACCAGTAATAGCTTCAGCGTGGCTCTACCACCTACAAAATATATATTTTCTAATAAAATATGTATATATCTAAATAAAATATGCATCTTATTATAACCATAAGCTCGTAATTTCTATAGAGTTCAATAGGTAAGTTTTCTAGGTTGGTAATATATTTGCCTCATAGCTGACTATCATAACTCTAATAGACACGCTTGGTAACAAATCTAACCATTATTAAATTATTGTCACTAGCCGAGCTAAGAGAGTTTGTTATTGTAGACTATTCTCATCGAGAACTACTCCTGATATAACAAAATCATTATCATACAGCACCTTTGACTTTTTACAATATAGCGTGGCTGCTAATAGTTCAATTGTTATATATGTAATAAAAAGGGTTATCTTATATATAATAGGCCTGGATGGGTGGGCTCAATGCCTTTAGTGAGAAGTTTGAACTTGAATTTGATAAACAAGATGGTCATTGTTATGATGACTGATGTGATGCCTCTATGGTAGGCGTTTTCGAAAACTGCGTCGATCGGTTCCAATACTTGCGAAAGAGCCTGACATCCTGATGGAAACATAGCATGGTGGTAGGATTTTTTCTAATCTAGCCTGATAAGCTGCCATCCTTATGTTGAAAATTTACCGTTAAGCACATAACATGCGTGTGTACCGGCAGTTGTATTCGAGAGCCAGTTTTTTTTTAAATCAAAGGAGCCAAACGGATAGGCTGGTCGCCTGATGGTAAGTGTTTATCGTCGTCTATAGACACTAGCAACACCAGGGGAGTCGCAAGTGCGTTGCCAGCCTGTGTTTGGGGGATGGGAAGGGGGCGCTTCGGCGCTTTCACTGACCGAACGAAACGCAACGCAAGCACTGTTACTTTACGTCGGTTTTCTGTGAGCCGACCTACTCATGCTGAAACCAGGTAATAGCGTCAACGTGAGTCTACCACCGAGTAAATCGGTTTTTATTTTGGCTACCAATCTTTTAGATTATTCTGCCATTGTCGAGTAGGTAGAAGTTTCTTATGATCATTTCAATGTTCTAAAAAGACGGCGGCCCTCTTGTTAGACCTTTCCAGGGAGTTTCTGTGACATCTCAGAATTCATGTTCCGTGGTACTATTTCCCATACACTTCGTTTGTGCATAATAATCAAACTATATTACGTAAAATGCCACCAATATTACAACTATAGGGTAAAATAACACAAGATTATGAATAAAACATAAAATCACACTACATGAGATTCCAAGATCCCGTCAAAGAGTCTTGAAGAAAATTACTAAAATGTCGGTAATGCGCTGTAAGGAATGCCGCATCGTGATTGGCTCGTTCGAAATTAAACGTTAGGCAATCGGATACGTTACCATGAATTAGTCGTAAATTCACTATGTATAAGTTCGTATATATTAAAAAATACATGTTTTTACGGTTCATATGCATGACAAGAACTGATACTGAATGTGGAAATAAAATATGGTTTGAAATAATTTACTATATCTAGCGACCTCTTTTAACTTTGCATGGGTGCATTGTCAAAAATCAAAATCAAAATACTCTTTATTCATTTGGCCCTGAGATGGCCACTTATAAAAAAAATCGATGTCTAAATGAAACCCGATTCGGAAATTAATTCAGTAAATTTGAAACAAAAAACCGGCGGTTACATGTGGTGGTAAGGCTTTTAAATACTAAGTAAACATAACGTTACGAAAATAAAAAACAATTAACGAGCCCCCTCATATACAGTTACATTCAATTAATTTGTACGCGACATCATGGGGGCGTGGTATTTCTAGACGTGCACATATTGACCACCCTTAATATATAGTCCTTTATACATTATGAGCCGCTTCACATAACACTTGAACTTACTACCTGACAGTAAAAATGTCTCTTGGGAAATGTAATAGAATCTAACACAATTAGCTAATAAAAGTTATGAATCCAATACAAAGATGTTTATAATACTATTGCCCATTAGACTTTTGAAAATGAATTCAGATATTTTAATGTTCATAAAGATTAACACATCATCAACATGTAGCTAAATACTATTATTGCTACCAATCAAGTTGAATATCTGCATCATTGTAACTCAATCATTTTATAAAATATTTAAAAGGTAATTGGTACTGTCCAGTAGTTTGATGAGGCCATTTCGTATAAACAATGGTCCCGCGAAAAATCTTTCATTTACATTATAATATCATTGTTGAATGTAGAATAAAAAAGGGTAATTGGAACGTAAGAGTAAAAAAAATACATACAATCGAGCATAGCAACCTCCTTCGCAACCTTTTTTGAAGTTTGGCAGTATGGATTAATTCCTTCGCCTGTCCTATTGGACGAATATTATTACTACTTTTTTGAAGTTCAATGTCATTTTTATTTACATGTGTGTATATGTTGTGTAAAATTGGAGCAGTAGTGTGAGTAATGCATATTTTAATTAATTTAATGTACTTATAATGCATTTTATATATATAAAATAAATAGCTTTCTGCACTTCTCCTCCATATAAACTTTAACTATGCCAAATTTCACGGTCATCCGTTCGCGCATTTCTTTCAAAAAGGGATACAAAGATTGGGCTTGGCGTATTAATATATAGATATCTAGCGACCTCTTTTAACTTTGCATGGGTGCATTGTCAAAAATCAAAATACTCTTTATTCAATTTAGGCCCTGAGATGGCACTTATGAATGTCAAAACTACCACCGGTTCGGAAATAAACCCAGTCATCGAAAAGAACCGGCAAGGAACTCGATCTGGTTTATCTTTTCATAATACATAACATATTTTTTGATTATTAAAAATAAACAATAAATGTTAAATTCGTTTTTGGTGTATGCACACAGAGAGGCATCACTTCCATACGTTCACATATTGCATAACCTGTAATTAAAAAATTTATATTAAGCCTTTATGTATTAAAACCAGCTACACATAACACTTAACTGAGACTTACTATCGGTACAATAAAAATGTGTTTTGGGAATTTGTTATAAAATATAACACTATTCGGACCGCTGTAAAAACTATATGTTACTGGTTATATAAAATATGTAGAAGTGTTCTCAAATATTAATATTGCACAAAAATGGTCAGATATCAATTTTTCGACAAATGATAAAATCAGAAAAAGTTTTAATGAAAAATATAAAGATTAATCTCAAATTATCTGACGAATATCGCTTAAATAACTCTTTTATTTATGTCACCAAAAAGTCTACTATTAAAATCGTATCATTTATTATCAACATTTTAAAAAAGATAAAAATTGTTTCTATACAATAAATAGTTTATGAGATCCATATCGTAAATATCATTGTCAACCCCTAACAAATCTTTCACGATGTTGGCCGTAGGACAAGGGGGGACCAAAAACATCGCCGTTGGAGCTTTAGCATCTATACATATAAAAAAAATAAAGTTGTCTGTCCTCTATAAAACGCAACTGGTAAGGCCTAAAAAATGCAATATTTCAAAGGATTATCGGTCTGTCTGTTCCGAGTAATCTCCGAAACGGCTGAACCGATTTTAACAGGAATTTCACTGTCAAATAGTTGAAATTACAGCGGGTTACTTAGGCTACTTTAAATTATACTAGTTATTAACCGCGGCTTCGTCTGCAATGCTAACTCCGAAACGGTTGGACCGATTTTCACGAAATTTTCACCGGCAGATAGAAGACATTATAACAAGTAATTAAGTTTTTTTTTAATTTAGACTAGCTGTTAACCGTGGCTTCGACCACAGTGCTATCTCCGAAACGGTTCAACCGATTTTTACGGGACTTTCACCGGCAGATAGCTGATCTTACAGGAAGTCATTTAGGTTATTTTATTTTAGGCTAGCTGTAGCCTGCGACTTCATCGCATGAAATTTAACAAAAAATATGTTGTTCACTGTAAACATGTACGTAAGACGTGCGTTGTACTGAACTCCAAGAATAAATATAATTGAAATTCATATATTTGTATCTATGTATGTAATTTGAATTATATTGTCTTTTTGGACATTTTGGTTGTGATTTTTTTTAATTATCGCATTTTCGTCTTCATATCTCAATAACCTTAGTAACATATAAGACTATTGTATCGAGTTCAATGAGCACTATTTAAATTATGAAATATTAAAAACTGCTTAGACATATATCAAGTATCATATCTTGATTGATGTTTATGCAAGATTTCAAGACGTCAGTCAGCTCATCCGTTGTTTTCAATACAACATTATAATCATTAATAGTAATATTGAAGATAGAAGGGGTCTTTCTAATGAGACATTAGATCGTAAACGTATTATTTATTGACAATATGGGCATACTATATCATTATAATAATATATTTAAGTCATTGTTTCATTAGTTCCTTATACTGTATAAGTGAGCACTGAGGTAGTTATATGGTGGGTTAAGGTTCCAAATATGTTGCTGATGATAATCCTGATTTAACACACTGTTAGTATTTATATATCTAATGTATACGTTACATGTTACTGTAATTGACGTGCGTGTCGTACTAATAGTTGTTTTTAAAGAGCATTTCTATAATTGTGCATGGTCTCAGAATTTTAAATTTCTTTAATACAATTTAAACAAAAACGCGTGCAGAGCTGCGGGTAGAGCTAGTTTAAAATGCAACTCGGCACTTATAAAAAATCGAAATTGTATATTTATATACGCAGGGCGTTTTTTGTGGAGGCACGCGGGAGCACGCAGTAATATACAAAATATCGAAAAATTACCCTAACAAGTGAAAAAACTGCTAGAATCTGATCTTTTACAAATAATTTTGGATTTTTTTTATAGGTCAAAGTAATCCTAAAACGAAATCTAATCTATCTTCTTGAACAGTTACTGCGTCATACAGTAGTTTGTCTCTGCAGTAGAGGTGGTAAAAAATATGGTAAGTTCATTCGAAAATTAGCATGCCCCAAAAAAGAAGTGACAAAAAAGGCCTGACTATACCTATATGATTACATACAGGGTTATTAGTAATTCGAGGTATTTCCGTCAGGAGGTGATAGGGGTGACTGTTTGTGATAATTTGGTTTGATAGGTGGTAGAACCACGCTGAAACTATTACTGGTGTTAGCATGAATGGGTCGGCTCGCCCGGGGTAGTACCAGAAAACCGACGTGAAGTAACAGTGCTTGCATTGTTGCGTTTCGTTCGGTTAGTGAGAGTGCCTGAGGCCCACCTCCCCTCTCCCCTTCTCTCTCCTCCCCCACTCATCCGCAACTCCCCTGGTGTTTCTAGTGTCTATAAACGGTTGTGATCACTTAATATCAGATGACCCAACTGTTCCTTTGCCTCCTATGATATAAAAAAAATCGAACCCCCATATGCATTACGAAAACCTGAACAATTTTTGAGTTATCATGTTTTTTAACTCTTTTCAAAATAAGTCAAAATTGCAACATCAAAAATTTATTTATAAAAGTTTCAACTTAATTCTCATGTTTTCTTCTGATTTATAAAAACGATTAAGCGCTGGTTATTTATCAGCATTAAAACAATCGTTGGTCCAAATTAAAAAATGCGAAACGAAAAACGATATTATTTCAATATATTTTGAGACATTTTTCCACAAAATTCCTTAAAATAAAATTTATAATCAGTAACAGTAAAATAGTAATAACAATTAAGACATTTTGTAATTTAGCCTAATTAATATAAAAGTTCTTGCTCGAAGTGCTTTACCCTATTGCGTACACAAAGTCGCATTCTTTTCCCGAGTTGTGACTTAACTTTTTTTTTACGTCATAGGAGGCATACGGACAGGTGGGTTACGTGATGTTAAGTGATCACCACCGTCCATAGACAGTTGCAACACCCGGGGAGTCGCAAGTGCGTTGCCAGCCTGTGTTGGGGGAGGGAAGAAGGGAAGGGGGAAAAGAGAGGAGGAAAGGGAAGGGAGTTAGGCCTCCGGCGCTCTCACAGACCGAACGAAACGCAACAATGCAAGCACTGTTACTTCACGTCGGTTTTCTGTGGGTCGGGTGGTAGTACCCCGGGCGAGCTGACCCATTCATGCTGAAACCAGTAATAGCTTCAGCGTGGCTCTACCACCTACAAGTGGTAGGTAGGTAACCACCGCAGTAGTCAAACTATTCGGCGTCGCATTACTATTACATATACTATTGATATCGCATAACTACCCTTCAGCAAATTGGCGTTAATGCTTAATGCAAAACAAAACAACATTTGTTTTTTTTTTAATAAATCGATATTGCACTTTACTATTGTAATGTTTCAAAATGACCATCATAGCGAGACGCTAGTGTACATACATGTTTCAAATCAAATCAAAACTCCTATATTCAGTTTAGGTCCTAATAAGCCACTTATGAACGTCAAAACTACTGCCGGTTGAGAAAACAACAACCAGTCATCGAGAAAAACCGTCAAGAAACTCGATCGGGTACATCTTTTTAACATATATATTTCCAATAAATCATACAAACATTTTTAATGGATGCACAGAGAGGAGTTAATTCCAGATATCACCATCGTTCACATATTGATCCACTCTATAATAGCCTTTTGACACCAAAACCCGCTTGACATGGCACTTAAACTCCCAATCCGGCAAATTGGTAACATGCTTTGAGATTTTATTGTAAAACCTAATACTATTACTGATTTTGCTAAACCTGAAACATAGGACGACCGATCTTTTACAAAACGCAGTTTTTCAAAGTTTTTCCGGACATACATTAAATTATCAAGAATGTGTTGGGAGGGTGGAGTTAAGAAACCGAATTCCTGGAACATCATCGAACAATGATTCGCGAGGTCCCATATTATATACGTCCCCATATTTCACGCCCATGGTTATGCTACTCTCATACCTGCGTGACGAATGTTCGGTTACTTACAGAAACTAACCTCAAAAGTAATTCCGATGAAGGTGCAAAATAACGTTTGAACGCATAGCCATAATGTCTTCCCATAATTATGAGCATTTATTGCGATTATGGAGAAAACTTCGTAGCGATACACGTAGATACGGAAGTAGCATAACTAATAACCATACAATAGTCAGTGTCTAGATCGTGGAATCATTTTTTTTTTTGTTAATTAACATATTTCGAGTTTTTTATAGGTAAAACTGGTATAGGTGACAGCTGAAAAATCTAAATTTGTCGATATATTAATAGCTCAAATTATACTTAATTGAGCATAATTTTTTTCCTTTTTTTCTAATTTATTTAGCGCTGGTATTTCGTTAGATCATTTTGAAAAGGTTAACTTATGAGTTGAAGGTTTCGTTATTTTGGTAGCTTTTATTGTTAACCCAGTTTTGTTCTTTTTCTTAGTATTTTTAGTAGATTTAGTATTCTTGATTACAAAAAGAAAAAAAGGGTACTCATTTTTAACAACTAAATTTATAAAACCTTGGACATATAAAACAAAATGTTAACTGTTTTTTTTTTTACTTTAACAAGTAACTTGAATAGCATATTAATCGTCATTAACAGTAGACTATATTAGAATTATTCTTCAAATATTAAGATAAAAAGCAATATGTTAGTGAATTATTGTATACTAGCTAATTCCCGTGTATTCGTCCACATTAGAATACAATATAGAATTGAATAACAACAAAATGAAATTTGGCACCCTCTAATAGCGAGTTTTAATAAAATTGATAGCACAAAAACGATTACCGATAATTTTTATACTTTATAAATTTGGTATCGCGTATGATAACGCCATCTAATTTATCTAATACCAAACTTCTATCCCTTTCCAGTTGTGCACCTATATATCGCGGCTGCCTTCTCGAAACGTCTCTCAAATCGTGACTATCCAGGGACAATCGGGAACCAAAGCTGGAAAAAGCGTGCCTATCGTTCTGTAGAAAATCCTGTTCTCCGGCGTCTAGGCTCGCTATGCAGCATCCTAACTAATTCAGAGATGACCCGGCCACATCACCGAGTACTGCACAAGTGCGACCGCTCGACCGCTCTTTGTGAGCGGGACTGAAGCGAGGCGCGCTACCAACTGCCTGAAGAGTAAGCTTTAGCATCCGCAAGGACACGTCTTTAATTAAGAACGGCGAATAAAATTATTGCAGCGACTATAATCCAGGAATTCCTCAACAATTTGCAAACAAGTGCGAGAATAAAGTGGCGTAACGTCTCTCGCGCCTACGTGATGTTCAACTCCCTTTTTTGTTTTGCATTCCCACGTTCCTACAACTACCAGAGTCTAGATTTTATCGCTGTAACGCGAGTTACCACGTATCAGACATTTGCGATAGCCTTGTAAGTGTTTCACTGCGTAAGACTGGAGGTACTTCGAGCGGTTATACCCTATGGACGGCCCTCTTCGCTAAAGGAGGGCTGGAAGAATGGGGAGGTGGCACGTCCAACTCCTCCCGCTACCGTAGCCGAGCCTGAGAGGATGGGCTGGGGGGCTCCTCATTACGCAGGGTCAGCTGTCGAGGGGAGGCGGCTGGCTGTGTATCCAGTTTGCCTCCCTATTAGAACGAAACCTGACGACCACCTTGCCAGGCTGCCGGAAGAACGGGTCTCAGGTAAGATAGCAGGACCGATCTCTGGCTGCCCATACCATGTGGTGAAGGGTACATCGTGAGGTTTTAATTCGTGCGAGCCGGACATAGCCCATTCTCTTCGCATCCATGATGGATTTCCCCACGTTAATAAAAAAAAGAACACCAGATCAGTGCACGATATCCCGTTTACTGCCTTCATATATCCCTCGTCATTTGTGGCAACATACCCATTTGGCTTAGTTATATCTCCAACATGTATATTCCGTATATTTCACTGAAATGACACACTATGTACTATATCAACTGAGAGATGACGTAAGCTTCTTGTGAATATAATTTCATAATAATCGGTAAAACCGTTTTTGAAATTCGGATATACAAACAAATAGACAGACACAGAAACACATGCGGACAGACAGATAAATACAGTAATAAAAAGTTAATGTCACATTTGTAGTCGGTAGCCTTCGTAATAAATATCTACTACAAAATTTATATTCTAGTTGGCTATAATTGAGCTAAATTTTAGGTATAATAAAGGTAGAGGTTTGTAATAAATAAGGTTACTTAGTTAAATTGAATATTACTTGGTACTCGTAAATACAAGACTACGGTATTTAATCTATAATTGAAATAACCTTTAGAAAATATATAGGTCATTTATGTAAAAAACTAACAGCACAAAAATAACCAGCTTTAATTTAAATATTTATAAACTTCTATGAGTGTATTTTAAAATCAACGTATGGAAAGTAATGTTTGACCATTTTATATTAAAAAGAGACAATAGTTTATAGGATTTAACGTGCGCGAGAATGTGATAAAATACATTATACAGTGTTTTTTTATTCGCGTTCTCCTCATTGTATATTCCACTAAACTACCTAATACTTGGTCTTGTCTGCGAGTTAGACTACTAGATTTGAGTCGCGTTGTTATAGTTACTGTTACTGTTCATTAAAGTGAAAGAGGTCAATATAAAATTAAACATGTAAAAAAGTCTCGTGTATGGATGAAGCAGCTAATATTTAGGATATTTCGACATTTTTTTTTACTGTGCATCATGTACATGCGATCTTATTTCAGTATTACTTAGTTTATTAATTTAAAAAATCCTACTCTTTTATTATTATTTATTTATATTACAAGAAGCTAACCTGATGGTAAGTGATCACCGCCGTCCATAGACACTAGTAACATCAGGGGAGTCGCAAGTGCGTTGCCGGCTTTTTAGAGGAGGTGGGCCTCCGGCGCTCTCACTGACCGCAACAATGTAAGCACTATTACTTCACGTTGGTATTCTATGAGAGGGTGGTACTACCCTGGGTGAGCCGAACTATTCATGCTGAAACCAGTAACAGCTCTAATTCTTTGATTCTCTCCTCTTCTCTTATGGCTCCACTACCTACAAAGAAACAAGAAATGTTTAATTAAGATACTAATTTTGATTGATAAATGTCATAGATATCTTTTCTTTACAAGGAAGTAATTTTAGAAACTGATTATCAAAAGAAAGGTTTCTTTGCTTTACGTTTCATAATGTGTAAGACTGATTATAAAATAAAAAGATTAATAAACAATCATCGTGTTATTACAAAAAACACTTGGTTTAAAAAAGTTTCCTAATAAATGCACCGCGCTCGCCCGAAGCAATTTCGCGTTATCCTTTTTCGCAAGTCTAACTTAACGTAACCAAAGCGAGACAAAAGAGCAAGATGGCGAACATTCAGCGACCGCGGTGCGTTTAATATGAGACCTTTTTAAGGCCAGGGTTCAATACGTATTTAACTTTTTTGTAATAACACCGTCAGGGTTTTATTTAATGTAATTCCCCCTACATACTTTTTATTGACAAATACATAAAAAGTAAGAAACTGGATACTCGTCGCTCTTTGCCGAATAGTCGAAGATTATTAATTCCGGATCGCCCTTTACAGCTTTCGCAACCGCTCATTGCATCAACGTTTTGACGTTAGTGTCCATACTTTTTAAAGTCTTAGAACAAACTTTAACTAAGGTTCTCTTTGTTGTATATTAGTATTTGTTTTGATATCATTACATAGTATATAACAAAGTCCCCTACCGCGTCTGTCTGTCTGTTCGCGATAAACTCAAGAACTACTGAACGGATTTTCAAGCGGTTTTTACCAGTGGATAAAGTGATTCATGAGGAATGTTTTGGTATATAATTTGTCAAGGATTTTTTTATAATCAGGGCGGAACAACGTCTGCCGGGCCCGCTAGTTATTTTATATGTTAAATATGACCATGAAGTACCATCTCTTCGAATATTGTAAGCGGCTAACCTAAGACCTGGTATAGTTAATGTCATAAAAGTAATTTTTAATTTTTCGTATAATTACTCGTATAATTAAAGACTAAAACAATTCGGGTTACAAAAATCTAAATAAAATTTAACTGAGTAAGTGAACCAGAAGATGGTAGGAAAGAAATTAACAATATTGATAGACTGACGTTAAGTCGTGAATAGTTACGATCCAATAGCCGTTGCGTACGAACTAAATACTATACTATTCTATCTATTTACTATTCTATATATTTATTATAACTAAATAGACGTTGGACTACGTAGAACTGTGGAGTGAGTTATCACTCGACACTACTGTGTTTTTGGACTTCGATTACTTCCAAGAAATGGTCCTGTGTGAACTGTCAAGTCAAATGTCTAGAGGATGACGCCTCGAAGAAGTGCGCACGCTGACTCTCTGACTGACTGACTGACTTCTTACACTCCTGGGCTCTCTAGCTCTGTGCTTTGCGTTAAAGCAGGGCATCCCGCGAACTATCATGGGTGCTCTCGCACACCACACACAACTTGTCCACAAAAGGCAAGGCAAGCGCTCAGGGTACCTGCCACTGCCATCCGCCCTCCACTTCCATATGTCCGTGGAGGTCTTCCTTGGCCTACCAGGCACTTCCCATGCTCAAGAAAAACCCCACGCGCGCCTTCTTAACCTAGGCGAGCCCCTAGACTCCCAAGCTTCAACCTCAGCCACGACCTCATCATGTACACACCACCTCCATCTTCTTTTTCTCTATTGAAGGGATTGCCTGGCTTACCTAATTATTCCTTGTCCGTGTGGTATAGAAAATAGTCGCTTTCATCGGAGTAGTTAATCGTAGCAAAGACCTCGGCTTTCTTAATGCGATTACTAAATTCCCAGGTATTGCCGCGACGATTTAACGCTTCGCTCGTGTTTCACTTAACTAACCGGTTTTAATATTCGCAGCTATGGGTAGAATAAAACCGCACAGTCAACCCCTTTCATTTTTCAACGCTAGGAATTCAAGAACACAAAGAGTTTTAGTAGCTGCCTTCTTGTGCGATCGACAGATAAGACGTGTTTCTCTCCTCTTCCTCTCCTCTCCTGTTCCTATTTTATGTTATATGAAAGTGTCAATTTATAGGTTAGGAATGACCGGTCATGCGTCTATTATATTAGTTATAGAGTTAAATGAAGAGATAAAGATAATAAGAGCGAATAAAGAGTTATTGAAGTCAGAACTCGAATCCTTGTTCAATTTAGGAGAATCTCTTATTATAACAGGAGACCTCAACAACGGGAACGTTATCTGGACGTTCTTCGTTGGAGTACTTCTCGTAACGGGATGATACTAGATAAACTAGGTAACAATCTCGAATTTAACGTTATAGTCCCGCCGGAACCCATTCTGCCCAACCCAAGGATATTTGTCGTCCGAAACTGTTAGATGTAGCTATTTTAAAGAACGTCATGCTTTGGGTACGACTCAAAGAAGTCGTACACGAATTTGACTCCGATCACCACCCACTAGTATTACAGTTAGGTCTCATTTCCGATATCACTACACCATCCATAAGAGTATTGATTATGCGAGGATCAGTAGTTATTTTAGAGAGAATCCCTCTTCGATTAGTTTAGATAGCATCCAGGACGTGTTGGTCTCTAAAGCCAACGCAGATCAGACTATACATTCTCTGGTCGATTATCTCCAAAATAACGCCAGGAAGACCTTAAAAGAGATACAAGCAGCGAACGATCGCCGTTTTATACTTGACGATAATGTGAGAGCGTTGATCATGGAAAAGAATGCAGCGACGCGTGCTCATGACGCCTATCTATCCGCTGAAAACCACGTTTGTTTACGTTCGTTACGTAAAACTGTTAAATCCCGTATACACGAGATTTGGGTCCCTAGGTAGACTAGGCTTCTAGAGGATATTCCGCCACCTCACAAGGCGTACCGGAAACCCGCGCGTTCGTTGAAATCTGATTTGAGTATTCCGATGCCCCTTCGACAGAGGTTGCGTTCGATAATATAAATAGTGTAATACTGTAGATAAAGTATAGTGTCTTGCCACCAGTTTAGAAAGGCAATGTCGGCATTGCTAACACTGACCCTATTCATATAGGACTGATCGGATCCTCAGTGAAGAATGCACTCGCGTCTTCTATCGCGGATACTCTAACTCCAGTAACTTTTGACGAAGTCTTAGCTGCCATCATGCATCTAAAGATTAGGAAGTCCCCAGGTCCCAAAGGGATCAGGAACGAAATGATCAAATTTCTTCCTGACCACATTATAGTCCTCCTCGTCTGCAGCTTTAATGTGGCCATGGTCCAGGGTCACTATCCAGCTGTCTAAAAAAGGTCGTAGTTATAGGAATTCACAAACCCGGCATGAAAATTAGGCTTCCTGATAGCTATCGTTGCTTAGTCTTTTATATTATTTAGGCAAATTATATCAGTAGCTTCTTCTGAATTGTCTCCAGGCCTCCATTTTCGAGTTAGTACTGTTGCCACCTGAGCAGTTCGGCTTTCGAGTTAAGCACTCTTGCACAAATTAGGTACACCGGCGCACGGAATACATATTTTATCAATTTTATGAAGATCCCAGTCCCAAACTGAATCCGGAGAAACCTATACCGAAACGCACGATAGCAGTCTTCTTCGACGTCGCCAAGGCCTTCGATAAGATCTGACATGCTGGGCTCGTTCATAAACTTTTCCAGCCTTGTGACCCCGATAGATTAGTTCACATAATCCGCGATTATTTCACCGATAGGACTTTCCACTTCCGAGTGGATGGTAAACTGTCCCCATCTCATCCGATATGCTCAGGTGTGCCCCAAGTATCCATTCTTATGCCATCACTCTTAAATCTCTTCATCAGTGGCCTATCTCGGCCTCCGGAGGTCGTGGAACTGTATTCAGTTTTCTACGCTTCCGGTTGGCAGCCGGTCGTACTTAAACATCGCGTCGAACGGGCTCTCGGTACCATCGATGGCGAATCGAAGTCAAGTCTTGGGCCGCTTACATCCGTTACTATGCCATAAGAGCAAAATGTCTCTCAGGTATAGGGTCTCATTGTATAAAATATGTATCCGTCCCGTTCTGACATATAGTTGTCCCGTTTCCGCGCACATATCAAAACGCTGCTTTTTAAGTTACAAACTGTTCAACACCGATTCTTAGGAAAGGCAACCGGTGCCCCATGGTACGTTCGGAAAGTCGACCTCCATAGGAACCTGGAGTCTCCGTTTGTAGGGGCGTACGTAAAGACACACACTTTTCTAAGTCCTCTTCAGCAGCGGCTCAAGCCTAAGTCCATTCCCTCGGCGTGGAGTCCTTGAGTACGCTGCTAGCGCGATACAGTGACACTGTAAAATCTCAATCGCTACCTTATGAACATTACACAGATCACCCCCACATACATGCAAACACACACAACACATATGGTGGAAGGGTTTTAATTTTTTTTATTATTAGAACTGAGTTAAATTAGTTTAGCGGAGTTGTCAAATACGAAATACATGTATAATTAAGCCTTAGTAGTCCGATGAAGTTGTAAAGACCTGTCTGACCAATAGCGTGGTCAGTTCGAAAAAAAAAAACGTTAAGTTGTTCATTTTATTTCATTACCATGGTTAGTCATTACAAGATATGGTCTCACTTTCTTCGTTACAACATTCGTACAAATTCAGGTCGGCCAGCTAGTGGATAATTAAAAAAATAATAATTCCAATACAGTGTTGATTACAAATGTTTTTCTCAGAAGTATATTGTATGAAGTTCGTCCCGTGAAATTTATTAAACAAACATGTGATAAACGGTCACGTATTCGTGTCGGAGTAACATGTAACTGGGTTGAATACGATAAATCGTGATAAACATAGTCAGTGCAAAATATCTTACTAGAAGTTACTAGCCATTAGATGATATATCGTAACATAATTATGAAATGTCTAATGATGATTATTCAAAAATTTAGTTTAAACAAATTTTATCAGGTTCATTCTTATCACTAGACAGGTCAATGGTAAAGTTCAATTGTAAAATCGTTGTTACTTATTTCTATCGCATAACAGTAATTTGTCCTTCTGTGTTCATTTTCAGTTCGAAGGGATAGCATTTGACACCTATTATGACTTGGTGATATATCTAATGGTGGTAGATACCCACCAGTTTCGAATTTTTCGGATTCCATGTACATTAACTAATTTCAACTGGTAACAATATCGGTTGTCGCTGAAGGAAAACATCGTGAGAAAAACTGAATCTAAGAAATATTTTCAAAATCAAATCAAAACCAAAACTACTTTATTAATTTTAGGCCCCGAGAAGGCACTCATGAACGTCAAAGCTACCACCGGTTTGAAAAAACAATCTAGCCATTGAGAAGAACCAACAGGTAACTCGATCTGGTTTATCTTTTCATGATGATTTTTACAAACATACATAGTTTCTTTCGTTTTTGGTGGATGCACAGAGAGCAAGGTCATTTCCAGGAAGTTACCATTGTTCATATATTGTTCAACCACATAATTATAGCTTTTAGATGTTAAAACCCACATGACACGGTGCTTGAACTTATCATTATCTGGCAAATCGGTAAAGTTCTTTCGGACTTTGTTATAAAACCTACACACTAACTACCTAAAAGACTGTTTTGGTCTTAGTGAGCTTGAAACATGGATTGAGCAATTTATTGCTGTTTCTAGTATTAACTGTTAGTGATTTTAGTAAGCCTGAAACATTTAATGACCAATTTGTTATTGTTAGTAGTATAGTTAGTATTTTTAATTATGTTGATCTTTTATCTACTAAATCCAGCTTATTTAGGTTTTTGCGGACATACATTAAATTATTAAGAATGTATTGGAATTTTTCTCCCATAAAACGCAAGAGATTTTCCAGGATAACGGACGAAAGTTAAAAATTTGTAGCTAAGAATTTCATATTCTTGTCGGATTTTGGTAATTTTTTTTTGTATTATATATAGCAGACAGATTAGCTAAAAAATTAAGCTATATTTCGTCTCCCTATGCTACCTAACAAAGAACAAATAACAAAAAAAAATGAGCGTTGGGTTCCGAACCGACTCCTTCGTCGGCCCGTATAATGTCCAGTACATTGTAACTGAACTACTGATACATGATGTTTAAATGCGTAATTATCAACCACATATGAAAAGTATGTGTAAACGAAACTGTCACTTATATGTTGTTACATTTATTTTATTGTATAAACAAAATGTTTTCTAAACAAAGGTAACAAGATTTTTTCTTACAACATAAACCTAGATAATAGTTACATTGTATTGTAAAAGATGAATCTCAATTAGAGTTCTGTCAGTACGTGTGTTGTTTCAATATTTGAAAAAAAAAATATTTTTTTTATTTAAGCCCAAAAAGCTTATAAAGAAAACCTACCCCCGGTTCGGAAAACAACCCACCATCAAGAAGAACCGGCAAGAAACTCGATCGGGTACATTTTTTGTAACATATATTTCCAATACATCATACAATGCTTTTAGTGGATGCACAGAGAGGAGTCAATTCCAGATATCACTATCATTCACATACTGTTTAATAAAATTAGTTGTGTTGATAAAATTAGTTTTCTAAATATTGTTGAATCTTGTAGTAGTTGGGTTCAGGTTTGTTAATCTACGATTAAAATAATTAGTTGAGGTGTTTGCAGTAACCATAATACTATGTTATATTTATACTAATATTATAAAGAGGGGTAAAGTTTTGTTTTCGAGGAATCCCCACGGATTACCTGTATCAGTAGTACCAATGCTACAGATTCGATTTTGGGAATTCTTTCACTGTTAGAAAGGTATATTATCTCAGTCAAAAAGATGGTTTATGACAAAAGTAAAACAAATTTGACAAGATTAAGTTTGGATGGATATTACCGATTTGCCGGATTGCGAATTTAAGCGCCATGTCAAGCGGGTTTTCCTGTCAAAAGGCTATTACAGAGTGTGTCAATATGTGAACGATGGTGATGTCTGGAATTGACTCATCTCTGTGCATCCATTAAAAGCGTTTGTGACATGTACGTAATATATTCTAAACATGATATATGTTTATTAAAAAGATAAACCAAATCGAGTTTCTTGCCGGTTCTTCTCGATGACTGAGTTGTTTTCCGAATCGGTGGTAGTTTTGACGTTCATAAGTGCCTTCTTGGGGCCTAAATTGAATAAAGTGTTTTTGATTTTGATTTAGATGCAGATTTCATGTATACTTTACAAATTCATATAAAACAAAGAACTAAATCAAAATGGAAATTTAATATAGATAAAGGTTTAAGTTTTTTACAGTATGTAAAATGATGAAGTTACAAGGGGTAATGGGAAGAGATTTATCGGCAATATATGTAGGTTAGTTTTTATCTTAATTGGACCCGGCAGGTAATGCTGCGAACGGGTTGTAGGCTTATTTTAAAAGGTTTCTCACATACCAACTGGGTATATGTTTGAGTGAGTCCCTGGATAGTTTGGATTCACAATTGGGAGTGCTAGATGTCGCTACAATCGGGTTTTTAAGATTATTCGTGTTTAAAAATACAGTTGAAACCGGTAATATCCGATTTGGTGCAGACGAAGCTGCACGGGTTAAAGTTTGTTTAAATATAAAGTATGCCATGTAATGCTTAAGAAGGACTATAAAAAAAAGCAACTCTAATTTTGTAGTTTACACGAAAAAAAAACTATCGGTAATAAAATTCAATACATAAATTTGCCCAAAGCGCCGTTTTGATATGAAACACAATTATATGGATATGTGGTAAAAATGGCGAATATATATATATATATGGATATGTGGTAAAAATGGCGAATATATATATATATATGTGTGTGTGTGTGTGTGTGTATATTGATGTATGTATTGAACTAGCGGTCCCGGCGGACGTTGTCCTGCCCTGATTATAAAAGAAATCTTGACTAAATTACCAAAAATTTTCCTCATGGATCACTTTATCCACCGGTGAAAACCGTATGAAAATCCTTTCAGTAGTTTTTAAGTTTATCGCAAATAGACAGACAGACAGATGTGCTAGGGGACTTTGTTTTATACTATGTAATTATAATGTTATCAGTGCTGATTAGGTTAGTGATTTTATGTATAGTAACAATCATTAAAACATGATTTAGCACATAGTTTTGCACTCGCCACTTGTAGTAGCTAATAACAAATTCCGGGTCACACCAAACTTATCTGATTGATAAAAGCGTGACTTTGCGGGAATCCACCTTAAATATTTCATTGAATATTACTTTACTACTTCTGAATGGGATTGATTAGCCACGTTTGTTTTTATTTGTTCAACGTATACCTAAAATATTTAAATTTGTATGTAGTAATAAAATGACAGAAAAACTACGCGAAATATCAATAGATTAAATAACAAAGAAGACGGTTATCATTGAATTATTAATATATAAGCAAGAAGAACATACAACATTTAGTGAGTCACAGTATTATTGGTTGTATATTATTTGAATTTATTAATAGGGAAATAAGGTTATGAATGAACTTTACGACAAAGTGAATAAAAATAAATTAATTTTATACACTCACTTATTCATAGGTTCTTTGGTACCCATTAAATAATGCAGAAATAAACTATGTTTTATGATACAAACACATGTGCTCTCTTTGCTTTGATAATGTAGATCAGTTTAGACGAATTTCGTAATAGTATTTTTGAGAATATCACATTAATTTTCTTCAACAATACACGCGTATCTGTTATAGAAACACATACACCTCAAAGTACCTACGTAGATAATAAATATATAATAATTAGTGTGTATCAATAAATCACTCTTACAAATAGTAAAAAAAGGAAGCAAATTAAAATACACACAAAATTCTAGAAATAGATCAAATTAAAAACTGTCAAGGGACTTGTTATTTGTCTAAGACGAGAATTTTATTAGCAACTTGTTATTATGGAAAGAAAAGTTCAATAAATTTAAATTTAATAATAAATTTAGAAATTGAGAATTGAGGTACAGTGTTACACCACTATTAAGAAATATTCTTTAATTTTAATGAAAGGAAAAAAGAGGAAATCTATTTATTTTTATAAAAAATGGCTGTGGCACATACATCCGTGAATCCGAAATGCTTTCAGTCCATTTTTATACTTAAGTAGTGTATGACTACAATCTAAAACGATGTCAAGTTCGATGTGACCTAAGAAAGAAACATGCTAAGCCAAGAGGGGACAGGTTCTCAAGTGCAGCTGCTGAAACAAATCTTACAGATGTTCGGTGAAAGATCTTCAACTTCAGGGTGATAGCTAATCAGGTAAAAATTAAAAATTTCCAACTTCTATTTCCATACTTTCATCACAATACTTTTACTCCATCGAAAACTCCGCATTAATCTTGGGTTCCAACTACTTAAATCGATTTGTCCCCTAATTACTGTTCGACTTGAGCAAAACGACGATAGAATTGCCCATATATCGGGATCAAGAAGATAAATACAGACTCTGAGCGAAGAACTAGTTTCATAAAAATTTAAGAGATCGAATGACTATAACGAAACGATAACAGTTCGAGTGCGTATGCACTCTTGGTCGCGGTATAGGTATCAGCCATCTTGCAATCCACTAGCGCACGCGCTGCTAAATGATAATTGAACTATAAAACGGCCAAACTAAAATCTTATCCATGACCTTAGTTCAAGATGAACATTATATAAAGACGGATATGAAGTACTACTTTTAGTAACTCACTGTCGTGCATAGTGACAATATTAATATTGAATTTATCGATATAAAGAAAAATGAAATTGTTCAGCCTGATTCTTACGATTTTGGGGGTGGCGTCTGCGGAGGTTATCCTCAATGGTGCCTGTCCTGCTGTTGAACCTGTTAAGGACTTCGATATGAATGCTGTAAGTTGTTCTTCGTTTTTCCCAATTTTTGTGTTTAAATATAAATTACTGATTAAGTTTTACAGAATCACGGCACTACACATAGTAGAAAAATATGTTCCGGGGTCATTGTCTTCAAACTGAGGTACCGCTATTATTGTTTAATATTTGTTATCATTAAAATTTTACTTTATCGGGGCTATATTTTTTGACGAAGATAAGTTTCCACTTTTAATATATCTTCAATTGCGGAGTTTATATTTATATCACTATCTCCGTCTTTGAGACTTTTATAAACATGTGAATCTAAAACACTCAGATCGTTAGTTTGTATGTTGGCATATATTAAATACTAGCGTGTACTCGCGGCTCCGTACGCGTTTTTTTTTTAAGTGTATTGAAGAAAGTTGAAACAAGTTGAAGTTGAAGAATATTGTAAGAAAATGTAAAATTACAAAAAATCTCTTTCAAAAACAATTGCAAGTACGGCACGTACGCCACCTACAGTAACATGTAACGTATACATTAGATATATAAATACTAACAGTGTTCCACATAAGGTTTACCATCAGCAATATATTTGGAACTTTAATCCACAATATAACTACCTCAGTGCTCACTTACATTGTATAAGGAACTATGAGACAATTACTTAAAAACGTTTTTATATAGATATAATATGTCCATATTGTCGATAAGTAATACGTTTATATTCTAAGATCTTATTAGAAAAACCGTTTCTGTCTTCAAAATGAGTATTAATTATAAAGTTGGAAAGTAAACAATAAGTTGATAATCATTTTTCTAATTAAAAATACAGAATGACCTGAAGTCTTGAAATCTGGCATTAATGTAAATCGAGATATAAAGCTTTATATCTGTCTGTAAGCAGCTTTTAATATTTGAAAATTTAAATAGTGCTCATTGAACTCGATGCAATATTCCTATACGTTGCTATGGTTATTGAGTTACGTAGGCGAAAGCGCGGTAAATAAAAAAAATGTCATGCAAGATGGCCAAAAAGACAATACAATTCAAATTACATACATAAATACAAATATATGAAGTTTAAACAAATATATTCTTGGAGTCCAGTACAGTGTACGCCTCACGCACAGGTTTACAGTGAACAACATTTTTTTGCTAAACTTCATGTGGACGAAGTCTCGGGTAACAACTAGTTTAAAATAGAATAGCCTAAATTACTTACTATAAGATCAGTAATCAGCTAGTGAAAGTCCCGTAAAAATCGGTTCAACCGTTTTGGAGATAGCACTGCAGACGAAGCCACTAGTAACAGCTAGTCTAAAATAAAATTATCTAAAGTATTTCTTATATGTTAAGTAAGGTGGGCCAAAAAAGTCGGCACTATTTTTTTTAAACTGTATACTCAGAAAAATAGACTGTTTAATAGACAGTTTATTAGACACCTCAAAAAATTCTCTCCAAGTATGAGCTCTTAATTTTAATAGGAAAGTTTTCCGCCTCTCAGTTTTTTTTATTTTTCCCTTATTAATAGGTCTTTACCTATGAAATTGCTGTTCTGCAGTACTGGCCATTTCAAATCAAAATAATTTTTGTTTGGCTAAGAATTCTAATTTCAAATTAATTTTATTTTAAAAACATGGAATTCTTTTTCCAAAAGTAGTCATTTGTTTATTGATTAGTGTTACATTTTCATCGCATTTCAATCTTTTTTGTCATCACGGATACGTTAAAATTCGATTAATTATGGAATATGAGTACCGTCGTGGCAGCAACGCGGCACAAGCGCCACGCAACATCAACGACGTTTATGGAGCTAACACTACAAACTAACGCACCACCTGTTATTGGTTTGCTCGCTTCCGTTCTGGGAATTTCGACCTGAAAAATGAACCTCGCGGTCGTCTGAAGACTTTGGTCGACAAAGACGAATTAAAGGCGATTGTGGAAGCTGATGATACACAATCTACGGCTGAATTAGCAGCAGCTTTCGACGTTAGCGTCAAAACAATATTGGTCCATTTGCGTCAAATTGGCAAGGTAAAAAAGCTTGACAAATGGGTGCCCCATGAACTCAATGATCGCCAGCACGAAGTACGCGTCGAGACGTGCCTTGCACTGCTCAACAGACACACAAATGAAGGAATTTTGAACCGCATTGTTACCTGCGATGAAAAATGGATTCTGTTTGATAACCGCAAGCGCTCAGCAAGTTGGTTGGATCCTGGTTCAGCACCTAAACACTGCCCTAAACGAAAACTTACCCCTACAAACGTGATGGTCACTATTCGGTGGTCTAGCGCCGGTGTGATTCATCACAGCTTCTTACCAAACGGGGTGAGCATTACTGCAGATGTGTACTGTGAAGAACTGTACACAATGATGGAGAAGCTGGCACATCTCCAACCAGCATTGGTCAATCACTCGTCTCCGCTGCTCCTGCACGACAACGCGCGACCTCATACTGCACAGCAGACGGTCTCCAAGTTGCAAGAACTGGGTTTGGAAGTTCTCTGTCATCCGCCCTACTCACCAGAACTTGCGCCAACAGACTACTACTTTTTCCAGAATTTGGATAACTCCTTGGCGGGAAAAAAATTCAATACCCGAGAGGCGGTACAAAATGCCTTTGAAGAATTTGTTGCCTCCCGTCCAGCTGATTACTTTAAGAAGGGCATCAATAAACTGCCACTGCGTTGGCAAAGATGCATTGATTGCATGGGTGATTACTTCGATTAATACAAATAAAAAATACATGAAAAAAATTCGTTTAAATTTTTCCATTACAAAATACCTAATATTAGAAATAAAAAAATATTTTATTTTATTGTATGTATAAATATTTTTTCTGAATTCCTGTGAATTTTCTAATGTATAATTAATTGGTAATACTTTCGACTGACGGAAGAAAAACATCATGACCAAATATGAGTATTTCAGAAATATTCTCGTAATATTACAATACTGAACAAAAAAATGCAGTACAGTAATTGTACAATACCTGTACCATTATCGGCTTTTAATAGCACTAATACGCTATAAGTTGATCTGAGGATCAAGCTCTGGCCACCCCTTTAGTAGCGGTTTTTACCCATGGTTGGTCGCATACAATGTACTTTTTCAATTTAAAATATATTTTTTTTAATGTTTGAACCGTTTTTCTTCATTTTTTTTTGTACAAAGATGATTCTTTCAAATATACCATAGATGGTGTCTATTAATCATGTGAGTAGATTGAACATGTCGTCTGTATAATGCAATAATAAAATGAGTGCTGACAAATACGATTAATACGAAACCCTCCACGTCAGGTAATGAAGAAATGTCAGTTTGAATCGCGACAATGATATATCTTGAAAGAATGTTATTAATATAATTTTGAAATGCTTAATGAAACACACGAGGAATAAAAACACAATTGTAGAAATGTTTACAACATCATAAGTCGAGGTCGACGGATGTTGACCTACACTGATAAGGAATAGGAGTATTTATGCAAATTTACTAATAGGATACTTATTTTATTTACATTATGCTGCTTAAATCTGTGCAATTGAAGCTATTGTGAATGCTAAACATGCTTCCGGAACTACTTAGTGCTAAACTACGAATAGAGTGAAAATTCATATTGATGACTTATTATTGACATGCCTGTGTAGACTTGAAACTTAAAATCAATCGTAAATTATCTATTGATAATTTGTGTTATCTGCGTCTGAGTGAGTCCCTTAATATTACCACAATTTGTGGATCACCAAATGGTGACGATAAATTTTGAAACAAATTGTGAAGAAACTCTAGACAGTTATATGATAAAATTAACGTAATTATCATCAACGTAAGTTTTTAAATAAGGACCAAATCATACGCGAATGTTATGTGAGACCCAGACGTTTTGAAATGCTTGCTTTGCTTTGAAATGAAATGCTGGGTTATTTTATATTAGAAAACTCGGTAATGGGGCCTTCGAAAAAGAAACGGTTCTACATCTCAAAATCTGTAGAAGATGCTTTGATAGTGAACGGTTTTAAAATTTTTAATGGATTTAGTTGAATTATTTTATGTTATAGAAGTGATATTTACAGAGGATGTATCGTCTTTTGTATGTGATTTATGAGAAATCACTTGCATTAAAGCTTTTTTTTGCCAATTTCAAAAAGATGAAATCTCTCATTTGCTTTGTATTCTTTTAAACGTTTGTTACTTTATAACTTCATTATTTATAGCTGTGCCCGCGACTTCGTCTGCGTAAATCCTTATGTAAGAAAACAGCGATTAATAAAATCATCTTAATGTATTAGTTCCATTTACTTATCTACTTTTCTCTCATACTTAAGTCGCGTCGTTATTAAAATTACAATAACTTTTGATAAACCGAACCGATTTTAATGAATCAAAGACTGAATGTTTTCTTGAAGAGGTGAGAGAGGTTATGAATGCAGTATTTTAGCCGTGATATGTGTTCATACAAAGAGACAAAAAGACATTTTTGAAATTGATTGAAATATATTTAGTTACTTGTTCCTAGACACCTGCAACATCTTTTTTCCAAAAATGTAAAATGGCTGACAAGTTACATTTACATTCTTATTATATGTGTAGATACTTATTTTACTTGGTTTAAGTTTTTGTTAATATTTTATTAACTATGCTGTAAACTAAGTAAAGCGATAAACTTTAAAGGAAGTATGGATGTATAATGCTTTTTCAGGACTTAACAGTTAATGATGACTCGATACTAGGTGGAGTAGTTCTTACTGTCCTTGTTTAGAGTATAAATATGCTGCCAAGTTTACTGCCAGCTCTAGGAGTTCCGATCGGGCAGCTGTGCAGGTCGGACGCGTGCGCCTAGTGATTTTCGACACGTTGTTTACATTCGTGTTCCCTTACGTCATCCATCTCAGTTCGCGACGTGTTTTACGCGGACGAGCTTCGTATCGAGAGTCCCGGGTTTTTTTGTGTTTACTCGTTCCTATCACAAGGTCGATCTCTGTCAATCGAGTCGATCGTAACATTCTTTTCAGAACGTTAGTCAATCGAAACGTTCTTTTCAGAACGTAGCAAACCGTACTTTTCAGTACGTTCAAACCGCACTTTTCAATGCGTCCAGCGTTCGCCGTGCTCTGCGTGTCACCGTCTCGAGTTCCAGGGAGCCAGCGCATCGTGCTGCGCTCCGTGGTTCGCACTGCGTGTCGTCGCACCGTGTAAGAAGAAAGAAGTGTTAGGGCTTCCCCCTAGGCACTGTAGGTCCCCTGTGAGGCATTGCACATCACCCACAGCTCCCTTGATCCGGACTCGGGATAGTCCGTTAAATTCATTAAGGCGCGCCCCCCTGCCCCTCTGGCAGGGAGGTTTTGAATGTCTTCCTCCGCCCCGCTCCCCTCCTCAGGCCACGGTATGGCCTCCGATACCGAGGTTCGTCGTTTAGAAGACGAACTTCTCCGTTTTCGCGGCTTCGTAGCCGAGATATGTCCCCGTCTCGTTGACGATTACGACGCGTACGCTGTGAAGCGTCGCGCCGAGTTTCCAAACTCCCAGCCCGCTCCCTCGATCTATGCCAGGATTGAGGCCTCAAACAATTTTGAGATCCTGTCCGATCGCGACTCCGACTCAGGCTCCGATATGTAGCAAGACCTTCCCGCGGACGATGGCTTCACCACCGTCACGCATCGCAAGCAGCGCCATAAGCGCCAGAATCCCTCTTCCGACATTGAAGGCACTTTGCCTTCAAAAATCCTCAACGTCGATGGCGCGAAAGTGCCAAAGGCGATACCCACGCCCTCTAGATCCGTTTCGCATGAAGCTGAGGGTTCCGTAGTTTCGGGCAAAAAGCCCCGCCCACCGCCCTTCGTTACGATCCAAGACAAAGCGTCTTGGGTTGAGATTTCTAGCCTGCTGGAAACGGCAGGCATTCCTTACACCTCCGCCGTGAATACCGTTGTAGGTATTCAGGTGAAGGTAGCGACTTCCACCGCCCATCGTAACCTGACTCGTTTCCTTCGGGACAACCAGTGGGGTTATTTCACTCACTCGCTCGAGGAAGACCGAAAACTGCGAGTCCGAAGAGTCCCGTCAGAACTCCCGACCTGTGACATCTCCGACGACCTCAAAGAGCAGAAGATTCCTGTTCCCGAGGTACATCGCATGTGCTCTCCGCGCACCAGGGCCCCATACGATATGGTCTTAGTTGTCCTTGATCACACCCATGAAGGGAAAGCGATCTTCAATCTTACGACCCTCTGCGGCCTCTCCGGCGTTGTCGTCGAGCCGCCGCGCAAAACGTCTGTACCCTCACAGTGTCACAACTGCCAGATGTACGGATACTCCGCACGAAACTGTCTCCTGAAGCCCAGGTGCGTTAAGTGCCTCGGCGACCACTCCACTAAGGAGTGTCCTCGCACGTCAGCCTCTTCCGACACTCCGAGTTGCGTTCTGTGCCGCGACGTGGGTCATACCGCGAATTAACGCGGATGTCCCCGCGCCCCGCGCACAAAGCGCCCTCGCTACCCCAGGCAGGTCTCGCCGTTTAGGAAGACCGCCGCCCCCGCCCGCCCTCGACCTCCGCCTCTCATGTCCCGAGAGGCCTTCCCGAGCCTGCCGAGCACATCTCGTGCACCGGCAACGTCCGTACCCGCGACTAGCGCGCCCCCCCGCCCCTCACGGGCCCCTCAAGCTCCGTGGGCTCCTAAGCCTGCGTCACAACCCAATCCGAGGCCTTAAGCGGCTAAACCTTCACAGGCCGACCCCAACTTCTCCTTCTCCCTGTCGAGTATTGATTACGCAGGTCAATTACTCATTTTTCACGAGATCTCGGAGATCTCTGCTTAGGAAGAAACCTTCAGAAATCCGTCTCTAGGTCCCGTAACCGCGATCCATAGGTTTCCAGCCATCGCGGCTACCCTATAACGGCTCGCGCGCGCCGCCATTCAAAAATAAATAACTCCTATAAGATAGAGTAAATCGCGTATTTACGTCTATCTTCCCCTAAAACGACCGAATAATAATAATTTTTGTTGTTGTGTTGTTGTGTGTTGGGTTTTATTTTTATTTTTTTATATTTTTTTCCCCTGATCGAACTGAATCGAATAGTTTAGTTCGTTTCATTTCCGATATACACGTAGGCGTTTGTGAATCATGCAATCTCGATTGTATGGTTCACAAACGAATATATGTACGAATAGCTTAGAATAGTTAGCTAGGTCAGATCGGGTTTTTCTCAGGTAACAGCCCAAGCCGAGGTGTGTCGAGCACCCTTGTGCGTGTTACCCAAAAATAAAATCGACTGAGTGCCTTAAGCGCTCGCCTTAGTAGTCCGGTGAAGCTGTAAAGACCTTGCCATATCAATAGCGTAGTCAGTTCGAGAAAAAAAAAACTGCCAGCTCTACATAATATCTCTCACCAAAATTTTGCTTTTTTTTAAATTGTAAATAGGTGTAAAACACTTATTCTTAAAATAAAACCCATATATTATACATTATACATTTAAACGATATTTTATTTCATTTTGATAGTATATAAAAGTAGATTTTTTTAAATTTATTATACAATACATGCTGATAAATGATGAAATAATATATGTAGTCGTAAATAATTCTTTAAATATGAACTCCCGACATTATTTATTCATTAAGAAACTGTGACCGTAAAATAAAATCAAATATTTTAGTTATTTACGACATCATTTTCCAATATTATAAGATTTTATTATGTTATATTTTTTATTTTAAAATAAAAGGACCGGTTTTTGTACCGATATTTTCGTTGTAAAATGTATCCTATCCGATTGTTCTTAAAAATAGTAATAATGCACGCGTAAACAAAAAACAGGTACTGGTTTTTCAAGTTTATATTAAATGCGTGGTCGCGATATTTACACATCCTTATCAGGGAAATCAATCCCATATTGACGTATAACATTTAAGCGGGTAAAATATTCGATGCCCTATACTAAGTACCGAAAGAGCAAGGTTAACTTTGCGACCAAATGTTTATATGCTAGATAAAGTACGTATATACCATGGAGACATAAAAGGAAAAAAGGAGAGCACAAAAAAAGGTGGAGTGATATTTTTAAAGAAAGGTTTGGTTCGGAATGGTCTAGAATAGCGTCAAGAAAGGACGAATGGAGAAGTTTGGGAGAGACAAATAAAGTTGTAGGTCTATCAAAGAGTATTTTGAAGCACGTCCTTTAACGCGGCTTACGATAGGAAGGGACCTGTAAAAATCCTCACATAAGTAAAAAGTGTTATGCCCCACCATGAGACATTTTTTCTAAATAAATTTGTAATATTAATTGAAACTTTTTGATTTTGTTTCTTACTTTACACGTTAATCTATTAGTATTAATGACTAAATAATGAACTACGATGAAATAATGTTGTTTTATAGTACGCGGGCACGTGGTACGAAGTCAAGAAGCTTCCTTTAGCCAATGAGGCCAAGGGGCAATGTGGAACTGCCTTATATACGTTGGACGGTGATTCATACAAAGTCAAGAATTCTCACGTAATCAACGGTGTCGAGAAATACGTAACTGGTACTGTAAACAAAGCTGCAGATGCCAACAACGCAGGCAAACTACAAATCACAGTGACCGTTGGAAGTACGTACTTCTATTTTTATTAACATGAACTTAACCACAGGGTAAGGGGAATTTACTGTATGGTATGCATGAGGGTGGCGGTGTGTGGTCCATTCAAAAATTACTGTTCTACGTTTGGGAGTACTTGGGCTTGATTCGTACTGTTCCTTCGTAGGGGCTGTCTTAAAAATATTATTGAGTAAGTAAATCAGTTCACGCTGATATGCCCCATTCCGTGGTTTACCGTATAAAATTATATTCATTATTTATTCCCAAAATTCATAAGAGGTGTTTACACGTTATCCGTAAAATTCCTATTCTTAGCAAGCATTATTTTTTTTCTGTTGACGGGTAAAATCAGAGATAAAACAAAGGAATAGTTTTGTGTCAATTAAACACAGCAGTTGTTCTTAACACTTCTTGGTACCACTTCACGTGTTACTTGAACTTATGTATGTGTCATCATCAGGTAAAGTGCAGTGTAATAAAAAAAACACTAATAAAGGTCGTTATGAGGTGCACGTGTAATACTTTAAATTCCATCAACTAATACAAAAATATTTAGATAAATCTATACATTATTCTCAGCTAACTTTAACATGTCATGAATAAAAAAAAATGGAATTAAAAAATATTGTGAGTGCTTAGAGGCTGAAAATTTGGGGATGGTTGATTTATTGGGAGAAATCTAAAAAAAAACCGGTTCTCAATAACATCTGTACCTATCAAATTCATGTTATACTTACTGGAATACAAATACACGCACATATGAATTTTATATATTTTATTAAAAAAAATTATATATAGGTGACCATCGAGACGGGATTATGCTATAATTGCATGCAATGTATTCGTTGTGGTCTTTTAGTGAGAGTAGTTTTTTTGGCAATTCGCGATACTCGTAAAGTTATAGTTTAGGTAAAACTAAAGATATAAATATATGGCAGCTATTAATGCTGAAATGTGAATATTCGAGTTGTCTATAATATTTCCTTTAGATATATGTTAATCAAAAATTAAATGTACGTATGGTTAATCCTGTAATTATCAAGCTGTTAATTAATGCAATTATAAAACTATTAAGCAAGGTGAAATTATAATGATATTAAATGAAACGATATAATTCGAAACGTAAATATTAAATTCAGAGATTAATTAGTTATATAATTACTTTTTAATAATTATTACAGTATTAATACTCAAAGAGTTTATAAGGTTTCAAATAAATTTATGCAAATAGAAAATGCAAGCGTCATTTTGTTTATCACGTTTAATTTAGAAATTGATTACTACAATGACGTCTCAGGAATTAAATAATAATGCTGTTATCTAGAAAAAGTTTATATATATCATTATTATCATCTTCTTACTCTTATCCCACCTAAGTAGGGTCGGCACGATGTTCTCCTTCCACTCTCGCCTATCAGATGTCATCTCAGTATTCACATCTTTTACACACGTATCATTTTTCACACGATCCATTCATACCGTTCTCGGTCTTTCTCTACTCCCATTTCCACCCACCACCATGTTCAGGGCTTAAAAGTGTATATATATATAATGAAAATACATTTCCTTTGGGGTTAAATCACATGAAAGTTCTGGAAGTATCTGCATAGGACCGTGACCGTTATATAGAAAAACTTTACTAAAGTAGACTGTATATTATTGTTATTAACGTGAACAGTTTCGGTAGTGGTCGCTAGTCTATTATAATTACCGATGTAATTAAAGATGTTTACAAAATTTGAACTTTAAGCCGCTTTTTTTAAAGAGCAAATATGTTTCGCGTTTATTTCAAAATAGTAATTATCGTAAGCAAATTTTATTTGCGTAGATATTATGCAGATAGATTTTATAATGTTTATTCCACTTCCTTAGTGACTTAATTATTTTGGTATGATTTATGAATCTACTTCACCTACAGCACTATCATTACATAGTATAAAACAAAGTCCCCTATCGCGTCTGTCTGTCTGTCTGTTCGCGATAAACTCAAAAACTACTGAACGGATTTTCAAGCGGTTTTCACCAGTGGATAAAGTGATTCATGAGGAACGTTTTGGTATATAATTTGTCAAGGGTTTTTTTTTAATCAGGGCGGGACAACGTCTGCCGGGCCCGCTAGTATTTTATAATGATTGGTTCTGAATCGAGTGAAGTCCTTTATCGTGGGGGACTTTCCAAACATACTGTTAACGGACACAAAGTACATTCAGATAATAAAGTGTGGATCACACATTAATTTCCTTTAGTAAAATTGGAATCCGGAACAATTAATGTGGTGATGAGTCGCCATCCGTACAGTCTCGGCATAACTATACAGTATTCCCTTTGAATATAACTCCAAATTTCACTAAAAACAAAACTTGGCCGTTGAAAAGATAAAGGAATACAATATTTTCCCCCAAAGAAACGTAACTAATTTAATTGTAATCCGCAAAAAAAAGTAGGGGTGATTTAGCGATTTAACCGGTGGAATATCAACGCAGGTTGGCACTGTGGTAGTTTTGACGTTCATAAGTGCTTTATTAGGGCCTAAACTGAATAAAGTATTTTTGATTTGATTTGATTATCGGCTGACGGTGAAGGAAAACATCGTTAGATTACCTGAACCTAAGAAATGTTCTTGTAGTACCATTGTATGTGGGAAAACATAGAACTGTGGATTTCCTAGATTTTGAAATCATCAATACGTCGTGTGTTGATTATGACGATACCTTTCTTCGGTTAGAGGCTTATAACCCTGCACTGGGTTTGTTACAGGTTAATAATGATAATCCGCCTCTCTAAAATATCTTAATCATTTTGTATATCTTTACTGTTAAATATCCCACTAAGGCCTTAAATACCGATTTAGGGAGAACACCCTTCATCTAGCTACAATAGCATAGCAACAATAGTGCTACAAGTGGATTAAAGTATTGTTATTTATTCTACTAGTTTCGATAAATATAGAACTTAATTTTACAGACTGCGTTTAATTTATGAGTTAACAATTGTACGTTATTGCATGATTTTTGTGACAATTTCAGGGTTCACCCGCGTGGGACCTCTATGGGTACTAGCTACTGATTATTCCAACTATGCTGTTTCTTACTCCTGTAAATACGACCAAAAGAGCGATACCCACAGACGTAAGGATATTTTTTATATTACTTAACAAATAAGTTGTGAAGTGTTCATTTTAAATAATGTTGTTTGCGTACAGTTTTTTTAAAATACTTTATAAATTTTAGCTTTTCACCACAATCTCACCTGATGTAAAATGGCAATGTGCTCTAAGATATCTAACTGGGACAGAAACGCTACACCTAACACATGATGTACTCTCAATTGTAACTGTGAGAATACACCTATTGGTTTACTTGGCCACAGATTTTTCACTTAGGGTTATTAGTTAATCAGGTGTGCATCACAAAAAGTGTTACCACCCGTTTATAGTTTCAAAACAAAGTTTTCCTTTACTGTAAGTTCGTTGCAGTATTCGAATCTACGACGTAATTTGTAAGTCTATATTTGGTATGATATTTTGTGCCGGTGTGTTTTGATTTTGGTGAAGCGAAACATTACATAAAATCACACAAAATTCTTGCATTATATGAATATTGCCGTAGTACTATGGCTACTTAGACCACACTACATTTTTTAGAAGACATGGTTCCCTGACGTTTGAATTTACTTCAACTAGTTTTGTTGCTTGTGTCCCCCTTTCTTAGCAAATCATTTTAAAATTACTTTTTTGAATCTTAAAGCCGAAGTATATTAAATATTGAAATAAGTAAATTGGTTTTAAAGCGATGATAGCTCAAAAGTTACAGTGGTCGAGCGGTTCGACCGATGATATAACAATCTAATGTTCGCAAGTTCAGACTCCGGCATATGCCAACGAATTTTTGGGAATTCGCGTACACTTTCTAATTTAAATTGATAATAATATCGGCTGAGGGTGAAGGAAAATTTCGTAAGGACACCTGAACCTGAGAAAAGTTCTTTTAGTATCATCGTATGTAGGAAAATATAGAACTATGGATTTCTCGAAGTTTGAAATCGCCAATATGTCGTGGGCTGACGTGGCGATAATGCCAATGCCTTCCTTCGAGGAGAGGCCTATGACCCTGGGTGGGTCTTCTACAGGCTGATGATGATGGCTCAATAGTTAGTGTGCTCGGACACTACGTTGAACGACGTAACTTCAAATCGTTGCCAACGAAAACAACGTAATGAAACCAGGTAGACTTTTTCTAAGTTCGCTCGGCTACCTATCTAGCTATCACCTTCAAGATGAAAATCTGTCGCCTAGCATCTATGTCTGTGTTTTGACTGCTGGACTTGAGAGCCAGTCCCTCTAGTACGTTTAACATCTTGGAGCATATTTTCCTTTAACATCAGGTATGACTGTGGTCAAACGCTAAAACCTATAACATAAATTACTTCATTAACGTAACATAAAGAAAATCAGCTAAGTGATTTTTCTTATGTATATTTTATATGATTGCAGTGAACCTGTGGATCCTTTCAAGGACTAAGGCTCTCAGTAGTGAAGTCCAGGCTACCGTGGACGCTTTCCTAAGTAGCAACTTTAGTAACGTC
This sequence comes from Antheraea yamamai, assembly GCA_036509395.1. Classification (NCBI taxonomy): domain Eukaryota; kingdom Metazoa; phylum Arthropoda; class Insecta; order Lepidoptera; family Saturniidae; genus Antheraea; species Antheraea yamamai. The sequence continues at coordinate 4,682,604 of AP028448.1, read as the reverse complement.
GATGCTTCTAAGTTCATTACGATAGACCTATCGGAAGGAGCGTGTCAGATCAGAAGCTCCCACGGGTATACTGCCCGTGTAGGGCATTAACAACTTTGATGTGCTTACATACTGGAGCTTATAATATTTTTTTGCATATGACACTTTCATTAAATTAATGCTTTTTACTATCATGTACTTTGTTTTTAAAACCCTTAACCTTTTAGTTATTATTTCTTCATGGGATAACTACATATAATCGAATTACCTATTAAATCTTTATCTACATTATTTAACCATAGCTGAAATTAGTTACGGATTGTTTTTACACGCGGAAACATGGAAGACTTTAAGAATCGAAAACATTTTACGAAGTTATGATTAAATAAAGCCATTTTTTACTATTCTACGAATAATAAGCCTATGGCATTGGGTCACGGCAGATGATTGGCGCTAGTAACTTCAGGACTATGAAATGCTCTCTGTTGAACTTTGAAAAATCTGTTCATTCCCCCTTTCAAGAGCCTGATATTATATTCCTTTTCTAACAGTTCATAAACTTTCCCATTTACAATTTTTTTTTTACGAGATAACTTTTGAACCGATCCTAATGAAATTGGATACCGAGATAGCCTGGTATCTAGAAAGGGATGTAGAGTATTCATTCTGAATATATTAAAGAACATTCGCTGGACAAACTTTAAATTAATTGTTGCACAATTAATTGCACAAAGCCTGATAAATTAAGTACTACATTTATATATAATTTCGAACGAACTGTCATGCGTTTGTGTAATATTATAAAACATTTTCGTACTTGTGGTTATCATTTAATAAAACCTGTCGTATCCGAGTTCAGGAAATATTTTTATGGAATATAGAATTTTATAGCAAATAGCAAGACATGATTACATATTACATGATCGCCTCGACTTCTTTTTAACCTTTTTGGTTAATTGGCTATCGGATCTGTTCTAATTAATTTATTTGATTAAACACCGCTAAGGTTTTAATGCCTATTTTATATACCGCTAATTAATAAGTAAAAAATACAGATACAAGCAAAGATTAATTTGCGATACTTTTAATTAAAAAATGTCGTAATACAGTGTAATTAACTTTGTGTAGTGATACCGAGAAACGTTATTATTAATATGTAATGTTAATAGTTACTGAATAAGTTTCATGGATCGTTTTTTATCTAACCCTGATAAAGTGACTGCTGCTGCTGAGAGCAAGAAGACAAAGACTTATTAGTTATAAGTATAACCCTAAAAATTTCACGAAACCGAGTGGCTGGCTAGCTTTCAAGAGTCGATTACACGAAGGCGTAAAATATGTTGTTTAAATGTGTATACTCGTATATACTGACACGTAATATATACCTAATAATTATTCTAAATATGCATCGTTTATTGGTCACCTAAATTATTGTTTCGTTTAACAGATATTAATTTTTGAAGTTATACTTCTTTAGGCGCGTTATGAAAAAATGATGAGAGTGAAATTTTAATTTTTGTGACACAAAATTAACAGTATGAAGCTGTCTGCTTAACCGCTCATTAAGTCTCGAAAAAAAAGCTACCAACAAAATAGAAATTGAACCTCGATATTAGTCGCGCATGTTGGTACGCTCGTCGTTTTTTGTTTTTTTTTTTTCTACAAACGTAGATTAAGGCGAAAGATAAAATTTTTGAACAGATTGTTATCTTGTTACGCCAAAGAAGTATAACTTCTAACGCGTGTACATAAGTACACACACACTTTTTTTTTTTGTCTCAGTCTCAGCGTATGGGGTCGATTTGTTTATTTATTTCCAGATAATTAGAGGATGTTCCGTGATGTTTATGATCCGGTGTAACCGGACTACAAATTAATGTCGATAAACACATTTGTGTAGTCACGACTAGCTATTTTTAAACTTTTTATACTTTTATACATACCATTATAATGTCAGAAAACTAAAGCTGCGACGTCGCATACTTTTCGGACCATTATTAACGACGCTGCATTTATAACTATCTAAAAACTAAAGTAATAAATATTTATGAGCATAACGAGGTAATTATGCGTGTAGATAAGTTCAGTACAATCCAAACGTAACGGTTTATAATGAAATATTTTTAAACATATACTACGTAGGTTTTGCATTTGAACACGGTCTCACTTGATGGCAAAGGGCGATGTAATCCAAGATGGTAAACACGCTAAACTTAGAGGGAACCAGCTCTCAAATGCAGCTGCGGGAACACACCGACAGGTGATTTACAACTTTAATTTGGTAATTAGCCAAATGAGCTTAGATTTTTCTAACACCATGCAATGGTTGCATCGTGCTGTCTTCCTCCATCGAAACCTCTGGTTCATTGGCCAGCTTTTGAAGCTAAGCTAATCAAAATATTAACAGTCATCGGAAGGCGTATGCGATAAATATGAGGTATGTATTTAGGCTACGAGTGGCGTCATTGCCGTAACACTTGTGTCACGTGTGTTGCTAGGGTTTTAAAATAATTTATACTGCTTTTTTACCTGATAAATATAATGACGGTATAATGTTTTCGGGTGTATTTACATAGGCTATATTTTTGGTGCGCTCTGTAGCTTATATAGCTTGATAGTATAGTAAGTTGAGAGTATAATTAGTTTCCGTCTAATTGTTGGAATGTCATTATATAACTAAGAATTTAACAGGAGAGAAGGAAGAAAAAATTACGTGCCGATACCCAACTGAATTAATAATTCTGTTATTAATGTAATTTTTAAAAAGTTTCAGTATTTTGTAGCTTGGTATTTTGTTTTATTCTATATAAGCATATAATAAAAATTAAGCGTCTGTATGTAATGTCAAAATAACAGCTTTTTTCTGAGTGGATATGAAAGTACACACGTTACTTATAACAAAAAAACAATTTTTAAATTTCTGGTCTGCCTATTTGTAAGGAACTTAGGATACTTTATTTTTCAAAACGGTTGCATCGATTTTTACGGGACTTTCACTGGCAGATAAAGAATAAATTGAACTATTTTATTTGAGACATCGTCTGCATGGAGTTTAATCAAAAATTTATTATATTTGCAGTGCGGTGCAGTGCTACACTGAACAAAATATTTATGCTAAATTCCACTCGGACGAAGTCACGGGTAATAGCAAGAATAAATATAATTCAAATATATATACGTATGTAATTTGAATTATATTGTCTTTTTTTTGTAAATCTGGCGGCCATTCTGTTTCATTTGCCCCGTTCACGTCTACATTACTCAATAGTCATAGCAACGTATAAGAATATCGCACAGATTTCAATGACCACTATTTTAATTGTGAAATATTAAAAGCTGTTTATAGATAGGTATACAGTTTTACAGCTTGATTTATATTAACACAAAATATCATGACCAATCCGTATCTTTAATTAGAAAATTATTTATTCACTCATTGTTTACAATTCAACATTATAATTAATAGTAATTTTGAAGATAGAAGAGGTCTTTTTAATAATATCATAAACGTATTACGTTAACAGTTCCGTAATACAATTTCTTGCTGAACAGTAAATAAATAAATTATGAAGTGTTTGTTTTTTTTTTCAATTTTGTTGGTATCGCACAGAGATCATTTGCAATTGGCAATATAAAGAGAGAGAGGGGTGATTGCCATTTGATACGATTCACTACTCACTCCTTTGATGTGTTGCATGTGCATAATATAAAAGTCGCCAAGATTGTCAGTCATGACTTAGATACAAGTCAGAGAGTCGTGGTAATTTCTAAGTCCGTTAAATGTGTTAAGATTGGCAATCACATGCTAGACAAAATTATGTAATCGGCTGAGTTCCTTAAGCGCTCGCCTTAGTAGTCCGGTGAAGCTGTTAAGACCTTGCTAGGTCAATAGCGTAGTCAGTTCGAGAAAAAAAAAATAGACAAAATTATCGAACGATTTGATAGCAGACTCCTTCTCCATCAAGCCTACGAAGATTATCACATAGCGTTATGTGATCTAGTCTCTTCGTGCTAACCCTGGGGCATTCTTGAAGTATATTTTCAAAGTTTTGCACACATGTGTTATATTGTATGTTATGTGAAGTATATATTAGCTTAAACAAATTTTGAAACGTATTTATTTTATATACCAAAACTGATTTGTGAATAAGAAATAAATATCCCCTTATTTGAATGAATGTTCACGGATGCGTCCAATAAATGAACAGAGATAATGCATGCAAACTACATTATTACCTAACACATATATTTCATTTCCATAAAAAAAATGTAGTTGCATAAAATTTATTTTATAAAGCTGTTTATTTATTTGAGATATTACATTACTATGGTAATGCAATATTTCTGTCAAACATAAGCCAAGATAAACGCAATATTAATTTTAAGTATTTGCGACACAGACTGTGTAGGATGAATAACTTAGAATAAAAAGGAAATAGTCGCAAAAACTTAATTACTAGCTTCCACTACCTACCACTAGCTTCTGCCTTAAGTCTAATTTAAGTCTGTGCTTTAAGTCGTGGTGGCTTAGTGGTTTGACCGGTTGAATATCATTTCGATGTCCGCAGGTTCGAACCTCGGCATGTACTAACGAATTTTTGGAACTTCGCGTACATTTACTAATTTAAATTGATAATACTTTCTGATGACGGTGAAGGAAAACATCGTGAGGAAACCTGAGCATGAGAGATGTTCTTGTAGAGTACTACTTATTATATATGGGAATAAAACATAGAACTGTGTGTGTTACGCAGAGTTTGAAATCGCCAACACGTCGTGGGCTGGCATGGTGATTATGCCCCATACCTCCTTTCGGGCCTTGGCCTTGCAGAGTGGGTGGGTCTCTTACAAGCTGATGATGATTCTGCCCGCGACATCGTCCGCGTGGAATAGCTACTTTGGGCTAACGCTAATTTTAACTCGCGACTTCGTTTACGTAGGTGAAAATATTTTTAAATTATACGTACATTAACCCCGATTTTGAAACATTCTTCATTTGCTGCTCCACTCCTATTGGTCTTTGCGTGGTGATATATAGCCTTCCTCGGTAAATGAGCTATCTAACACTGAAAACAATTTCAAATCGGACCATTAGTTCCTAAGATTGGCTCGTTCAAGCAAACAAACTCTTCAGCTCTATAATATTATAGTATAGATATGAGCATACATTATCATTACATATTATATAACAAAGTCTTTTGCCACGTATGTCAGTCTGTTCGCGATAAACGCAAAAACTACTGAACGGCTTTTCATGCGGCATTCACCAGTAGATAAAGTGATTCGTGAGGAAAGTTTCGGTGTATAATATGTCAAGGTTTTTTTTATTAACAGGGCGGGATAATTTTGCGGGGTGGTAGGGTGTCTGTACCCGACTGGATCGCGACCACCGTACACCAGGTGGAACACCCGCCATAGTGGCACGTTTGGGCGTGTCGCGTTCCGGGATCAGCCGGTGTATATCCAGCAACCGGGGGGGGCTGTCCCTGACTGGGTCGCTTTCAGGCCGGCATGACAGCGGCGACCGACGATGGATAGTATGTCTTTCGGTGGTCGCCTTTGTTTTTGGATTGTACTGTGCTTACCATCAGGCACAGTACAGTCACTTTGCCGAGCTACATACAAAAAAAAAAAAAAAACGTCCCGCGGGCTTGTTAGTATCTATATAATAACTTTTTAAAGACATATTGTCAGATAATGTATGAATTGATATTTTCGTTAGCTTCTTGTATAGTGTAAGTGGTTACTAAAGGAATTATATAGTGGGTAAAATGTCCATATATTATTATTTACATATTGAATTCGATATCTACTCACAACTTAAATGTTTCTTTAATACAATTTAAAAAAAACGCCTACGGTTCCGCGTGCCTTATCTAGTTATGAATAATTATTTATGATTGAATACATACACTATTTCAGTAATTTAATTCGTATTCTATATCGAATAAAATAATTCGGTGTTGAAATAACATCCCACCGCCATGTCGATCCAATAAGAGTAAACTAAGCTTTAAACTCCCATGTAAGCTTTATCTATTACAGCTTCAAATTCAGTAATTAAAATGACGTACAATGTATTCACGCCGCTCTTTTTTAAGCTCTGTATATTTTGTGTATATTTGTTCTTCTAAATTTATTATTGTTTTGTTTAGTCTTGAATTTGTAATTACACTAGCTATACCTATTTAATGTGATCATCTGTGACGTGTTCCGTGTCTGTGTTATTTCTTTGTTCTTTTAATTTTGTATTATAAAAGTTAATATGACCGGCTGAACGTCCGTTTATCATCATATGGGCTCCCATCGAAAATAAGCGCTGCAGTACAAATGTACTGCACATTTTGCCGAATGGGTTTGCCAATTGTTGGACATTTCTTATTTTTTCTCATTTTTCAAATGTATCAATTTTTTTTTCAAATATTTTTTGTGTAATTTAATTTAATTGTATCGTTGTTACAATAATAAAGTATTTGTTTCTTTCTTTCTTCGTTTTAATTCTTATAAAAAATATGAATATAATCTTTCCACGCGATTGTACTGAAAATTTTTTGACGTTATGGCAAATATTAGAAATAAAAAAATTGATAACTCGTTACTGACCGATGTTGTATCGGTATAAATATTGATGCTAAAGTTCACAAATATATTATTCAATATATTTTTAGATACTGTGGAAATAAACCTGTTTAAAAAAAAAAAACGAAAATTGTTCATGTCCACGATTTGGATATACGCGGGTGAATTTTAAATCTTATCATTTCTCAGAACTGATTAATAAATATAAAGATAAATGCTTGAATGATGTGGAAATCAACATTCGAACGTTCAACCACAATGAAAGGAATTTGGTACAGATCAATCCAAAGTGAGCCTTGTCGTTACCCTTGGTTTGCAAATAATAATTATCCTAGAGAGAATATTGTCAACGCTTTTAGGGTAAGATCCGGACACATTCCATTGAACAAATACAAATATTTAATTAAAAAATCGCCTACACCAAACTGTGAAGTGTGTGGGGTAGTAGAAGATGTGCATCATGTATTAACAGAATGTATTCGGTTTCAAGCGGGTAGACAATTACTGATGTCGACTCTTAACTTGGATTTACAAGATATTGGAATGTTTCATGGGTTATTATCCAAACCTAATAGTATTGAAGCACTGAATTTATTTAAGACTAGCGGGCCCGGCAGACGTTGTCCCGCCCTGATTATGAAAAAGTACTTGACAAATTATATACTAAATCGTTCCTCAACAATCACTCTATCCATCGGTGAAAACCGCATGAAAATCCGTTCGGTACTTTTGGAGTTTATCGCGAACAGACAGACAGACAGACGCGGTAGGAGACTTTGTTTTATACTATGTAATGATGTTGAGTCGTCATTAATGACGCTTTAGTAGTTTAATTAGCTTTAACAATGTGTTTTATTTAGGATATTCAGCGTGTAAATTAAGTTAAGTTTACTATGGAGCTAATATAGTCAAAAAAAGCTCCTAAATAAATTAAAAAAAAAATCATTTGTATTTTTACACGGGCGATCCTGTACACAATATCCACCCTAATGAGTGAGCTATACCGTACTGTTACCGCGTCACCTGAGTTACCCATTACAACAAATCTATACAATGAATGGGATGTTTTTTTTAGATCACAGGATTATTTATTAAATATATAATAGTTAACCAACATGATAGGGTTACTTACAAGCCTGATCAATTAACAAGTAGGCGGAAATACACATTTTGTGCTACAAAGCAATACAAAACTTTTTTGTAAATTAATTTCATTTTTATCTTGGCTCTATTTTATACAATGACTAGCGGGCCCGGCAGACGCTGTCCCGCCCTGACTATAAAAAAAAACCTTGACAAATTATACACTAAAACCTTCCCCATGAATCACTGTATCCTCTGGTGAAAACCGCATGAAAATCCGTTCAGTAGTTTTTGAGTTTATCGCGAACAGACAGACAGACAGACGCGGTGGGGGACTTTGTTTTATACTATGTAATGATATTATAACTAAAAAGGTGTAGGTATGTTACCTATATGATATTTTGACAAAACAAACAGCAAGAAAATACACACTCTTTACAACTATTCTCAATAACGGTGGTGAAAAAAAAGTTATATGTTACTTAGATACGGGCGGATTGACGGGGCAGCCGTTAAAAAGCAGCTAGCTAGCCAAGTTTTAACGCGGCGCTGTCGAAGCGCTTATGACGTATCTATAGTTATAATATCATTGATTTTATACATATTCGCTAAATAAACATAAATGTAAGGAAGTATTTACATCCTGGTTGAAGATGCAGAAATATGAAGACATAGAAAACTTATTTGTAATCGTACGATAATTGTCAGGCAGAATTATAAATAATATCTGCACACAACGATTAGGCATATTTGTACACATTCATACAAATACACACGTATTATATAAGAAATAGTTAAACACATTTAAATTTGAAATGTATATTATTTATGGTGATAAATATTTTATTTATACCACAGTATACATATATCCATATATTATTATATAACTAATTTAAAATGTATATAAGTCGTATCTGTGAAATGCTGTAATACATCACAGAAAGAGATTAGCGTCTGAGATCGATCAGGCTCGCCCTAGTTCAGGCGGTAGGATACATGAATATGTAACAATACTGTATATCGTATTATAGTGTACTTTTTTGAATAAAGTCATCATTATTATTATTAGTGACGTCCTAGATTAAGTTAGGTTGGACTTGTGATCGTCTTGCAGAAGAAGGCGGTGGAGAGGGTCCGCGAGGAGCTATGTTATTATTTTATCATTATTTATTTATTAACATATGTTAATAAACTTAGTTGAAATCGGCTTTATATCCGGTGATAAGTGTGTAAATATGGAAAGTGGGGGTAAAGAAGCTTCCATTACATTACATAAACGTAAGGATTCTCTGTTACCTCCGAGCCCCATTTCTACTGAGTGATGATTTTTAAGTAAATCGTGGTCTATGATAATATCCGCGCATAAATTATTCACGACTAGTAATGGGTGTTGCTTGTAAATATGTTTATCAAGTTTAATAGTCACATGACTTAGACAATTTACGAAAGACACGTGACTCAGAGAAGCCAAATTAATAGTTTGGTTGATAACTTTTTTCTTTAGTTTCATAATGTGTACTAATTTTTCATCGATAAAACTATCTGAACTGCCGATATCTATAAGGGCATCGGCACGCATCTCGTTTATAAGAACAATGACTGTAGCTTTTCGAAGACTCGCAGGAGAAGCGGCAGAGTTATCTTCTATACCTCTGGTGTTGGTTGAACTGGTATCAGAAGAAATAATATTAAGGAGTGGTCTGCGAGATAGACAAACACTTGGAAAATGACCCTTTTTACTACATAACTGACATTTAGTGTTAAAAGCAGGACATTTTTCTCTTTTGTGTCGGGAATCACCACCGCAAAAGAAACATCGCCATCGACCATGTTCAAAAGAAGCTGTCCATAGGTCTTGATTTTAGTGATTCTATTGTTACCTTTGACTCCTTAGGTACAGTACTTTCTTTAGATTCTAGAGCATTTAGGTAAGACGTGGATGGAAAACACTTATAAGTCATAGGGTTTAGCATGATTTTCTGCTGATTCCAGAGTAAGCGCTTGATATAATGCGTCATCGAAATTTAAGGTACAATTCTCTAATAATCTTTGACGAATTTTTTGCGAACAGACTCCTGAGATAAATGCATCGCGAATAAATTCTTGTTTGTAAATTTCAGCCTTGACATCTTGAAAGTTACATTCGAGTGCTAGTTGCTTCAATGCACGCACGTATTCTGATATGGATTCTTCTGATTGTTGTTTCCTTGTAGCTAAAACATGGCGTGCATAGATGTCAATTTTAGGTTTTACATATATTTTATCAAGGCATTCAATCGATTCTTCGTATGTTGTACACGAAATAATAAACGAATATACGCAAGGTGCTAAATGATTGACTAAAAGTTTTAGTTTTATTGTATCAGGAACTTTGATAGCTTCTTCAGCAATAAAATTTGTAAATGTAGATCTCCAATGTAGCCATTTTAAATCCGCTGCCATTGTACTTGGTTCGACGTCAAACCGTTCAGGCCGGAGATATCGAGACATCGTATTTAAATTTTCGTCATACGACATTTTAGTTCCTTATTATTATCCTTTACTGCTGAATAAATTGTTAAAAGATAGAAATACCAATTATATCTTTCCTTTATTTATTTGTTTATCTGTTATGCTCGCCTCCTTCCACCATCGTAGCCGGGCCTAGGGAGGATGAGTCGGGGGCCTATATTCCCATTGCACAGATTCAGCGTACGGAGGAGACGGCTAACGTGTACATGGTCGTCTCTTAATAACAAGGACGGGGCGATGATAATGACGAGCCGACCGCTGGGGCGGCACGATAAATTCTATAGAGACCTCGTGTCGCTACACTACAGCGGTGGATGTAAACCGTGGGGTTTTAGCGACTAAAAGTCTCACACTACTCACTCTCTCTCCCGGGAGAGAGGCGTGTCCCTCATTTCTCCACGTTAAAAAGAATGTTGGGCTTGTGGTAAAAATAAGCTCCAGCGGTGAACAAATACGAAAACTTTTGATTTGGTAAATTAGTTAATCTGCCGATTGGATAGGTATCGATGTCGGGCTTAGACGATAACATAGATAAAATGTGGATATTTCACATATATAGAAAGATAAATTCTGAGAACAAAGAAATACGGACTAGAGAGCAAATACAAACTCGAGTCAATACAGAACAAAATACTTTTCCTTAAGTTTTGTTCATAAAGATATAAAAATGATATTATTATAATATAAAACTGGAGAGATTTAATGCATCAATATCAAAGGTCAGCGCGATTAGAAAATTTCTTTTTGGTGTTACATAACCTGTCTATTGAGAAAATACATTGATGTTTTTTGACAGCAGTGAACGCGTAGCACATTTAACATAATGACACAATTTCTCTTCTAAGCATTTAATTCTAAATGAAGGACGGCTTGTATTATGTAAACAATTCATAAATATATAGATCTATAATATCCCAATTGTGCTCATCACATAAAAGGGCAGTAATGCCATCCGCGACATCTCCGCGCAACACTTCAGTTCACCGGCTACCACTGTGCTAATGAGCTTGTCTATGTTCTAGTGTATTTTTTCATCTTCTATGCTATCTTCTATTATATTCGTATAAAACAAGTAAGGGTACATTAAAAAAAAAAAACAAAAAAAAACAGCAGAATGTCGATCCGGTAATATCTCATAGTTGAAATGGCACTAGCATTTATTAATGAATTATAAAATATTCAAAGCATTATTTTTATTCTATATTCATTATAAACAAGAATATAAACGAAAATTTATATTCAAAATTATCTTTTTTCCAAGTTACACAACTATGCCAAGTAATAATACTAAACTTGTTGTAAATGGGATAAAAAACAATATTAAATCTGAAGCTGAAGGTGATGATAAAATGAAAATGGTGAAATTAACTTTTGAAGAAGGACAACATTGTGATGAAGCTATAGTGTGGCGGTAGGTCTTTTAATAGTGGACGCTTGGATAATCACCACACTAAAGCTGAAACTCTGTTGCCAAACGTCCACTTATATCTGTCTTCCGGCGATTGTACATATGAACCAGTCCAATAGCTTTAACATTGTACGATCTTAGGCCACACTATTATAACGGACTAGCTGTGCCCGCGACTACGTCCGCGTGAAATTTTAATTATAAACACGGTGATTAATGAAATCACAGGATTGTATTGTGTATTAAAACTCGACATCGGCAGTTTAATTGGCCTCACCCTTTGTGAAAGATTTTGTTCTCCGAGACGCATCGTGGCACTACAGCATCTAGTTGTACATCGTATACCTATTTGAAAAACATTATAGCTACGTTCATTTTTGATGGATTCCCGTGAGAGTTGCTAGTTCCAGACATCAAAATTGGTCACATATTAAACCATCCTATAATAAACCCTCTCTTTCGTGTTTTCTTATGACTAAGATATACATATATACGAATGTGTTATATATGTAAAGAATGTCCCGTATCTTATACCGGTGTATAAACTATTACTATACAAAATTTCGTCAAAATCTATCCAGTATTTTTTGCGCGAATCCCGTGCAAACGACAGATAGGCAAAAGTTTTAAAAACCATGGAAATGTGTTCTGTCTTAGTTTCTAAGCGTCACTAGAGTATTTTTTCTTTAAAATATTTAATGTAGAGATTTCGTCCCGTTAGCATTTTATTATATGTATAGATGAGATTGTAGATCCTGACACTATTTGTGGTATATTTTTTATTTATCTATATTATAAACTGCCGTATCGCGGAAGATCAAACTATCCAAATTTAAAAATCATGTACAATGTTTGATTCTTAACGTTAACTTACCTTTTTCCGAAGTCATCTTGCGAGCAACAATATGGAGCAACCATTGACAAGTTTATGGGATTTTCAGGTAGTGAACACTGATTTTTTTTCTGAATCTTTGGATCCAGGGAAGTTAGTAGGGAGGAAAAATCGTCTGAAAAAGATAAAAGCAGACAAATAATTTATTTGGATAACTATTGACATATTTTCAGTTACAATTCATTTTATAAGGATTTTCAACATTTTTTAAAGAATTTAAAATAAATTTTTAAGTAAAAATGGCTATGTGGTTAAGTTATACGCGGTAGAAGTAGGAGCGAGAGTTATACCAGCAAAATCTCTCTACAACCTTCTGAAGGACCTTGGCCTGTCGAGAACTGCAGTAAGTTCTATTTTAGAACGAGTATCAAAGGCTGCACTAACAGGTTTCTACCAAATTTGGCTAGGCAGGGCGGGAAACTCAAGCAGTGAAGGTGAGCGTTGATGCGCATCTCAAAGGAGGCCTCCTTAAACCTACACCTGGGTCGCAAGTCCTGGGAACTGCTCTGAGTTTCTCCCTCTGCCACACGATGGACCCGGCACCCGCACGGTGAATCCATGGAAGGCTAAGAAGTTCGTCTCAATAGCATATAGTTTTAAATAAGTAGTAATAATCCAGAATATCTGGGGCAAGGAAGCATTTTAGAATTTTTAATCTCTATTTAAATATTACAGTGGACGCTTCTTTGTACTTCCAGGCGGAACATAACGCCTTCTTCAATCAAATAATCTTAATTTGTAACACAAAAAGTAAAAGTTTGAGAAAATCTCTAAAAATATACACATTAAGTTTGTTTTTTTTTTAATTCTACAATAATTGTGATTTTTATTGTTGTACTTTAATAATGTCATTTCAAAAATGATTTATATCTTAAGGAATGAGGTATTTCATTGAAAAAGAAAATATTTCTACGACACACAACTAAGAAGAGAATTAATAAATGTAATAGTAAAATTCAGAGAGAAAGTTTAAAATAAATAAGTAACATATATGAGAAGAACGGAATTAATCTAAAAAACATAGATAATATTGGAAGTAAACATAAAGTAGTGGTAATCGGAGATAAGTACACACTAAGTATAAAAGTTATAACAGAAGTAAATTATGTGATTACCGCATTCCTAAAATCCATAAAAAAGTATAATTTACCATGGTTATCGAAGAGGTGTTCGAAGATGTAGAAAATAACAGCCAATGAGGAGCGACAAATTTCAAATTCATTTCAAAGTGTGGCACCGTGGTACCGATCTCACAAATTAAATAAGATCCTGGAAGAAAAACAAAAATATGAAATAGCGGTAAAAATTGTTAAAACAAGTAGCTGGAGAGAGTATTGCACAAGGTAGGAAAAAAATCTGCGGTAACTAAGAAAGTTTTAGAGAGAGAGTAAGAAGCTTAGTAAATAAAATTGAAGTACAAACAGCTGCATATACAATACGTTCTTCTTTTATAATAACAGAAATAAGAGAAATAGTGAGGATTCTCATTTCTAAAGAAACGCTGGGATCAGACTGTTTTACAGTTCATATCTGTGCCATGGGTATAACTGTAGATAACAAATCTTCCTCCATTTAAGTAATAACTTCCTTGAATTATCCTACTTCTCCATAAAATGGAATCAGACAGATATATCAGATTAAGGAAACTTGATAGAAATGGTTATATTTACACGAAATGTCCTCTGAATGTGATAAAATTCTTAAATATCCATTTTAAATATAAGGACCTGTAGTTAGGTAAGTAGGGTTAATATATTTAAAACGAACGACAAAAAAGTTGCGTTAATTATTCCTCTGGAATATCAAAATCAGAATAAGAATAACATTTAAATGATAGCCAATAAAGTTATAGTTATGTGCATGAGAAGGAACTTGGGAATAAATATAGATTTGCCCCTTAGCAAATGCACTTATGATAACAAAAAACTGGAGGCTAGAACTTTCATATATGTAAACGGGTATAGTTTCTTAGACATATAATTGTCGTTAAAACTGTTGCATGTGCACTTGAGGATTTCAGACAAAAAAAAATGTAAGTCATTTAAAATTGCATTATTAAACCAGGAAATAATTCAAACCAGACTGCTCTACCTCGATATAGTATGAGTTAAAATATGCAAGGCAAAAAATGCCAAACCTTTTGGACAGTAGAGAAAAATAATATTAATGTTCATAGAGGTTTGACATCCAGCAGAAGAAATTTAGATAGGAATCAAGTATAAAATGAAAAAAAACTTGAAGGTAAAAGGCCACAAAATGTTATTTGGTATAGTAGAGTACATTGACGGTAATAAGCAGGAGAAAGACTGGAAGGTACTATATCGAGGTGGGAATATGGAAAAGAAATAGGATTGAAAAAGTTTAAATTAGAATCCTTCAATACACTGTATATTAGGTTGAAATGTTTTCATTATTACATATTACAAAGCAATGTTGATAGTAAAGAAATATCACAATATCATTACAAATTCTGTTCTGGTTCACGTTCATTTAACACTTTTAAAATATAGTTTTATATAAAAACATTATAAAACATTATCTTGTATGACCATTTATTTAAATAACAAAATTGCAGTATATTTTTTTGCTGCATAATAACTTTATTGACGTAGATAAAAAAACGTGCAACGACAAAGCATTGACTTTTAAAATATTTTGTCAATTTATTATCACAAAATATTTGTATAGAGGCTAAATATAGGATTGCGTATCTTTCGGTTCCCAAACCGGTAATACTTTTATTTTATTTTACCCGTATTTAGAACTAGTCTAAATGTAAGGACTTCCGTATCGTGTTAAATTTAATCAGTAATTTTTTGCTAGTTTTAAGAGTGAACGAGTCTGTAACAGGTTCGTCTGCAGGAGTATAGCCACCATACCTATTTCTGCCGTGAATTAAAACACATTTTTAATTCAAATAATTACATACAAATACGATAGGATACGATAATACATGCAATATTAATGAAATACGATAAACTTCATAAATAACTTATACCCTTGATTACTGAATATAAATTAAATATATCATGACCCTACTAGGTGAAACACAATTGCCATGTCCTACCATCCGGTATCCAGCAACCTTTTATAACTGGTCTCAGAGGTGCGGTCCTACTGAAGCTGGTTATATACATTCTTCCAAGCTGTCCTCTTAACAAAAGGTGGACAACTTGTTGCTAAATTATTAGGCCCTTACATATGAGATTAGCGTTTTGTTAATTGACCACTTTGATCTCAAATATCTAGGCGTTTGCTTACGAATTCCAAATTCCAATTTATTTCAAATTTAGGGTTGCATATTTGTTGTGTGTCGAATTTAATGATTCATTTGTGGATCCATTGCAAACCACATCAGACTTAGCGGCAGGCCTTGGTGTTATAAAACAATTCTAATTTACTTGAAAGAAATTGGAAAAGTGAAAAAGCTCGAGAGACTGGTACCGCATGAATTGTTTAAAACACAACAACGAACACGAATTGAGTTTTACGTACTCAATCATCAGTATAACAAGGGAATTTAAAATCGTGTGGTTACATGTGAAGAAGAATGGATCTACGATAATTGGGAACGCTCATCACGGTGGTTGAACCTAGGAGAACCAGCCAAATCAGTTCCGAAGCGAAACTGACTCAAAAATGGTACTAGTCATTATATGATGGACCAGTGCTGGTGTCATATACTACTTCTCTCTAAGGCTTTTCCTTCTCCATTACGGCATATATATATTATCAACAATTACAATCCATAATGGAAAGGTAGCCGTTAAGCAAACGAGACTGATCAATCTCTTTAGTCTAATGCTGCTTCATAGCAACGCTAAGTACCATACTTCACGACAGACGGTCGCTAAATTAGAAGAACTACGGTTTTTTTTATGATCTCTACTTTCTTCCCTCTGAAAAGAAATTTTCTAGCGTGGGGTAGAGTGGCGGCATAGGCTCCTTTGCTCTTAATTTGGTTGGGCTGTACCTATTGTAGTTGCAGCCTAGACAGGGTGTACATACATACAAAATGACGTAACAAAAATCATAGTATGTGTCAGTTAGTGTTTAGCGATCATGAGATTACCAAGTATATATATATATATATATATTAATGTATCTTTATTATATATTTTTTCATTTACTATTATTTTTATTTCTTTTTTACCGAATATTTTTGATACCTTATTACATACCTATTTAAAACTGGAAATCCGAAAGTGTAAACAAGCACCGGTAAAGTTGTGGCATTGTGGCAACAATGTGGCATTCCTCTTAACATCTCCATACAGCAGTACCAAGATAATGTACAGCGCCATCTTTTGGTGCATAAGAAGGGTTAAACTTCTAAAAATCCTTCCTTAGTGTATGTAATGTAGGTTACATTGTAAAAGGAATTCACGTGCAAATTTTGACGGCCCTAGCCCCAGTAGTTTAGGTTATACTTTGATATGTCTTTCAGCCAGTCAATTTTATATATATATATATATATATATTTATTAGGGTGTGCCAAAAAATGACGAATTTTTTTTTTTGCTCTCAGCCCAAAATATCTCAGAAGATGTTCCAACAGAGCTCGTGTTAAAAGTGGAGCTCAAAATTTCAATTCTAAGAGGTTCTCCATCGAACTTAAAGATTTCCATACAAATAGTATGGGAGAAATGGTTTTTTTTACTTTTTTGTCCTACAAACTGTGATACTATATATTTTTAACGAATGAGTGTTCCTTCTTTATTATTAAATTGGGTACAAAAAATTCTTTTGAGTCGAATGAATTAGGTTAAGGATTTGATTAAATCTCTATTTTTATCATCTCCTAAGGCATATCTAAATTAATCTCCATTTTTATACATAGATTGTGTAGGGTTGAAAGAAAGGTTGTATATATATATATATATTGTATATTATCAATAAACAATATTAGACCTTTCAAACTGTTACACACAGTTGCAGATATTCATAAAAAACATTATAATTGCGTATTCTCTCGTTGTCGCAGCGTTATACAGAGGCGATTAAAGAGTGACAAGCTTCTAACAATTGTTACTGGCAGTCGTGAGATTTTTCTATCGGTTTGTCAGTTGTAAAATATGAACGAGGATATGTCGGAAAAATGTCATTGTGTGATGGAATGAAAAATATAACACGTGTTGGCTATCTATATGTGGAATTAATTCTTGCTTTCTGAAGATGTACAAGAAGGAAGTCATCTCTGAACATAGCATTCTTTTAGGCCCTCCGTTATATATATATATATATATATATAGATTATCAATATATAATATTCGACCTTTCAAACTGTTACACACAGTTGCTGATATTCATAAAAAAAACATTATAATTGCGTATTCTCTCGTAATTACATAAACATATCAATAATATAAAGAAAAGCAAATAACAATAAAGAAATAGATAAAACATATAAACAAGTAATTTAAGTTGATTAAAACATCCTATAAAATGATATGTCATAGATAGAATCTGGCAATAAATATAAACAAGTAATACAATAAAATCACATCTAAATTTGCCAACTGAAAGTTGTGGAGTTACGCAATATGTCTACAATATATCACAGTGCTTGAAAATGCTTAATTTATATGTAAAATGGCAACCTTTCTTTGAATCCTACACAATCTATGTATAAAAAAAAAAATACAAAAAAAAATAAACCGCCTTCGATGTGAAAAATTGATAAGGCACTAAAAAGCGAAAAATAACTGAATTATTAAATTAACCAAATTAAATAAAAAATATTGATATTCGCGCTACCTCATAATATATTTGAAGTCAATGCCAACCTAATTGGACATCGCCACATCGACACCTAATTGCCACATCGAAGGCGGTTTATTTTTTTTGTAATTTTTTTTTATTTCTCCATTTTTACTGTCCATAAATATATCTAGTTTCTAATGGGCATAATAAATCGGTTCCAATTTCATGGAAATACATAGAGATGAAGTGGGTGAAATCAAATAAACGATATTTCACCCCCTTAGGGGTTGAATATTTTCTTCAAATTTATACGGAACCACCTCTGAATAGAACAGATTCTAATAAAAAAATAATCATTAAAATCGGCTCATAATTGACGGAGCTATCGATTAACATACATAAAAAAATACATATAACCGAACGTAGTAACCTTCTCCTTTTTCGAAGTCGGTTAAAAATGGAAATTGATTTAGCCTTAGGATATGATAAAAATAGAGATTTAATCAAATCCTAATTCAATAAAGGGAAGATGTCAATATAACAATTATGTGGGTTGATTTTCCCGAAGAAAGTTAGTAATTTATATTATTGTTTATATATAAAAGTGTCTATTTAGTAAATCATTAATTATTAAATGTAGCGTAGTAGTCCAAGATCCAAGAGCTGCCAGAACTTATTAAACTTATTTTTGAATATATGAGACCTTATGTTTTGAGTAGGTTTTTATGTACCTACTTAGAAGGCTTGCGTACTCACAGAGTTCGAGTCTGGGAGCAATGTATCGATATCAGGAGAGAAAGGTGACTAAAAATAAAAGCTACTTTATTTACATTGAAATTGCTGATTTTTATGTATGTTTTATATAATATCATTCTAAAGTAGGATTCAGTATCGCGAGACACTTTCCGAGGGCCACAACTTCTGCCAAACGCTTTAAAGCAGTCAAAAAAATTAATGAACTTTATTTATTATTGAATGCATATTTTTTTTTCAGATAACTATGACAAAACTGAATTTCATCAGCCACACAGATTGTAAAGGGCAAACATCCCGCCAGACGTGAAAAACAGTCAACTGTCAGTATGAACGTTAGAGCTTTACGTATACGTTTTCGAGTAATATACTCACTACAGTGAGCGGTGCCAGAAGCGAATCCTACCTACTAAAAAACTCCAAGATGAACTGTACGCCGCATGGAAGTGTTACGGGGTAGTGGAAGCAAGTTCCGTAACACCTTCGGCGGCAGGCGTTTTACCAACGCCACACACGACTGAGGCAGCCTGGTTCTCCGACTGGCTCCCAGTCTGCCGAACCCGTACAATGAGAGATCACGGTCCCCAACCTTTCCCCCCGTGAGCTTGGCAGGCAGAGGAGAGGCAATCAATCAAATCAAATTAAAACTTTTTTTTTTTTTATCGTGGAGAACTCTCTTCACAGATATTGCCAGGTCCCTGGGGGAGGTCCTGAACTGAGTCGACCTTTAATCGACTAAAAAACTCCACGGTAACCTACGCCGCACTATGGGGGTGTCCCAGGGTAGCATGAGCAAGCTCCGCGACACCCCCGGCGTTAGGCGTTTCCCACGCCGCACCTGCTGAGGCAGTCCGGTCACAAAACCGCCTCCCGGCCCGCCGAACCGCTAAGCCGCTCCGCCGCCGCCCCACCGTTGATTTTTTACCGAGGAAATAAATTTCAAACCTAACCCTGACCGATAATTAAAATAAATTTCATACAAATGTTTCGTTAACATTTTTCTTCGAGATTCAGCCATTCATGAAATGACAACAAGAAAACAAAAAAATTCTACAAAATTTGACTTTAGTGACCTATACTACCTTATCGGTGAGAATTACAGCTAAGTCGCAATGTGCACTATTGTAAAGAGCGCAATCCTGAGTAATCCTGAGTTCGAATCGCATGATAGCAAGTGCCGCCGAGTTATAAAAAATATGTAAGTTTACGTTTACATTATATGGGAAATCTTCGCACGGTTTGGGAGAGTACTTAGTTAATATTTAGGGCCTAAATTTCCAGACTTTTTTTATTTATTTCTAACAATATTTACCTTCGGGGCTGAAAAAAAAATTGTCGATAAAAAAGCATCCTAATATATATAAGCACTCCAACGGCGTTGGCCGATCACCATGGAAGGTAGCACATCTAAGCTATTTTATGATTCTACTTTACGATATTCTGTCACTAGATGCCGTAGCAATAATTACAACAACTAACAATAGTAACAAATAAAACAAAACGCGTGGGGCGGCGTGAGTGTAGCTAGAATTATCTATATGAAATGAGATAAATTAGTTCACGTAAATTTAAAAATTAATTTTGTCCTCGCGTACCAGCAGTGGTAAAACAGGTAGTTGCATAATATGAAAACCTTGTACATGAAAAAATGCTTGGTTATAAAAAAATTTCATGGTAATCGGCCAAACGAAGTTGATATTTGTTCAGTCTCAGATATCAATTAGCGGCAACTGTAGACAGACGTCGCCTTGCACAGACCTTATAAAAAATTGTTTCAATAAAAAAAAATCCTATCTTAACAGCACACCTACCAAGTCTAAGTATAATAACCAGTCATTAAGGTGACCCTACAAGTACAGAAATCAACAAAATCGATCAAGCCATTTGGAAGTATAATTATGAATACACGAACACCGGAATTTTGGAATAGCGATTTCATCAGCGTAAAATAAAAAAATTATATATCGATAAAATAAAATATAACCTAGCGTCCTCTAGAGGGCATGTAAAATGAAATAGCATAAGAATATTTAGGTATGATAATAAGTAGGTGGCATTTTTGAAGCGAAAACTTCATTAGGCGTGTTGAGCACTTATCTGGGATGAACAAAAATCATGGAACTCGCGTCATCGTCACCGCACGCTTCACATGAGCTATATGTATACTTTGCATATATGTACATATTTACGTGTGGTATTTTTTTTAAGTAAAATCTTTTTTAGATGCATTGAGCGGTATATTTTGGCATAGAAATTTATAATTTTGCATTATGACATGCTAGTAAGCGTGAACGACGGTATTCCGCTGCGCGACTTGCGTCAGACTAGTGACGTGTACGCATTTAGTAGGAGCCTTTGTACATGTAATATTGATATTTTGTATTGAGATTGTGCAGCCCATCATTGACGAATAAACTGTATAAAAAATTATATAATTATTATTCGGAGTACCATTCCATTGTTTTGAGTTTTCACTTCTGTCGGCAGTCCTAATGACTGCCTCGACTTTTTTTTTCAATTTTGTTGTTTAGACACAAATATATTCCGAATTAGAAACATAAAGGGAGAGAGGGGTGGTGGCAATTTGATACGAGTCACTTATCTTTCCATAGAAGCGTTGCATGAGCATTATATATTAAGATCACAAAGATTAGTTATTATATTCGGAATGACGATATTCACAAAGATTTGGAGATTCCTTCGATTCAAGCGTACATCAAATCCCTCGCAATTAATTGTTTCAACAGGGCCAAAAACCATCCCAACCCGTTAGTGGTATCTGCCCCGAACTGCACCCCCAAAACCCGTCGCGAAGTATCCCAAAAGACGACCGCGAAACATCCTCACTGATCCTCCGGATGATATAATGGCTACGAATGATTGTTATACTGACGATTATTTATATAGAGCGTGCTCGCGCTACCCCCGCGAAACCACCACTCACGCCGCCGTGATCTGGCGGTCAACTTCGCTCCCGCATAACCGCCACGGCCTCTCTCAGTAGCATCTCAAGTCTAAGTTCGATCCCTCGAACGGGAGCCCTCGAGCATACTGCTAGCGCGACACAGTGACACCACATTCACTAGTTTCCTGCACACACCACACTGCACTCCACACACGTGCACACTCACACGTTACATACACTGGTTCTGTAAGGGACCCTTTTTTCCTGTTTTAGTTAGTTAGTCTTAACCAAAATTGTCAGACTCTATACACATATAAGTTTTAGTGTGAGACATATGAAGGTATTAGTTTATTTTAGCTCAGATTTTATTAATTTAGCTCAGATGCTTAGTATTAATTCGATTTGCATTGTATCCAAGGCAACAGCCCAAGCTGAGGTTCGGCCACTCTGACACTCTTGAGCTTGGTGCCATTCGGCTGAGTGCCCTGAGCGATCGCCCTAAAAGCCTGGTGAAGCTGTGAAGGCCCGTCAGGCCTACAGCGTTTAGTCAGTTAAAAAAAAAGTAACCTAAAAGTATGAAAAAGATCAGCTATAACTTCGGATTAATTATTTATTCCACGATTAAATTAAATCTCATTAAATAAAAACTTCTAAAGTTATGACGGAATATAAAAATTGTAGATTAATGGGAGTAAGTACTACTTATTCGTGATTTGTTATTTCCTATATAATTTTTTCCTAATCTAATCGTTTCTATATTTTATAATTTTATATCAAACTATAAATAATTTGACCTGCTTATTAATTAACTTAGCATGTTTATATATAGCGAAATTACTTTGACTTCCCTGTCGATACACACCTAGTTTCTAGATCAAAGATTTCTTTTTTTTCTTGTAATTATACACCTGAACCGTGGATATTTTATTACTTGTGTATTGATTTATTTATATATCTCTAAATCAATAATTAGTTCTACAAAAAATATCACGAAAAAAAGTCTCGTTAAATAATTTTGAAGACCACTTAATTTGTCATAATGTTTCGATTTCTGTTGTTATGATTCCATAGATTATTCTATACTAACGGGCCCAGCAGACGTTGTCCCACCCTGATTAAAAATAAATCCTTGACAAATTATATACCAAACCGTTCCTCAGGAATAAATTTATCCACTGGTAAAAACCGCATGAAAATCCGTTCAGTAGTTTTTGAGTTTATCGCGAATAGACAGACAGACAGACGCGGTAGGGGACTTTATTTGATACTATGTAATGATACTATAATAGGTCATTTCCGCTGTATAGTTTGACTAGTAATTGTTCGCGGCTTTGATCAGCTTAGTATAATCTTTACGTATCCTTCGAGTATAGTGCAAAAACCCCATGGTGCCGTCTCGCACACCTCTTGGCCGGGGAACAGTCACTGCCTACAACACTGCGTCTGATTTTCCGGCAAGGGTTGGCTCCTCATAAGAGGCCTCATCTGCGGTCTAAGGGGACGACCTCGTAGACCTCTCAAGGGTGGTGGGTGTTATACTCCGCCTGACGAACCGTGGAAGTCGTATCGGCACAATGCACCTCAACCAGATCATGGGCCTGTGCAGAAACCGCCAGAACGAAAGATATGCTCTTCTGTAGCCCTGATAATGTGTATGGAAAGTTTCATGATGACCTATTAAATAATTAACGCGTGAAACGGTAACAAATGAACAAAGTAACATTCGCATTTGTAATATTAACTGGGGTTAGAATAATTATGTACAGGTGAAAAGGAATGTGAATTGTGAATCCTTTTAGAATGGAAATATAACTTATAACGCTGTAGTATCACTCATTTGTACTGTAGCATGTAGCTACAGTGCTGTTGTTGGACATTCTTAATTAATTATAGCTATGTTATCTTTATCTATCTTATAATCGTGATGTGTTCTAACAATAAAAATTTTTTTCTTGCTGTATTCTTTCTTTTTCATAACTCACATTATAAATAAGATAGTGAGTGTGTTTGTTTATAAACATTTCAGAATGTAATTACTAAACCGATTATCATAAAATTTTGCATAAACGTTGCCAGGACTACAGAAAAGGACATAAGGTAACTTCCATCTAGAAAAAAGTAGGTACTGTTCCCGAGGTATAGATTAAATTTATGATAATGCGAGCGAAGGTGCGAACAAAAGTTAATTTGAATATAGTCGATATATAGTTTGAGAGAAAAATATAAAGTGACGTACATCTTTTCAAAAAGTGCTTCTTAATTGAGCAAGCATTCTTAATACATATGTTATAAACAGTTGTTAATATGAGAAATATAAAAGTATTAGGCGTTAAAGTAAGACATTGCCGTTTCGTATTGAATAATTAAACGAACTGTCTGTATCAGACGCACATGGGATAAAATATCTAACGATGAGACGTACGTTATGCGTTAAGATTTTATATTTCCAAGAATTTATTTAATATATATATAAAATATATAAAATAATATATAAAATAGATTTATTTCATTTATATTGGTTTTCTATTTGCACTTATCTAAAAGTCATATTGGATGAAAACAGGGATTGGATATAATTCTATTCGTAAATATACAGCATTAAAAAATTGTGATTTGATGATTTGATATCGTAATATCTGACACTATGAATCTCACGTGACTTCATGCGCTGTCCTTCCTACACCTCACCACCCCGATCATACCTAAGGCGCGGTACAGCGGTCGCGGTCAGACCATAGTAATGAGAGTTAATTGTTTACAGTCCCGGCCGTAAGTTCGGGCTTGCGTATAACATTGTCCTTGACAATTTTATAAAAAAAAACTAAGCTAAAAAAATATTACGGGAATCTAAAATTGGTATTTCTATATACTTATGTTGTGTCGATGTTTTACAAATAATATAATACGTATTTATACATACATTTGTGTTTTGCGTGTCTATCTTCAGAGCGGTCATAAAGATTAGTGCAGACTGTACATTTAGTCAGATGGCAGTTAATTGTATCTCGCCTAGCAACATAATAGGATAGAATGCAAAGCACAGGGAAGTGTGCTGTGCTCCCGATTTTCTGGGGCAGTAATAATCAGCTGGCTTTCTATCGTAACGGATACTGGATTTACCCCCAACACGGATTCAAGTTCCCAAGAGTTAGGGCTCCTCATATCTTGAACCAGGAATTACAGAGTAACTGACAGCTCACGAATTTATCTATTCAAAAACTTTATTTGTTGGCAAATAACAATATATTTGAGAAAAAACAAACAAACATTTTACAGCGAACAGCGAACTCAATATTTGTACTCGAAGTGACCTTTTCGAAGTGATATAATGAAATATCAGAGCTAAATATAAAACTTGAAATAAAACATGCGCAATTAAATCTATTTTCGGATGATCCTTAATAATACGTCGATGAACGTGTTCATTGCATCTATTTATAACCTGAATAAAAAAAAACTGGAAAGAAGCTCATAAATGATTAAAATAAATTCAAGATTAACACACGCTTTTTGGCATAACTGCACGTAAAGCCTTAAATATTACACATTATATAACTAAGTGATATTATTACTTCATTTTTTCTGTTAGGTGTCACCAAGCAAAGGACACTACACTTCATCAATCTGACAATCAGACATCATCAAAAATGGATAAATATTAATTAATTGAATTAATAAAGTAAATTTTCAAAAAAAAGTATTAACCGACTTCAATATCAATCAAAAACCCATAAGGCACTAAAAAGCGGAAAATAAATAGTTTATCAAATTAACCAAATTAAATAAAACATATGAATATGTGTGCTACCTAGAGATGTATTGGAAGTCGGTGCCAACCGAAATTTCAAATTTGTTCCAGGTAGAAATGTATTACAGAGACGCGAGAGTGGATTTAACTTTGTACCTATGTAGATGATATGATTTTCGGTTCGCACCGACTTCCAGTACATCTCTAGATAGCACACATGTTCATATGTTTTATTTAATTTGGTTAATTTGATAAACTATTTATTTTCCGCTTTTTAGTGCCTTATGGGTTTTTGATTGATATTGAAGTCGGTTAATACTTTTTTTTGAAAATTTACTTTATTTTTCCATTTTTAGTGTACATAAATATATTTTACTAGCAGTGCCCGTGAACTCCGTTCCGCCTTAAGTATATTAAAATATGCGCATTTTTGCGGTATGGTATCTATCGGTATGTTATGCGATATGGTTTCAATTGGTTGTACAATAAGTAACGTTTGGTACGAACGCAACCTTATCAATAATCCGCGATAGTTTCTACCACCAACTCGGCTACCATCGCTTCACACATAATACACCTTAAGTAATGTAATTACAATGCTTGCGTCATGTTGCAACACAGCAACGAACATAAGCACAATAGGCTCCTAAGAATTGAAGAGTTTTTTTTATAATATTGGTGGCAATCGAACATACGGGTCACATGATGGTAAGTGATCACGGCCGCCCATGGACACCTGCGAAACGAGAGGAAACACAGATGCGTTGCCGGCCTTTAAGAAAGGAGTAGGCTCGTTTCTTGAAAGTTTTCTTACTTTGTCACGGATCCCATGATCAGAACCTAACCAAATTCTCATCAAACTATCCTTGAAGTACATCCTTTCCAATAAAAAATGAATCATCGAAATCGGTTAGCGTGATATTGAGTTATTCGTCTATTTGTCGTTTACATAATTATTGCAAATTTAAAACTTATACGGTTTCGCACTGGATGCCGTTGTCGGAACTGGACCAAATTAAAATGGTACCACACGGGAAGTACCAGCTTTCAAATAAAAAAAGAATAATCAAAATCGGTTCACCCAGTCCAAAGTTATGAGGTAACAAACATAAAAAAAAAAAAAAAAAAATACAGTCGAATTGATAACCTCCTCCTTTTTTTGAAGTCGGTTAAAAATTAAGATTAATTGACATACCTAAAATATGTTGTTTTATATTTTAACAAATCAGTCGCATCACGACTACAACACACAAGCCTTTTACACATTTTGGTTTATATTTTTACGGGAATCCCCAGGGAATATGCCAGTGCCCGGAGGTTGAGAGACTGGCATAACAATCACGGCTTAAAACGGCACGGCATAAAAGCCTGGTTGGAATGTAGGTGTTTAATGGTTGCCATTGTCTTTATTATTAGCACAGTAAAATCCAAAACTAAAGGCGATCAGCGAGTGTTCCATCGCTAGTTGCCACTATCATGCCACCCTGCGAAAATGTCTTTGCACGTTACGCTTGGAGGACCGCAAATCATAGGCAGGAGAGAACACACTGGCTGGGAGATTATCCACAACTTCACGGTACAGCAAAGATAAGCTATTGCAAACTTTTTAGTTCGTGTCCAAATATAATTTGCCGTAAAACTGTTGATCCGATGCCTAGCACGTATGGTTCGCTTATGCAAAGGAGAGGTATGAATTGAATTAAATGATTCTTCGGAACACTTATAATGAGACAATATCCCTATACAGATGAAGCGGCTCGGTGTACTCAGTAATGTTTGTATCATTACTAATGCTGATAGTCCTTCTCTGTAACCTGTTCAGGGCATCTACAAGGTACATTACGAATCCGTCCCAGTGGTGCAAATAATATTCCATGTAAGGCTGAATTAGTGCCTTGTAAAGGAGAACAGCTGATCGCACAGTAATAATTTTTATCTTTTAAGCCCTGTTAAAAATAATTAGTTATTTACGATGTTTTCTTAACCAATATAGTAATAATGCTTATCTAATGAAAAAGCAATCTTTTGCAGGTAAACGCATACATCAATAGAACGCATCTATTGGCATAAAACTTAACCAGATTAGTTGCTCTCCAAGTCAATATACAACGCAAGTATTGGTCAAGCTCAATAAAAAGTCCTCCCTGACCGCAAGAAGGCTAGCTGTACTAGCATCTATGGATAGTGCTGTCATCTGAATAGCAAGGAATATGACCCAAAGTCATCATAATCATTGATATGTAGAAAAAACAAAGTAGGCGAAAGTACAGAGCCTTGTGAAATTTAAGCGTTTACTGACATGACCTGTAAATCACATTCTTTAACAATGACACGAATTTTCCGATCGTATAGAAAGAAAGAGATTTAATTTAATAGATTAACGGGGAGTCCGCACGCAGAAAGCGTCAAAAGAAGACCACGGTGCCAGACCCTATCAAAGGCCTTGACTATTTCGACACTGCTCATCAGGGCCTGATTGTACTTGTCGATTACCTACAACCAGCGGTGCAGTACGTAAACTAGAAGATCACTCGTTGATCGATAACGAATGATCTGCTAGATAACGAACAAACTGAGTGTTGATGATCTACTCCACTATCTCGCACAACACTGAGATTACGGCAACTAAACGGTAGTTATTAGGATCTCACCGATCTCTCTTCTAAGGAATCGATTGCATATTGACATCTCTCCAAGCCTGGGGTATGTCTCCATCAGATAGGTCGGAGAGGTAGTAAAATCGCGTCAGTGCTGGAGACAACTTTGTGCACCTCTCTTTAGAAGTATAATTTTCCGAACATCGAACGAAAGCAGTCGTTTAGGAATGTCCTGTTATCTGAATCGTAATTCCGATATACTGACACCGCAGTAAGGTACACGTTATATAGTTACATGTTTAGATCGTCGATCCAGCAATTAGCCGCAAAAAGACTGGCTAGAAATGTCTCATAGGCCAGTGCCCCATCAGAGTACCTCAGCGGTGGCACCATTAGACGACAAGATATAGTTTGCACAGCTTTGGCTAGAATCTAATAGACTGGACTAGTGTAGGATGGTCGTGTCCCAGGTGGGTATAGATCCTTATTATCCTACTTGATATATAGAGCGGCTATTCTCGGAACCCTCAAGTGTGTCCCTAAAATGGATACTATATTTGATGTATGTTAGTAGCCATGTAGTCGGACACAGCTACCATATGTAACGATCTCTGTAGTCCGGTGAAGCTGTTAAGACCTTGCTATGTCAATAAAGTAGTCAGTTCGAAAAAAAAAAGTGTTACGATCTGATATCGAAATGAAAGTGGTTTCCTTCTTGGTTCGTTTAATAATGTAAAACAATAAATGGTGATTATGTATGTTTGCCATAATCTATATTAATAAATATTCTAATATTCAACAATATGTCCACGCGTGTTCACGGTTGCCGGACGACTGAAGGACGCGGACGCGTGGCCAGGGACGCAGAGGAGAGGGTGCACTAGAGCTGCCCAAGATTCGACAGACTAGGGTGGCGCGCGTTACAATATTTTAATTTGTTTCTGAAATTTTGTGATAGATAACTGTTAGTAGGCTCATTGATCACGAATATGATGTTTAGTATTTTTTTGTTTGTCTGTATCTTTGTTTGTATGTCTAGATTAAATCAAAACTAACTTGAACGATTTATGTAAAATTTTGCACACGGGAAGCATATATTATTTCTCGATCGGTAGGCTACTACAGTTGTCACGAATATCTTAAAAATAGTAAATATATATATATATATATATATATCCTCTTTTTATTTTAAATGACTGTGACTTGTACGCATGAAATCATCATTAATTAATTTATATTTATCGTTTTTTTTTATATATATTTACGGTTCTACCTGGTAAAAGCTAACAGCAAGAATTCAGAGAATATGTTGCTTAAAATTATATGCCATAATTATTTTATGTTTTTCGCAGATTTATTTTAATAATTAATGCGCCTATTTCCAGTCTTATTACAGGTTTTTATAAATAGCCAAACCACCACATATATTTATTATTAACATTTATTTGAAAATAGATTTAATTAAGCATATTTGAATTTATTTTTAAATTTTATATTTAGTATATAGGTAATATCAATATAATAGGTCTTTACCTATGAAATTGCCGTTCTGCAGTACTGGCCATTTCAAATCAAAATAATTTTTGTTTGGCTAAGAATTCTAATTTCAAATTAATTTTATTTTAAAAACATGGAATTCTTTTTCCAAAAGTAGTCATTTGTTTATTGATTAGTGTTACATTTTCATCGCATTTCAATCTTTTTTGTCATCATGGATACGTTAAAAATTCGAGTAATTATGGAATATGAGTACCGTCGTGGCAGCAACGCGGCACAAGCGGCACGCAACATCAACGACGTTTATGGAGCTAACACTACAAACCAACGCACCACCTGTTATTGGTTTGCTCGCTTCTGTTCTGGGAATTTCGACCTGAACAATGAACCTCGCGGTCGTCCGAAGACTTTGGTCGACAATGACGAATTAACGGCGATTGTGGAAGCTGATGATACACAATCTGCGGCTGAATTAGCAGCAGCTTTCGACGTTAGCGTCAAAACAATATTGGTCCATTTGCGTCAAATTGGCAAGGTAAAAAAGCTTGACAAATGGGTGCCCCACGAACTCAATGATCGCCAGCGCGAAGTACGCGTCGAGACGTGCCTTGCACTGCTCAACAGACACACAAATGAAGGAATTTTGAACCGCATTGTTACCTGCGATGAAAAATGAATTCTGTTTGATAACCTTAAGCGCTTAGCAAGTTGGTTGGATCCTGGTTCAGCACCTAAGCAATGCCCTAAACGAAAACTTACCCCTAGAAAATTGATGGTCACTGTTTGGTGGTCTAGCGCCAATGTGATTCATCACAGCTTCTTACCAAACGGGGTGAGCTTTACTGCAGACGTGTACTATAAAGAACTGAACACAATAATGGAGAAGCTGGCACATTTCCAACCAGCATTGGTCAATCGCTCGTCTCCGCTGCTCCTGCACGACAACGCGCGACCTCATACTGCACAGCAGACGGTCTCCAAGTTGCAAGAACTGGGGTTGGAAGTTCTCCGTCATCTGCCCTACTCACCAGACTTTGCGCCTACAGACTACTACTTTTTACAGAATTTGGATAACTCCTTGGCGGGAAAAAAATTCAATACCCGAGAGGCAGTACAAAAAGAATTTGTTGCCTCCCGTTCAGCTGATTTCTTTAAGAAGGGCATCAATAAACTCCCACTGCGTTGGCAAAGATGCATTAATTGCATGGGTGATTATTTCGATTAATACAAATAAAAAATGCATGAAAAAAATTCGTTTAAATTTTTTCATACAAAACTGCAATTTCATAGGTAAAGACCTAATATTATAACATTAATATATATTTCGGTATCTCAATTTGAAAAGGTCAGCCAACATTCACGAGTACAGAGGTTAAAAGTTGGCTGTTAGTTTAGTTTTTACCAAATCTATTTTTATTTGACCGACAATAAGCCTACAATAAAAAATTGTACCGGAAGATGTAGGCCTTCCCGTCCGAGTTCCTGATTGAAAAGACCACCGAACTACGACTGTTGGGACTTTTCAACGAATGCTTGCAACAAAGCTTATTTCCGTTACTATGGAGCTCAGTCAACTATTGAGCACTGCTCATGAACGAGTGGCGCTTAGCGAACTCGACGTAGCATTCGACCCCATTGTGATAGTGAACGAGGAAGAAAAATCCTTGATTGACTATAATATAACAGACCATACTTTGTATCCACGAAAACTTCCAGTATAAAAAACCAAAGAAAAAAAGTAAGGAAAGTTTTACAGGACAAGTTTGCCATTTTCCAGCCTTGCATTAATTTTCTGATTTCCAAAATAAGTATTAATAACATACATATAATAAAAAAGAAGTGTCTGTATGTAATTTCAAAATATTTTTTTTTACCAATTGGGTACGAAAGTATACACGCTACTGATAACAAAAATGCAATTTTTAAAAAATTTGTCGGTCTGTCTGTCTGTTTGTTCCGGCTTATCTCCGAAACGGTTGGACCGATTTTGACAGAAATTTCGCTGGCAGATAGCTGAAATTACAACGGGTTAGTTAAGCTACCTTATATTAGCCTAGCTATTAACCGCGGCTTCGTCTGTAATGCTATCTCCAAAATGATTAGACCGATTTTCACAGAACTTTCACCAGCAGATAGCGGACATCATATCAAGTAATTTAGTCTATTTTAATTTAGACTAGCTGTTAACCGTGGCTTCGCCCGCAGTACTATCTTCAAAATGGTTCGACCGCTCTTCACGAAACATTCACTGGCAAATAGCTGACCTTATAAAAAGTACTTGAAGCAACTTTAGTCTATACTAGCTGTTAACCGTGACTTCGCCCGCAATGCTATCACCAAAACAGTTCGATCGATCTTCACATAACTTTCACTGGCAGATAGCTGATCTTATAGAAAGTAATTTAAGCAATTTTAGTTTATACTAGCTGTTAACCGTGGCTTTTCCCGCAGTACTATCTCCAAAACGGTTTGACCTATTTTCATGGGACCTTCACTGGCAGATAGCGGACTTTATAAAAAGTAAATTAATTTAGACTAGCTGTTAACTGTCGCTTCGCCTACTGTGCTATAACCAAAACAGTTACATCGATTTTCACGAGACTTTCACTGGTAGATAGCAACCTAATAAAAATTAATTGAGGTTATTCTATTTTAGACTAGCTATTACCCGCGACTTTATCTGAATGAAATTTAGGAAGATTTCAACTCATTCTTTATTTTTAATAAGAGAAATAATTATCAGCTTATTGTTTACAATTCGACATTATAATGATTAATAACATTAATGATATAGAGGTCTTCTTAATAAGATCTTAGATTATAAACGTATTACGTAAAGTGTTCCATAATACAATTTCTTGCGGAACAGACAAGCGTTTATTTTTTGTATAGTCACAAAATCTTAATTATAATAATGGGAATTAAATGTAATCTTAATAATAATATTTTAAGTTATTGTTTCATTAGTTCCTTATACAGTGTAAGTGAGCACTGAGGTAGTTATATGGTGGGTTAAGGTTCCAAATGTGTTGCTGATGACAAACCTTATTTGGCACGCTCTTTGTATTTATATATCTAATGTACACGTTTCATGTTACTTTTAGTGGCGTGCGCGTCGTACTTACAATTGTCTTTAAAGAGCGTTTCTGTAATTGTACATAGTCTCACAATTCTATAATTCTTTAATACGATTTAAAAAAACGCGTGCGGAGCTGCTGGTACAGCTAGTTGTAAATAAATTACATTCCTAATAAAAATATAAATTGTAACAAACATTAATTTATAGTGGATGTGGATTAAGTGGATGGGTTTTCTAATAATAACTACTATAGCACTACTACTATAGCACTACTACTATAGCAAATATCATAAACTAAGAATAAAAACAACAAATGACGAGGTTAACAAATTTCAACAATAAGATAAAAACGAAAGTAGCAATAACATGTAATTAACAACAACAAAACTATTCTGAATGCGACTGTACTGCAATTAGCACTGATATACGTGTCAAAGTGGATGCATTAGGGGCGAGTTATGAGCGCGGGCGAGCCTGCTCCGCCTTCACCTCTTCCGCCTCCCCCTGATACCTAAATTTGTGCTCTGCGCATCTACATCAGAGCGGTCAAAAAGTTTGACACGAACTATACGTTACCTAAATCGTAACTTTGACATAGTGACATTCTAGTAAGGATTATAGACAAGTGAGTATCCGTAAATAGATTGGTTAGTAATGTTACATTCTTCTGTGGTCCACGAGTCAGTGTTCCATCCGATTTTCACAGCGGCAGTAACAGGATTGGAACTGGCTTGCTCAATTTTGGCCAGATTCCAATAACTAACAAACTATTTTTGCTTCTAATTCAGTAATGATAGGATGCACTCGCTGATGCAATGAAAAAGCATCGAACAGCAGACTTTTTTGGGAGATAGCTGATCCTTTATAAATGAAGTGGTAGAAAATACTATTAAACCTCTTTATTTATGCTTTGCAATATAAATATCCTTTAGGTGGTGATAGTTTGATTCTTTTGTTACTAAATTTTGTATTGTAGTTTACCGAAGCAGAAGTCACAAGTAATAGCTAGTATAATATATTTTGCACAAATTCTAATAGAAACTTTTTAAAGTCAAATATATCAGAATCAAATAAACAATATAATATGATCATGTAGAACTAGAATCCAAATGCATGTTTTTATTTTATTACTTATGAGTCACGTGACTTATTTTAATGACTGAAACCATAAAAATGCTATAATAAAACTGATTAAATTTTACTTTAAATATTTTATTCTATAATACATATTTTTTTTTTAATTTTGATACTTTTGCTTTTCAATTTTCATTTGTACAGTAATCTCCTATACTTATAACTTCGAAAGTTTTGAACTTAAAAAATGCAATCAAAATTTAGTTAAACGATACATCCTTACTAATATTATTCAAAGTTTCGTTTCTACTGTAATCTCTTATACTTACAACTTCGAAAGTTTTGAACTTAAAAAAAGCAATCAAGATATAGTTAACCGATACACCCTTAATGATATTATTTAAATTTTCGTTTGTACTGTATTGTCTTATACTTACAACTTCGAAAGTTTTGAACTTAAAAAATGCAATCAAGATTTAGTTAACCGATACATCCTTAATGATATTATTAAAATTTTCATTTGTACTGTAATCTTGTTTACCTACAACTTCGAAAATTTTGAACTTAAAAAATGCAATCAAGATTTAGTTAACCGATACATCCTTAATGATAATATTTAAATTTTCATTTGTACTGTAATCTCTTATACTTACAACTTCGAAAGTTTTGAACTCAAAAAACGCAATCAAGATTTAGTTAAACGATACATTCTTACTAATATTATAAATGCGAAAATGAGTATGTTTGTATGTTTATTTGCTACGCTTTCAGGCTATAACTACTCAATCGATAATCACTAGAATTTGTATACACGTTGTCACGTGTACCTTTCATTCACAAAAAAATTAATATTCCCGAGGGTTAGATCAAAACTGCGTTAATGCAAGCGAAGCCGCGAGCGAAAGCTAGTGTTATACACATTATAGTTACCAAGTAAATGTTTACAGATAACTAATAAATATACAACGACTTACCTCATACATCTGCGAATTTTATATCCATTTGAACCATCACAACACTATGCACGCGGATTTCTTTAAAAAAAAAGTACCAACATTGTATTGCTTAATTAATAAACATAGGCGAGAATATTCGTATCTCTAATTCTCACTTGAAGACCAGGAGACTATCACCAATAGAAAACGTTATTAAAAATAACTGAATTAGTCTTATATAAATATGAAAAAAGACTTTGGGTTAGAGAGCTACCGACCTCTTTCACAATAGTGTAACTCTTTCACAAAAGTAAAAACTATTCCATATCGACCAATCCACAAGGTAGAAAATCTCACTAATATGATTAGCTACCATCGTGCATTAATATTAATTGTAATATGACTTTCGAATATATAATACAATCCACTCATGCTGTTTAAATTCAACACCCCAATCAGCATAATTTCCGTCTCAAGAATCCACAATACAATATGTATCTGAGAAACAAGAAAAGACGTACAAGAAAGAGACTAAACAAAAAGGTAAATGCAGTCTAAACAGACTTCAGAATACCGTGTGACCTTATCTAATATGATTGTCTTATTAATAATCTTGTAGATGTTGGTATTTTCGGCTTTTTGCTTAGATGACGAATAGCGATATTTAAGTATATCTATTAGACGTGTTATAGACCAATCCACGTGCAGCATTCATTTTATGTACTTATGATAATGAAGTAGTTATGATAATTATATAAAAATTCAAACTTCATCTATGACCTCAGTTCAATTGGAGCATATATAAGGATATATACATACTGTTACTTTCAGTGTGTCACTGAGTATCGTGGTGTCAGTATTACTAATACACAAAATATAAAATAAAATGAAAATGTTTGGCTTAATTCTTATGACTTTGTCTGTGGCGTCCGCGGAGCTTATTCTTGATGGTCCATGTCCTGTTGTGGAACCAGTTAAGAACTTCGACATGTGCGCGGTAAGTGCGAGATTTTCGACAGATTTCTGGATAATAATAAGTTCTTAGTTTACGTTTATGGTGCTGCGATAGTTCGTTTTGCACGCTAAATAATCCAGCAGACATTATAAGATATTTTATTTTTATTTATCTATTTGATCAATCTACTAATATAGTAAAAAAGATAAATACACATATATTGATAGTATTCCTGTGAATATTTATTTATATTAGAAATTAACGTATAATAATTTTAAAACTTGGATTTTAATATTATTTATTATTGCTTAAAAGTTTTCGATATTGGCATATTTAGTTACAATCAGGATAGTTTTAATCAGATGTCAATAAGTTCAGATCTTAACATATTTTCTCAGATTTTTCGTATATTTTATAATATAACAGGTAACATATTCAACTGACAGTGAATGTAAATACTCTCACATTTAGAGGAAAGCCGAAAGCTTCACATATTTTCTTGTAATAAATACTACCTCTTAACATACAACCGCATAGTAAGAACTCACAGTTTTTTTTTAATCATTAATACGTTTCGGGCTAGTGTAAGGATAAAGTTTGTGCATCGACTTTAGAGGGTGGGAATCTTTGATTAATAGTGATTAAGGCATTGACAAATTTGATTTTTGCTGATTCTGGACTGGACACATATTATTAGATTTAGAATCTCTGATAAAATTCAACTTATACTACTTGGCAGGTTTTTAGAACTTGGACGGTGGAACTTCGATAAATTAAAATTAAAGGGAAAGTTCCCTTCGCTTTCTATTCCTAAATTTAGTTATTTCGTTAAAAAAAGTGTTCAATTTAAAGAGTTTATAAAAAATTACATTTTTACTCACTGTGATTAATTTATATTTATTGGCGATATATTTATAGGGTGTTTATAGAGATTAGAAAATAAAAGAAAAATGACAATAGAACTTTCTGTTTGTGCAAAGTCCTGAAATATATCAGTGTCTAATAATTTAAGTTCTAGAGGTTAGTGAAACATTATTTTGAGCTACGGCTAAACAATACTATTATTAATATAAATGTTATAACACTAACTAATGCTACTGGAAAATTAATGATAGTAATCAATACTACGCCTTTGAGTCAAGTATAAAAGAATTACAGGTCAAGCTGTAACAAATTTGTAGGCGGTAGATATCTGATAGTTATATGAAATCCTTTATACGTTTATTTAGTGTAATAATAATGTAACATGAATGACAAAAATATTGTTAATTATAAGTTTGAGTCTGAAAGTGACATATTCGAACTTGAATCTATACTAATATTATAAAGCTAGAGGGTTTATTTGTTTGGGGGAACGCGCTAATCTTGGAACTAATTGTTCGATTTGAAAAATATTTCAGTTTTAGATAGCTCATTTATGGAGAGAGACTATAGGCTATATAACATCACGCTAAGACCAATAGGAACGGAGCACTAATGAAGAATGTTTGAAAATCGGGATTTTTTTCCTTTTGAGGGCTTCCGTTACGTGTTAGCGATAGCCCAAAGTAACTATTCCACGTGGACAAAGTCGCGGGCAAAAGCTAGTAATATATAATGATTGATTTTAATTATGACATCTGTATATTGATTTATTAGTTTTCATAACATAAAAGAGCTCATCAAGTTTTTATGTGCTTTCAAATGTGCGATAAATATTTTGCGAGGCCATTCTGAAAAGTTTCGTGGGCGTCGGTATCCGAGGTGAGCGACATCTGGTCTATCGGTGAGGGGTGGCCTACAACCGTTTAAGTTGTAGAGGTTTAATAATTGTGTTCATTTGCTAGTATAATATTCGGTTAAGGTAGGACCATCGTCTTTTTCTTCTCCAAAGAATAGTTGTTACGTTGCTGTGTTCGAATTCGAAGGTTATATTTGGCAATAGATCGAAAGCCGAAAAAGCCGATCCCTTTCAAGTTACTCCTAAATCTACTACAATTGACCTTAAGATTTTCTCTCTTTGAGGCCAATTTATATACTCATAGGCTACAATGACCTTTAATATCGAGTGGACTTCACACCTGTTTGACACTTCTTATTAATATTTTAAACAAGAAAGTTTGGCAAGAAAGATGCATGTTTGTTAGTATTACAGGTAAAAACTACTGAACGAGTCTTGATGAAACTGAAATATTGGCTTTAATTTATAAAGATGTTGTGTAAATTAACAAAAACATTACGATTAGCATGGAGTATGTTAAAAAAAATTGAGATGTAATGTCAACATTTATAAGCATTCAAATGTGAGCAAAGAAAATATCAGGTTCTTAGCAGGAGTGAACACAACATTTATTTATTGTGATTTAACTTGTCGGGCTTCCACTTGGTATTCTTTCCTTGTTTGGAGAAAGGTTGGCGCTTGTATAACATGACGCTTTAATGATAGAGTGATAAAGATTTGTGTATTTATTCACTTTTCTTAATATTCATTATTCATCTCTATTCGTTGCGTTCTAGCCAGATACAGATTCACTTCGCTTGATACCTGGTTCTGAGAGGCGATAGTTAAAAGTTGCGATTAACACAGAAACAATTTCCAAGTCCTATATCGTAGGCACATGATTATTATCATGTGGTAATGTTACTACGACAAATTAGCCTTAAGCCTACACATAATACGTGCATAAGAACAGCAACGACTATTCAAATTGGGAATTATAAGAAACATGCTGTCGGTATTATTGAAGAAAATGAAAACACTTACTCTTCCTTTTGCATTATGGCCACGTGATGAAATCAAATGGCTACTAAACAACTGAACATCAATTTGTTAATGCTTTCATTTTTTTTGAAGATCTCTGTTTTCTATATGATTCTATCTTGTATCTCACTTACTGATCAACTTACGATTTGCAAACATTTTCTTTCATAGAAATCTTGCCCTGACAATTAGAATTACAACAAAAGAAGATATAGCCAAATAGGTACATTTTTACTTATATAGATACATTGACTAGTTGTTGTAAACACCCGGTGATAAGATAGATATTTTATGATTGGATCGCGATAATAGTATTTATAGGGAGGTTGGATTTTAGGATCAACTGCGCACATGGAAATAAAGCCATCGTAGTAACTTTTTTTTGCTATGACGCGTTCTGGAATCTGCAGTATCCATACTTAGCAGACGCTCCTTGTTTTTGGATTGTACTATAGGTAACTTAAGGTAGGGTGTCATAATTTTACCATATCATTATAAAAAAAATATCTTTGCAGTACTCGGGTAGATGGCATCAGATGAGGAAACTTCTCTTAGTCGAAGAAGGCGATGGAGAATGTGGAAATGTGTACTACAGCCATCACGGAGATACAGTTAAACTTAGATTGACTCACATAGTAGACGGTGAAGCCATATACGTAGAAGGTATTGTAACAGAAGAAGAAGATGCCCACGGTTCAGGCAAGATAAAGTTCACCCTAACCTTTGAAAGTACGTATTTGTTCCTATAAGGTATACACTTGTATGCTTAGAATAATTGTGTCGTTACGTTTTAAAATTAGCTAAGTCCAATTTAAGACGCCCCTAATATTTTATTATTTATTTTATATTTTGTACATGCCAAATATGAAGATCATAAAAGAAAAAAATCTTATGGTCGGTAAAATTTTAACTTTGTTCTCGGTGTACAAAAACTGGAAATCTTAGAAAAATAAAAACCTTTTATATGAACGTTCACAATTGGATTTAGCCAATTTTTAAATGTAACGACACAATTATATAATTGGTGATAACAACAGTTAATGCTTAGATTACAACAATGTGCATATCAGTGAACTCTAAAGCTACGTGTGCTCAAATGGCTTGTTGAAGATATAAAAAATGCGCGGTTACAGAACTTCCATCATAAGTGAAGTTTCTCAACTCCAAATTTAAATTTGATACAGAGATTTAGATTATCTAAATTTGTAAACTTTCGTCATGTAAGCAGAAAGCGTTATGTCTCCTACATGTCGCTCTTCATCTTTCTCTCTCTCTCTATGTAATCTGTATACGTTTGTTTTTCTTTTAGTATATTATCTTTTATATTATTTTTTTATCAAATCAATAAGTTTCATTTAATATATTAGGATATTATCAATATCATTTTCCTGATCATTTAATCATGGTTTCACATTAAAAACACGGCCTCTTAGTAACAGGCGATTGGCGTAATTTCAAATATTTACATGTACAAATCTTTGTACTATGACTTCCCTTATCAAAGATGCAATTTTGGAATCTATGACGCTTGACTAGTAGTATAGTAGTAGTATGTAGTTTGAAATTCTATAATTAGTGCGAGTTTTTAGTGACAAAAAACATAATAGTGAAGTAATGACATATTGGCAGAGCATTGTCTAACATTCGCCTGATTAACACCATCTTCAAGATGTAATTTTGTTGCCAAGAATATTTAGCCTCTTTAAGCTTTATTGTCAGTTACCATTGTACAAGAATAAGTTACAAAAAAAAAAAAAAGAAAAAAAGTGTGTGTGTACTTATGTACACGCGTTAGAAGTTATACTTCTTTGGCGTAACAAGATAACAATCTGTTCAAAAATTTTATCTTTCGCCTTAATCTACGTTTGTAGAAAAAAACGACACTAACAATAGAAAAAAAGGTATTTAATACATTGAAAGTTTTAATACAAAGAAATACGAACAACAAATACAAAGAAACAAAATGTTGACTATAGCTAACTTCAGGTGAGCGGTTAAGCAGACAGCTTCATACTGTTAATTTTGTGTCACAGATGCGCGCGCATCTTAAAATTTCACTCTCATCATTTTTTCGTAACGCGCCTAAAGAAGTATAACTTCAAAAACCGACCTCCAAAAGGTTTACTCTAAAAAATTTACCACAACTTTCCCGACCGTAGTTAGGTATATATCTATTTACCTAGTCTTGGATTTAATGTCTTCATAATTGTACATTTCTTATTCGATTTTAAGAAGATCTCTGGTATATGTATAAAATCCAAGGTGCAATGTTAATGAAGTTAAAATGGAACCCCTTGCAAATATCACCTTTTGAAAAAAAGAATAATTTCCAAATCGGTTTATAAATGATTAAGTTCTGAGATAATAAACATTTAAAAAAAAATATGGGTTGTAAAAACACACGATAGAAATGAAACTTTTGTATTACTGGGAAACATTTTAGTTGCAATAATGTAACAAAAAGCAATGCCGCTCTTTTTCCAAGACGGTCACCTATCCAAATACAGACCGTGCCCGACATTACTTAACCTCGTGGATCGGACGAAAACCGGTGTGTTTTCAACACTCCATCCGACGCAGTGTTCATCCCACCGTTTTTCGTCACACAAAAAGTTTGCCGATTAGAATTTCCAAACTTTCCTATAAGAGCTTCAACTTCAAAGATGTGATCGAATTATAAAACTTCTCCTTTTTTGAGATGGTTACAATGTGATCCAAATTCTACCGAATTATTGCGTATAATAGAGTTCAAAATCATACTAATTAAAACTGGGAGCGATCACAAGCACGTAAACTTTTTCTTTAAACTTGAAATATCGCAACTGATGAAGTTTACTTCTCGTGCTGCAAAGATCTAATTAATTCACTGGTATTCATATTTATGACAATTATTTGCAGACTGTACCCGCGTGGAACATATTAACATTGTGGCAACCGATTACACCAGTTATTCTATCTCTTACTCTTGTAAATACTTCGAAAGGAGCAATAAACACAGCTGTAAGTACATTTTATATACATCAATAAAAAAAAAGCGATACTTTACAAGGGCATATTTTATGAATTATTATCTTCAATTGAATTTTAATTATTAAGTAAAGTAAACGAAGTTAGTGAAATTTAATTTTTTCTACACACCTTTTCATTTACACACGGTTATTCCTTGTGTATATACAGATTCTATGTAATGCCAAAAATTTACCTTTAGTTTTTGTTGGATTTTAGTTTTGGATATAGATTCATCACAGTTTCGTATGCGAATCTGAACTTGATTCACAAAATTATCTCTTGTAGTGCAGTTTTTTAGATATAATGCTATCGTATTTGTAATAACGACTAACATTCAAACGGACACATTTGTAATTGATGAGTATAATTTTTATTGAAATATTATCTTAGTGTGTGTCATTGCAATAAGTGTTTTTGTTGTACAAGTGATTGTTCATCAGCAGACTCCTCACTTACGTTAGCATTGTTTAGTATTAGGACTACAAAATAAATATAGCTTTAAAACCATTTACCACGTTTTAGATGTTTGTTTATATTAAATTTGTATACATTTCTTAGCATATTTCGATCTTCACAAAATAAATACAGAGCTGCTGATTTCTTCGGTTTTGAAAAAGAACAACATTATTTTTTTAATAGTAGAACTAACTATTGCAAACTCAAGTAACGCGATTTTACAGTGTTAGATTTCCTTATGTAAGATAACAGAAAATTAATGTGTATTTTATATTATTTTAGTAAGCATGTGGGTCAACTCGAGGTTCAAAGATTTGGATTGCCACACAAGGGCTGAAATTAACGCCTTCCTTAGCCGAAACTTTGGTCACGTTGCTTCCAAGTTGAGGATTATTGATCAATCGGAAAACGCATGCAGGATCACCAACACCCGCCCCTACTCTTATCCTTACCACAGATACTAAACATATATATTTTATGCCGTCTCATGCTAAATTTATAATATTATATTTGAGAAACGAAATAATAAAAATTGTGCACTAATTTTGTGTGTTTTCTTTACCGGTTTTAGAAAGCTTTAATTTATATTAATCGTAATTACTTTAATTTTTTTAATTTAATCGTAAATAGCCGAAATATTAAGGAAATCCTATGCTATTTTATTTTAACATCATGCGTATAATTGCGAGTGTGATTTTTTTTATTTATTTGTTTTTTTTTTTTTTTTTATTGTAGCTCGGCAAAGTGACTGTAATGTGCCTGATGGTAAGCACAGTACAATCCAAAAACAATGGCGACCACCGAAAGACATACTGTCCATCGCCAGTCGCCGCTGTCATGCCGGCCTGAAAGCACGGCCTGAAGCCCTGTTTGTTACATTTTCACGTCTTAATTACTTAACCGATCGTCATGATACTTTGCATACAGGTTATCAGGATTACAGAAAAGTACATATCCTACTATCCTATACTTTGATCTAAAAAACTATTATTCCCGAGGGTTTGGTTAAATCTACGTTGACGCGAGCGAAGCCGCCAGCAAAAGCTAGTAAAATTATAAGTTACATTCATAAAAAATTTGATCATCATGTTTGGAAAATGATATATACCTCTCATTCAGAAAAAGTATCGTTCCCGTTGACGTGAGCAAAGCCACGGATAAAAGCTAGTTTAGTCATAATTATACACCAGTGTTATAGGTAAGTTGCTCCAAGTAGCTGCGTAGTAAGCTTGCACTTCTAATAGGTATGAATGTAAACGTACAATTTTTTTTTCTATGATGTTTATTTGCCATGTTATACCCTCCCAAATTATAGTCATAATCGAAATCCAAATTTTTTGCAAGTAGTTTTTCGAATTGAAGAAATTTCCAATAAAATATCAAACGTAGCGATTTATATAGAAAATTTATTTTAAAAGTAATATAAAGGCAAACTTGAACAAATGTTTTTTTTCAAGTATAAAATCGGAAGTTAACAATTCATAACAAAATTGTAATACCATGGCCCATCGCTTTTTCATTCTTGTTTATTATAAAATATAGCCTAAAATAGACTTATAACGCTGATAAATAAATTACCTTGTCTTTACTCTCCACGTTCGCCTTCAAACTTGGCCGTAGCTGATACAATTCGTATTACTTTACACTTCAATACTACATCACCTGTTAAAGAAAGACCAAGTTATTCGGAGTGCAAACAAATGCGAAAACCAAACCATTGTTAATAATTTCAAT
This sequence comes from Antheraea yamamai, assembly GCA_036509395.1. Classification (NCBI taxonomy): domain Eukaryota; kingdom Metazoa; phylum Arthropoda; class Insecta; order Lepidoptera; family Saturniidae; genus Antheraea; species Antheraea yamamai. The sequence continues at coordinate 4,638,967 of AP028448.1, read as the reverse complement.
TTATAAATTATGAAATTTAAATAATTCACACAGTAATTAATTTAAAAATTCAAAAGAAAACACAATAATCCTATTGTATTGAGTTTTCCCTTCCGTCGGCAGTCCTTGTGACTGTCTCGATTTTTTTATTACCTAGATTGTACGTAATATCGCTGATGCGTGGTGGATCGGGTGTCTATCAGGCTTGGTTATTAAAAGATCTATAATCGCCACAAGGACGTAGCAGCCCATCCTTTTTAGGTACTATACGTAGAGGACTCGCTCAAGGACGTTTCGAAGGCCTACATACACCTAACTCTTGCATCCGTCGGAACTCTTGACTTTAGCGTACCTCTCGGCTGCTAATGGTCTAGCGCGCGCGCACACTGGTAGACCGGATGTCTCGATATTGTGAAGCACCGAATATGGAGGGTCCTCAATAAATGACAATAGCTTAGTAAGTTTCGGATATTTATAGAGCAAATCCGAAAAAACGTCACAAACGAAACCACAGTCTACCGTAGTTAATCACGGTCCTTTTCACTTTACTATTGATCCTATAACACTTAGTTCTCTGGTCTAAAAGCCGCCGTCCACTTAGATCCACTATTAATGTATTCTGCAATAAAAAATCAACACACGTGATAATAGTAGTGTTGCCCAAAATCTCTTGCAGTCTTGCAGTCTTGGTCTTGTTCTTGCGTTTTTGCAAGACCAATACCAAGACCAAGACCTCCGATTTTTAGCAAGACCAATACCAAGACCAACCCCTGCAAGACTAGCGCAAGACGAGACGGGGCCTGCAAGACTCTTGCGGTCTTGCAATTAAATCGAATTTGAACCTTATTGACAATATTGATGCACGTTCTTTAGTATCGGTTGATATAGCTTATAACACACAATAGATCCAGTATGGGAACTATTTATGTTACGCGATATTTTGATTACCAATGGGTCGGCTGGCTATTATTATTGTTTATTTCATAATTCACTGACATAGACGCCGCGCCGTTTTACTGATAGACTGTGCGACAAGTGTATCACAGCATTTCCTATACTTTTTGATCGTTGCCGCTGAAAGTTAGCGGATGTCCCAAAGAATAAAATAAATTTCTAGATACTCATGATCGATACAAATAAATATTGTGTTGTCTTCATAAGGAATATTGTAATCGTAAGAATAGGTAGATAATATAATATTTTTTTGTGAAAACCCGAACTAATATTATAAATGTGATTACGAGTTCATTTGTTTGTTACGCTTTCACGCCGTAACTACTTGATCGATCATCATAAAATTTTGCCTACACGTTGTACTGAGTACAGAAAAAGACACAGCATACCTTTCATCAAGGAAAAAATAGTATTATTGAGGGATTACCTAATTACCTCCCTAAATTCATGCGAGCGAAGCCGCGAGCAAAAGCTAGTAATAATACACATTATTACATTACCTTTATATTAAACTATAGCGGCAGCATAGATCAGTTTAATTCAGTAATTAATATAGATTAACTTCATCAAAAGAAGAACGTAATGAAAACGCGTAGATACATTTTATTTTTAGGTAAGAAGATACAGTATAGCTGGTGATGTTTCTTTTTTTAATCTTCCGAAGTCATCACGTTTTTTTTACTCAACTTTCGACGTGTACACATAACTAGGAGTTTTATATTTTAACTAGCCATGCCCGCGACTCCGTCCGCATGGAACCTTATGTAAAAAAAAACATTGACTAATAAGATCGTCTGATTATATTAAGTCTATTTATTTATCTAATTTTCTCTCGTACTTAAGTCGCGTCGTCTTACAATAACTTTTGATAGAGTGACCCGATTTTAAGGAAACCAAGATTAAATGTTACTCCAGGCTATGCTTTATGAATTCCTTAGTGAGATTTTATCGTGAACGCAGTATTTTAGCAATGATGCGTATGCAAATAAACAGACAGATAGACAAACATTTGTAAAAATGATTGAAATGTATTTAATTACTTATTCCAAGACACCAGTAACAATTTTTTTCACAACAATTTAAAAAATACAGAAACATTACATTAACATTCTTATTAGATGTATACATAGATATAGATTTAATTCATATCCATACTTCGCTTTGAGTTCAGAAAAATTATAATTGTTCTCAGATTAATAAGATTACAATTTAACATGAGTGACGAAGTTTCAGTTAGTTCTAATCGGAGTAGTGGGATTTGTAGCCTTCGATCTAGACACTCTAAAATCAAAAAGTAAATTTAATGAGTTCTTCGAAATAATTTCTGCGACTCAGTTATTTCTAAAGTGTGCCAGAATAAAAAAAATATACAGAGACTTCAGGTTTAAGTAAGCATCTACTAGCTGTCTACGAGAAGGAATTGCATATTTTTATTCCAGCAAATAGTCCTTGAAAAACTTGTTAATTATGAATTTAGTTAATTTGATTGGACTTTACTATAAGCTAAAAATCTACCTATCTGATGGATTGTTCTGAGGTTTAACCTAACATGTTTAATAAAGACAAATAGGTAATAGTAAAATTTGCAAGACTTGCAAGACTCTTGCTGCAAGACCAAGACCAAGACCAAGACTGAGGGTGCAATACCAAGACCAAGACCAAGACCAGATGTATTAACGCAAAACCAATACCAAGACAATGCCAAGTCTCGTCTTGGTCTTACATTTGGGCAACACTAGATAATAGGCTGTTCCACTTCCGCTATATTGAAATTCCAATCGTACGGGTGCCTCAGATCTATATTGAAACCTAATGTTCAGAACCCTTATGTGAGTGAACAAAAGAACACCTTCAATAGAGTAACGAGGTACCTCTATACACTTTACACCTAATTTAAAAGTGTAACTTGATTATGTTCTGTTTTCTTAGTTTGACTATGTTTATTTTAGTGTCATTAAATAATCGATGGTCAGCAATTAAACAAAAACTACAGGAAGGACGGGGTTACAGTCGATTATAAAGATATAGAGGTGTAAAAACATTCCATGCATCGTGTTTGCTATTGACTGTAAACGTTTGTTTCTCTTATAATTATTTATTTCTTTATTTAATGAATTTATAATTATTTCATTATGAGTATTAGAGCTGGTATTTCTAAGCAAAGACCACGCGTTTGTAGATTTAACTCTTCAGAATTACTATCAATACTAGCAGCATCTTGTAGTGATGAAGAAGAAGTTGATACTAATCATACCCTTACGTGCCGAGAGCAGTTCGGAATTTTCTAATGTTTAGCCAGAGGCTGAGATGGGAAACGAGGTTGACTCTTATAGTGCGGATGAAAGTTTTGTTCGACAATATGTTGAAAATTTTCTTGTTGCTAAAGATGGAACTCAGTGGTAGCTCCATTCATTTCCAAGGATACAAACTTGCCTTTTTCAGTAAACTTTACAATCCAATGGAAAAAATCAAAACTCTTTAAAAAAATCCAATGACATAATGTGACAATTTTGATAACTTTGGTTGATAACTGAAGCATACAATAATAAGTTGTTAGAAAGTTATGCGGATAATATCTAATATGAACAAGCAGCCGAAAGAAAACACAATCAAATAATTCACGGAACAAGAATTTGAGTCATTTACGGTATTGTAATTTGTAATGGACTGCATAGATCTAATACAGAGCATATGGCTGAATTGTGGAAATTAAATTATATAGCATTACTTTATAAGGATTGATAAGTTTCAGACGTCCTGAACATTTGCCAAGTGTTAAATTAGCTGCTATACAATACATTTGAAGTATACAGATTAAGAATATTATGAATAAATTGTACGATTGGATTTCAAAACATTTAATATGCATAAATTACAAATAATTAAGAGCTCTCAGGAAGTCACAGCTACCTACAAGGGGTAAAATGTAATTTTTTTAAAATTCCAAAATGCAAAAAGCAACCGGATTGGAGCCCAGTACAGCGCACGTCTCACGCGCTTGTTTACAGTAAACAAATTATTTTTGATCAATTTCACACGAACGAATGCACAGGTAACAGTTAATAACTACATAGTGTAAAACAAAGTCCTCTGGTCTGTAAGTTTTATCTGTTCACGATAAAGTCAAAAACTACAGAATGGATTTTCATGCCGTTTTCACCAGTAAGTAGAACGGTTCATAATGAAGGTTTAGGTATAATTTGTCAAGGTTTTCTTTTTATTATCAGGGCGGGACAGCATATAAGTTAAATTTCCACTTATCACTGTCATATCTACGTAACAGATTTTTATCAATCCGTGAGTGCTCCATGGAAGAAGGCCGCGGACGCATCGACATCCTCCCCTGTAGTCCTGAACAGCGGGGCAGTGGTTCAGTTTTACCTGAAGGAAGTTGAAATGGTCGAGGTCCATTTGAATTTCTTCCTGCCTGGCGGCTACCGTCTTAGATGTAATTTCCACACCTCAAACTGCTGGTTAGCTAAATTACCTATATAATTGGATACTTGACATTTATTGTTATCAAAGCCTATTTGATAAGTAAAATCTACAGTATAATAAAATGTACAATAAGGGGCCAACAATAGATCCTTAGAGAATCCTTCATGTTAAAATCTGTAGAGACGAAAAACTGAGGATCTGTCTTATTTTGCATTTCTATATACTGCAAGCAGTTGGTCAAAAAGTTGTAAAATTATCTATATATATAGTTTTAATTGATTAACTAAAAATATTTATAATTTATGTTGTTATGTTAAAAGGTATATTTAAAACTATGAAAATAAAATAGATTTTTACTTTAATTTGTTTATTGCAAATAATTTAAAACCGAATGAGTAGACCTCTATGAAAAAATAACGAACATCAACATCCTTATGCTTCAGGAACAAAATCACTTATAATGATCTTATGAAAATAAGAGTTTTTTCTTATAAGATGTTTGACTATAATATAATAAGTCTAAACAATATCTGTCATAAAAAAAAACAATTAAAAATGGAATCATGGCAAACGTAATTTTTGCCGCCGCAATAGGTTCATTTGTACTTAGTACAGGTTGACATTATTTTAATTTTAGACGTAAATTAACGTCTTCTTTTCACTGATGCCATGATGGTACCTCTTCTTGTATTGTACGATCTTGGGCAGAGGGTTCTGGAACAATATTTTCAATGATACTCAGAACATGTCTCGGCAAAGTAGAAGTCTCTAGTATCTCTGTCATTCATGGCGTAACTAGTTGTGTACTGAGTCTATTCATATATTCTCTTCTATTGACGGGCTTTTCATGTTTTGACATGACATTGTGGTAGTATATCAGGTAAGAGTTGATAAAACTTATGTTCAATATGCCATAAAACATAGTCATTGGCCACCTATTAGTTTTCCTTGAACACGACATCGAAAAGCACAGTTGGCCGAAAGTGTCCACGTCTCTTTTGGCTAGCTTATAATACATAATTATTTTAAGCTTACCAGCTACTGGATTTAGGACACCTTCCTCATCACACGATGATAATAAACAAACCATCTTGGCGGGCATCGGCTTGTATGATACTATAGCCATATAATGCATAAAGCGCAAATTTCATTTTCGACCAACGTTCTCCTATATGCTATAATGCATGCATAATATATCGTTCCTATACACAAATAAAAAACATTTACAAATACGCTTTGAATCGTTACAACTGCAATATTAATTAATAATAAAATAAAAATAAAATATTAAAAGCAAGCAAGGAGGCGCCGAAATCTAATTACAATTGGCCTTAAATTGACTTAGAGCTGTTTTATATAATAGAGATAATTTCCAAAACTGCTACGCCTCGAAAGCATCTTCATTAGTTGAAATGTAAGGGTACTACTAGGTATAGACCAATTCCGCTAGATAGATTCTGCTATATGTTCAAAGAATGAACTAAGATATTTCAGAATCCGCTATGAGAACACACGCCTACACAGGCGTTACAAGAAGAAAATCTGCTACGATTTCAGTGATTCAACTAGTAGATTTTTTTTATTATAGGAGGCAAACGAACAGACTGGTAGGGGATTGTAAGTGATCACCGAAGTCTATAGACACTAGCAATACCAGGGGAAGGGAGGAAGGGGAAGATTGGGGAAGGGAGGTGGGCCTTCAGCGCTCTCACTGACCGAATGAAACGCAACAATGCAAGCACTGTTACTTCACGTCGGTGTTTCTGTGAAAGGGTGGTACTACCCTGGGCGAGCCGACCCATTTATGCAAAAACCAGTAATATCTTGAGCGTGGCTCTACCACTTACCATATACATATTAGCCATTTATTTATTATACCAATTATATGTTATATATGAGAATATTATTAAACCAAAGATCCGTTATAAGGCTACAAGACAGAATACTTAGTAAGACCATGGCCTCTCCTCAATAAGGATTTCTGGTAAGCTAGCTCTCGGACTGGATATACACCTCTCAGATACAGTGCTGTCATCCGCGTACCCAAAAATACCAGGTATAAGCAGATCATTAATGTGCAGTAGAAATAGGGTTGCTGAGAGTACAGATCCCTGAGGAACTCCGGCATTTACAGCCTTGGGATCAGACGTGCAGCCATCAACAACTACTCGTATAGTCCGTTCTCTAAGGAAATCGCAAATCCAAGTCCGCAGGCGTTCGGGTATTCCGTATGCTTGGAGCTTACTTAAGAGGCTAACGTGCCAAACCTTGTCGAATGCCTTCGAGACATCCAGAGAAACAGCCACAGCCTCTCCGTGTATCTCGATAACCTCACTCCAGTAATGGGTGCCATACACTAGGAAATATAAATATAAGGAAATAGTTACAAATATTTCCCTTTCTCTATTACTAGTTTCAGATTTAACTTCAATTACACGTCGCTGAAATAAAATCAATATAAAAAAAAAACTTTACGTGTATCAGTGCATACTTACACACACAGGAAGTGAAACATTAAAATTGAAAGTAAAAAATTAAATCTATTAATAATGCTTCTGATTGTTTCTTTCCACAACAAGATCTTCATACTATTGCCAGGTTTCTGAGGTGCTTTAATTGTAGTTTATCCGTTTAATAGTGTTATCGGTTCGATAACTTGTCAAATTGCGTTTCTGAACACACAATCGAGCTGTGCCCGCGACTTCTTCCACGTGGAACCTGATGTACAAAACAATGACTAATAAAGTCATCTGAACGTACTTAGTCCATTTGCTGATCTACTTTTCTCTCATACTTAAATCGCGGCACCATTAAAATTACAATAACTTTTGGTAGAGTGGACCGATTTTAATGATACAAAGACTATATTACTCCAGAGGATATGTTGTCTATATATGTCATGTCATGTATATATGTCGATATATTTTCTTCTATGAGGTTTTATTGTGAACCCAGTACTTTAGTAGTGATGCGTGCTCATACAAACAGACAGATAGACAGACAGACATTTCTAAAAATGATTGAATTGTATTCTATTACTTATTCCTAGATACTTGCATCAATGTTTTTCACGAAAATCGCAAAAGTACAGACACGTTAGATTTACATTCTTGTTATATGTATAAATTAATAAATATAATATTTAAAATGCAAACTTACCATAATACCATGGCTTCGGTTACCATATTAATGGTTACTATAACAACGTTATCGCATAACGTAAGTACAAAAATATTTCCCTACCGAGCTGTAAGAAGTTTTACTTCAGGGGCATTTCACGTGAAGAGGACAACGAAAAAATTTGAGATTCTGATATTCGTTCATATTGAGCCTAGTTGGACTTCTAGTGGGTATAAATGTGAATATACAATTTCTTTTAAATTTGATTTTTTAATATATAATAATAATAGATTTTTTTGAAAATATATTGAAATTTGAAAAAAATACTTGTTTCAATGTAAAAACCGGAAATAAGATTTTCAAATAGAAATTTTAGCAAATTGGCCGTTTTTTAATTTTTTTTCTCTACGCCCTTCTTTACTTTATACGGCGCAGCAGGGTGCCGCGGCACACTCTTTAGGAACCCCTGGGTTAAGGGGATACGTCGCTTAATGTTCACACACGTCGCACTGCGCTGAAATCTGGCGCTCGCGTAAGTAAGTTTATTTGCCAGATATCGTATTAATTTGCCTCAATATTAATATGGATCATCCTATTTAAGCTTATGTAAGCTAGAACGAGTATTTAAAGTAAGTATTATTGAAATTAATGTAATATAAATAAATTAGTATACATTTGAATAGAAATATTAGTACAAAGTAGTAATAAACGAGAATTTTGTATAAACGAAAGACAACTAGTAGCACCATTATATAGTTGCGTGAAGATTTACTTCTATAGCAATTTTATTGAAAGTCATATACAAGAAAGAGATAAAAAAAGTGTGTGTATACTTATGTACACGCGTTAGAAGTTATACTTCTTTGGCGTAACAAGATAAAAATCTTTTCAAAAATTTTATCTTTCGCCTTATTCTACGTTTGTAGAAAAAACGACACTAACAATAGAAAAAATGTATTTAATACATTGAAAGTTTTAATACAAAGAAATACAAATAACAAATACAAAGAAACAAAATGTTGACTATAGCTTACTTCACGGTGTCGGTTTTTCGCGATGGTGTGCGCGCGTATCCTAAAAATTTACTTTCATAATTTTTCCCTAACGCGCCAAAAGAAATATAACTTCAAAAATTCATATTTCTGACATCTCAGTGATACTATAAATAGCACAGGACACTTATATGTATATAGATGACCGCTTATATACAGATAGACGTTTTTCATTTTAAAAGTTCTAGGATATTTTACATATATTTTAAGCTACGATTTGATGTATAAGAAAATTAAAAAAAGAAAGACCAATTTACTAAATTCAGTTTTGAAAATTTTACATCGGGTTTTGTACAATTAAAAAAATATGTTTCTCAAGTTTTGATTTATTTTCAAAAAGGGCAATTAATCTTCTATATAAATCACTGCCTTTAATGTTGTATTGTAAATTTGTTCAACACGAAAAAGTGCTTTCAGAAAAACCATGTTTCAAACGTGACTGTCTTTTAGAAGCCCATATCTTGACAAATAAACATGACTGACAAGAGAAATTATGTATTCCTATTCATACCCACTAGAAGTCCAATTATTCTCAATACGAACTAATTCCAGCACCTCAACTTTTTTTCGTTGCTTACCTCACGTGAAATGCCTCTTCAGTAACATCATATTCATTTTAATATTTGAACGTCATTGATGTTGTATTCTCGAAGAGTGTAATATATCTATAATTATTGCATCTATATTTCTTGAATACTGTTCTATTATTTCATTTGCAAGCGTATATAAATAAATGCATTAATTTTCTATGTATCGTATTATAATACGTATATTCTTTAGTAATAACCTCTACGCAGACTAATCTGTATTTGACATTCAATATGAACATAAATAATTAATGTTTTATTCTATTTTATGTATTCAAAATAACTCTAAACTGAGCGAGTCATTTCTATAGATTACATTACGACCGATGGACAAAAAAAGTGATAATATGTATGTTAACGTTACAGTCGGGTCGCGGGATAGCTACTACGAGAGTAATAAAAACACGGGTTAACTCATTGACTGTTCAGCGTAAACTGAAAGCAAATTTTATTAAACGCTTAAACATACCGCCCACCAAGGACTTCATAAGTCATTTACAGAAACACAATTTTTTTCAATACCATTTTCATAAAACATAGTAAACTTTATAAAGAAACTGAATCGTGGCAACCCTATTTTAACAAACAATAATTTTAAGTGATCGTTGGAAACAAGTGACAAGGAAACTAATTTATGTAAACATCAGTTTATCTACAATACACTTAAGTTTCTAAACTTCTAAACACATTCCTAAAAGTTTTTAACAAAAAACAAACTTGAGAAATAAACATCAAATCCATCAAGTTATGAATGATTACACTTATCGAAACTTATCGACTCTTATCGACCTTACACTTAACATGTTAGAGTAAATATAACAAATCACACGACAAAAAATAACTTGTTCTAAAAGTTCGCATGTTAACTAGAGCGAGTGGTCTAACACTTGAAATTCTCCACTGTTCTTAAGAAATAATTTATGTTATCAGCAAAGAGTGTGTATATATTTGAAACACTCACCTTGTTGATTTATTTCAACTTGAAAAACCAAAACCAAAAATGCTTATACTTAACTGTATACAATATTTCACCGTACATAACATGAACATAACAACGCGATAAAACCAATTATTTACCTTAATACACAAGTAAGTAATACAAAATTATTTGAATGAAAAGAAAAAAAATGAAAATTTTATCAAGAAGATATATTAAAATTAGTTTTTGCTTAATACATTTCTGATTTTTAAGTATAAACTCTTACACTCACAAGTGGAATACTTCTGTATAAATTTCCTTCAGCTTCCTTTATCCTTAGCGAACACATATCACCATAATAATAATATATTTTAATATTCCAAGTCAATATGTACATATTTTACAGTAATGTTGGTATCTGAACTGGTTACAAAACGTATTGGAGATATCACAATTTCTTATAATGAGAAACAGGTAAAGTTTGAGAGTTTGTGACATTGTGGGGAGTAATTTTAGGAGCAGTAGCTCCGATTTGAAAAATTCTTTCAGTGTTATATAACTCATTTATCGAGGAAGGTTATAGGTTATATATCACTTGAGGCCAATAGGAGTGGAGCACTAATGAAGAATGTTTCGAAATTGGGGTGTTTCTTTTTTCCTCTTGAGTGCTTCCGCTGCGTGTTAGCGTTAGCTCAAAGTAACTATTCCACGCGTACGAAGTCGCGGGTAGAGGCTAGTATCTAATAAATAAGAATTTAAGTTAACTTAACTGAATATGTGACACTATTGTGTAATACGGTATTCCGAGTGATTTTTGATAATAATGAGTGGATTATTTTTTAAATAATATATGTTAAAAAATGTATGTTTTGAACTATCGAAATTATAATTTAAATTGTTGTTTTAATAATTTTGTCGGTATTTGTGTAACTTTGTGAATGTAACCATTTGAAAGTGATTTTTTTTAATAGTATGTCTGTTGTATTGATTAATCTCTAGTATATTATTTGCTTTATTATAGAGCAATCCTCCCAGGGAGTCTTCAAAACGACAAGCAAATTAAGTGTTATGTTTGGTACCTACTTTTATTATGTACTCGACTCTTCTTTTCTTATCTGAGAATTGTAAGCTTGCCGTTCTTATATGTTGACGGAGCATAATTTGAAGAATAAAAAACTGTATAACTGTTAAAACCAGACATTCTTGGCAAAGATTCTCTGTCTTGTATCAGCCATATGGCTGGAAAGACATCACCTTCAGCATGGCTCGTTGATCCCTTTCTAGGGGTAGCAGAATGGATTTCTTTACATACAATCGGCATGTGATAATATTTTAGGAATTTTGTTACATTCGGATTTAATCATCCATGGTACAATTAAGGGCGCTTGGCAATTGCTTATTGACGCGCTCTGTTGCTTCGATGATTAAGCGAAAATATATCTCTTTTATTCGGTTTCTTACGCTTAGTACGGTCTTCCGTACACATGTCAACGAGCATGCAAAATTTCACGATGATCGATTCAGTAGTTCAGACATGAAAGCGTAACAAACTCATATTAGTATATATAATATTAGTAGCAATTATGAATGATAATAAAGCGATATTATTTATGCTCTCTTTATCGCTCTGTCATCATTCTGGAAAAATGCACTCGTTCATCAGGGGGTAATATTTTGTTGCATCGTCGTTCACTGAGTTAGGTTACAAATTATAAGTCTAACACATACAAGAAAGAACGTTACTTGAGAGTCGACTATAAAATTTCATCCGTACGGTATACAAGAAAGTAAGTTAAAACGGTCCTTAAATAAAACTAAAATTTAGGTAACAAGAATTCAAAGTAAGAATTAAGAATATCCTAAAATTCAAAGTTTCAAGAAATTAATTTCCTACAAAAAGTTAACCAAGCGAGTTGATTTTAATAAATGAAAAGTGTCCAACACACACAAGAAATAATGTTAGGTAAGAATCGACTATAAAATTCCGCCTGTACGGTAGACAAGAAGGTGGGTTAAAAAATGCCCTTAAATAAAACTAAAGTACGGTAACAAATTACATAGTAAGAATTTAAGTATGTTCTAAAATTCAAAGTTTCGAGAAATTCATTTAACCCAGCGAGTTGATTTGAATAATTTGGTCTTTCACAGTATGCGTACTTCATTTTTGATTTCGGCAGAGCAGAGACTGGAGTCAATTGAAAAGTCACTTACATGTATACCTTCAAAAATACACACGCCAATTAACAGCACTCTATTATTTTTCAGAGAAGTGATTTATGTTTTTTTTTCTAAGATTACACAATTTTAACATTTAAATATACCTATATATATCAACACACATGTTTTAAACAGCATAACATATCAAACAAGGTTATAAGATTTTTCAATTGCTTTATTTTGTGTAGACCGGCAGAGGCGAATGCAAGACTATTTAATGTTCTTTTTTGGTCTCCTCATAAATAATTATATATTGTTATCATTTAAATAAAATAAATTCATAACCGGTTAATACTATGCATATCAATATAAAATTATATTTCTCAATATTAGAGCTTAATAAATAAATAATATGATGCAATAATATGCCCCTCGGCCAAAGACATTCGTATAACTATTTGCAACATAAAAATAATCAAGTCACCTCCAGAAGTAGTCTGAGCCAGTTGATCATACGTGGATTACCATTATCTATACACATAATAAAAGGATAACACGGCGAAATCTGTACATTAAATATTTTAAAGAAAAAAGTATGTGTGTACTTATGTACACGCGTTAGAATTTATACTTCTTTGGCGTAACAAGATAAAAATCTTTTCAAACATTTTATCTTTCGCCTTATTCTACGTTTGTAGAAAAAACGACACTAACAATAGAAAAAAGGTATTTAATGCATTGGTAGTTTTAATAGAAAGAAATACAAAGAAACAAAATGTTGACTATAGCTAACTTCAGGATGTCGGTTTTTCGTGACGGTGTGCGCGTGCATCGTAAATATTTAGTCTCATCATTTTTTCCTAACGTGCCAAAAGAATTATAACTTCAAAAAATACTCCGCTGGGGCTTAGAATAAATGATAGAACATATTTCCATAGTGTGCAGGACGATAAACAAAACACAAACACCACAGTGGGCGTGGCCTCGCGCCAGAAAGAGAGCGCACAGCGAGTGCGAGTAGGACACGCTATACGCATAGTTTTAAAGTATATTTTAGACGAATGTATACATTATATTTAAGAATTGAATAAAAACTTAACATTCCCTTAAGGTTTAGAATATAAGTATAGTTCTGTATAAATAATAAGTTTAGGAATAAGATAAATAATATAGAAAACATTTCGGCGTGGAAGGGGAAGGAGCGTGCGCCGCATCGCCGCCCCACCAACGCGACCCGCCGTGCAGTCCCGCCGGCCACCTTAAAGGAGCGCGCTCCGCAGTACGGAGCACAGTTCGCGTCAAGCAGTCTACCAAGCAACAAGTCTCAAGAAGTCATCAAGAATAGTTACAAGTATTGTAAAGTGCAAATAGTGAAAATAAAGTTGAATTTCATCGTGAAATCGCCGTATTATTGCTCGCAATCCAGCAACCGCTAAGTGTGGAATCTCGAAATTAATAGTTCGGGATCTGACCCACACATCGTCTGGTCCTTCGTGAGCCGGATCTACGAGCAAGATCGCCGAATAGTAGAAAATTCAACACAGAAACTGCGCTACAATGCCCGTAACAAGATCGACAGGCAGGCAAGCCGAACAGCCGGTTGCAACAACTACGTCGACTACAGCGACAACAGAAGCCACTACGGAGTCAACAGAATTCACTACGGGAACGTCGGCCACTCTAACGACGACCTATGTAACCGCAACGACGTCGACCGAACAAACAACTACGACGTCCAATCAACAAACAGTAACAGAAGCGACGCCACTTAGCAAGCCGCAAGCCGCAAAATCCACAGCAAACAGTCAAGGAAACAGAACACACCGAAGTGAAAATGAATCAAAGAAAAACAGAGCTCCGAAGTCAGTACGTTTAGCCAAAGCCAAGGCTAAAGTACTAAAATTGAAGTTACAATTAGCCAATGCAGCGCTTGCAGAAATAGAGGCAGAGGCGAGCGAAAACGATGACTATGACGACATATCATCAACAGATACAGCGATGAACAACAACCAACGCATCCACACATGGCTTAACACTTCAGAACTCGTCGCGATAGATCAAAGGCCCTATCAAGCTGAAGAGACGGAAACAGTCCAACCGCCGACAGATCAAACCCCAGCGATCGCCGCCGTATCCTGGGATGATAAGGCAGCTACACCGGCGGGAGCCACTGCCGCGCTTCCACCGCCACCGACTTCAGCACCGGAGCCACAGCTACAACATCAACAAACAGAAGCACGAGCCCTACCGCATATCGAGCAGCCAGTGATCATAACCGGATCACGGCCCGCAGAAACAACAACAGCACCACTCCTAGATGTCAACAGCAAACACGTGCCTCGTACAGAGTTTATCACCTCACCATGGCACGCACCGCCGGTACAACAACACTCCGGCGCAACTCCGATAGCCACAGTCGCGACACAGCAAGATCAAAGAGTTGATCTACACGAATTAGCATCGAGCATCATGTATGCAGTACAAATAGCAAATCGTCAGCCAAGAAACTGCGAACTACCAACCTTCAACGGATCACACCAAGAATGGCTGAATTTCCGTGCGGCCTACTACGAGTCCGCACACCTACTCAGCGCAGTAGACAACATGTCACGGCTGAGGAGAAGCCTCCGAGGGATCGCAAAAGAAGCCGTACTGGGGCCACTAAATACAAGCACCGACCCCTCAAGGATAATACAAACATTAGAGATGCGCTTCGGACGTCCCGAATCCATAGCTACTGCGGAACTCGAACGCCTACGAACACTTCCGAAGCTCACAGAATCGCCGCGAGAGCTCTGCACCTTTTCTACGAGAATCGAGAATGCTGTCGCTACATTACAAGCTCTCGACTGCGCTCACTACCTGTTCAACCCGGAAGTAACTAGACACGTCATCGAGAAACTAACACCAACGTTAAAAAGACAGTGGTACGAATTTGCAGCATCACAGCCGAGAGGCGAACCAGACCTCATGAAGTTTAGCCGCTTCATAAGAAGAGAAGCCGATTTATGTAGCCCGTTCGCACCTCCTGAACACATCGTCGACCGTCCCCTGCCTGACACCTACGCACGTCGGCAACAGCGAGTACACACAGTTCACGAAGAACAGGATAGTAAGAATTGTCACCTGTGCAAGCGACAGGGACACAACAACATCGCGGACTGTGACGTATTCAAGAAAGCGGATGTGAACTCAAGATGGGACATAGCTAAAAAGCACAACCTTTGTTTCCGGTGCCTACGACATCGCACAAAGATACACAGCTGTCGACCCCGGAAGTGCGACACAAACGGTTGCGTGTACACCCACAACAGATTGCTTCACTTCGTGAAACCGTCGAAAAAAGAAACAGAGTCGACTAACGAGAAAGTCAACTCAGCGTGGTCACCTCAAGTCGCCTACTTGAAAATCATACCGGTGCGTATTTCCGGACCGGCGGGAGCGACGGACACACATGCCCTCTTGGATGATGGATCGACAATCACACTCATAGATGCAGCTCTAGCCGACCAA
The DNA here is from genome assembly GCA_036509395.1 of Antheraea yamamai. Classification (NCBI taxonomy): domain Eukaryota; kingdom Metazoa; phylum Arthropoda; class Insecta; order Lepidoptera; family Saturniidae; genus Antheraea; species Antheraea yamamai. The sequence goes on along the minus strand of AP028448.1, from coordinate 4,623,248 downwards.
ATCGGAGCCACCGGACCGGATGAACCGCTACACATTTTAACCTACAACGGAGGCTCCGGGACAGATTTAAGATCGAGCAAAGTCAGTTTCACCGCCCGTGGCACGAACAACCGTGAAGAAACAATACAAGCACGCACGGTCAGCAACCTACAACTAGCAGCGCAGCGAATACCTAAGGAGGCCGTGACGAATCTTAAACATCTCCACGACGTCGCGAAACATATCCAACACATAGACGCTAGACCAAGAATTCTAATAGGTCAAGATAACTGGCATCTCCTGATAGCGTCAGAAGTACGTTCTGGAAAGAAAAACCAACCAGTGGCATCTCTAACACCACTAGGATGGGTCGTGCACGGCAACACAACTCGGACACTGGGACGTAAAATCGACTACATCAATCACATCAACACCGACGATCGTTTAGAAGAAATGATAAGAGACTACATAACGAAAGACGCGCTCTACGTAGAACCAAAGAAACCCAGCAGCGATCCAGACGAGAGAGCGCTACGCATTTTCGATAGTAACACTACAATAACACCGGAAGGCAGAATTCGGACAGCATTGCCGTGGAAATCACCGGACGCCACATTTCCGGAAAATTACAACAACACTTTAAAGAGACTTCTCAACATAGAACACAAGCTCGATCGAGATCCCGACCTCAAGAGGAAGTATCAGGAACAGATGGAATCATTGATAAGTAAAGGGTACGCCGAGCCAGTCCCCGCAGCACCAACGGGACCAAGAATATGGTACTTGCCTCATTTCGCCGTGCTTAATCCGGCAAAACCGAATAAGCTCAGAGTAGTACACGACGCCGCTGCAAAAACAGGAGGAGTATCGCTCAACAGCCAGCTATTGACAGGTCCGGATCTACTACAGCCACTGCCGGGAGTTATAATGCGTTTCCGTCAACACCGCATAGCAGTAACCGCAGACATCTCGGAGATGTTCATGCAAATAGAACTCCGGGAAGAGGACCGAGACGCCCTCCGATACTTGTGGCGAGGGAGCCGCCGGGACGATAAGCCTCCGGAACAGTACCGAATGAAGACGCTGATTTTCGGTGCGTCAAGCTCTCCGGCCGCAGCTATCTACGCTATGAACAAAAACGCCGAGCGGTATAAACACGATCACCCCGAAGCAGTGAAAGCCATCCTAACGAAACATTACATGGATGACTATCTCGACAGTTTCGAAAATATAGAAAAGGCAGTGAAAATTACTAGAGAAGTACGTGAAATACACAAACAGGCGCACTTCAAACTCGACAAATGGACATCGAACTCGACAGATCTACTTAAGGCGTTGGGAGAACGAGAGATAGAACGACAGATCAACCTACGAGACAGCACGCTCACCGAACGAGTACTAGGCTTGATATGGGATCCGAACAAAGACGAACTCTCGTTTAACCTAAACATGTCGAGAATTTCACCTGCGCTACTACAAGGTGACACGCCTACGAAAAGACAAGCACTACAACTTGTTATGTCGCTGTTTGATCCACTAGGATTAGCCTCTCCAGTAACCATCCGGGCTAAGCAGATATTACAAGAAGTCTGGAGACGCGGTATCGCCTGGGATCAGCAGCTGGAACCAGACCTAGCTACGAGCTGGGTGAACTGGCTGACACACCTGAAACAACTCGACGCAGTAGCAATACCGAGGTGCTACCCGAACTTCGCCGCTTCAGCATCGCTACAGCTACACGTATTCACCGATGCGAGTGAGTCAGCATACGCCACCGCACTATACTGGCGTACAACCACCGAAGACGGACAGATCAACGTGACCCTCATCGCCGCGAAAGCTAAAGTCGCGCCGTTGAAGTTAACATCGATACCGCGACTAGAGCTACAGGCCGCGGTATTGGGAACACGCATGGCCACCGCGATAAAACAGGAACACGAAAGGCAACCGCAATCTACCACATACTGGACAGACAGCCGCACAACGCTATCGTGGATAAAAACAGGCGCCAGAGCCTTCAAACCTTATGTCGCACATCGCATCGCAGCTATTGAAGAGAGCTCTAAAGGAAACGAATGGCGATGGATACCTACAAAGTTAAACGTAGCGGACGACGCTACTAGAAACCCACCAGACCACTTCAATCGAGATCACCGATGGTTTCGCGGTCCTGAATTTCTCTGGGGAAAACCGGAAACGTGGCCGAACAGTATCGAAATCACAACCATAGCCACGGAAGAGGAAAAGGTACATACGATATCAAAATCAACCACCACTCGGACCATCGAAGCCCTGCCGGACGTCACCCGATTTTCACGTTGGGAGAGGTACCTACGCTCCGCCGCAAGAACGCTTCAGTTCATCGAGCTATGCAGACAACCGAAAGAAGCTGTAAACTTCAGAAAGAACAAAGACTCTGATCCAGAATGGAAGAAAACCCGGAAAATAGCAGCGAAAGTCTACGGCAAAATTCCTAAAACAACCGTGATACAACACAGACCGCTCACTACCGACCTACTAAGGCGAGCAGAAGAACTCATTCTTCTAACAACACAGCAAGAATCGTTCAAAGAAGAGCTCGACGCTCTCAAGAAAGGGAAGCCTATACATCGAGACAGTCGACTATTCACACTAAGCATAGAGCTAGACGGAAATAAACTTCGATTACGAGATCGAATCGGAGCCGTTGTCGAAGCACCGCAAACACTGAAGAGACCCCTGATAGTCGATGGTAACCACCGCGCCATCAAACTATGGATCGACTACGTGCATAGACGATTACACCACGCCGGAGTCGAGACCACTGTGAACGAATGCCGCCAACAACATTGGGTGCTCCGCCTACGACCAACAGTGAAAACAGTTATCAAAGGATGTATATTATGTCGCATCAGAGCGTCCACTCCGCCCCAACCGGCCACCGGGGACCTGCCACCGTGTAGACTGGCACACCACCAAAGGCCATTTTCGTTTGCCGGACTGGACTACTTCGGCCCTCTCACAATCACGGTCGGGAGAAGCCATCAGAAAAGATACGTAGCTATATTTACGTGTCTCACAACACGCGCCATCCACTTAGAATTAGCAGCGTCTTTAACCGCGGATTCTGCTATTATGGCCCTCCGAAGAATGATAGCGCGCCGCGGCATTCCTGTACAACTATGGTCGGACAACGGAACAAACTTCCACGGAGCGGATAAGGAACTAAGACAAGCTATTTTTCAAGCTACAGCGGAAGAGGCTTCAAAAAACCTGATCGACTGGCGATTCATTCCGCCAGGCGCTCCATTCATGGGGGGCGCATGGGAACGCATGGTGCGTTCCGTAAAGACCGCTCTCGCAACAACACTGCGCGAGCGTTACCCGACTGAGGAGGTGCTACACACCCTCCTTCTCGAGGCTGAGAACACAGTCAACAGCCGACCTCTCACCCACGTCGCAGTGACCGCGGAAGATCCGGAAGCTCTGACCCCAAATCATTTCCTTTTGGGAGGCTCAGGGCGTGTTGGAACACCAGGAGAGTTCGACGACCCAGACCTCGATCTACGACGGAGTTGGCGCAGCTCACAACGACTAGCGGACGTTTTCTGGGCACGTTGGCTCAAAGAATACCTCCCCGAGCTACGCAACCGACGAGAACCGCGAGGACGAGGCCCAGAGCTCAAGATAGACGACGTGGTACTCATCGTCGACGGAAACCTGCCTCGAAACGTCTGGGCCCGAGGGCGCATATGCGCCACCTATCCTGGACCCGATGGAGCAGTCAGGACAGTAGACGTCGCGACTAAGACCGGCATCCTACGACGCCCCGCAAAGAAGATCGTCGTATTAGAAGCAGGAAGTCCCGCACCGATGGAGGATACGTCGCCGGAAACGAACGACGTACGGCGGGAGAAATGTGCAGGACGATAAACAAAACACAAACACCACAGTGGGCGTGGCCTCGCGCCAGAAAGAGAGCGCACAGCGAGTGCGAGTAGGACACGCTATACGCATAGTTTTAAAGTATATTTTAGACGAATGTATACATTATATTTAAGAATTGAATAAAAACTTAACATTGCCTTAAGGTTTAGAATATAAGTATAGTTCTGTATAAATAATAAGTTTAGGAATAAGATAAATAATATAGAAAACATTTCGGCGTGGAAGGGGAAGGAGCGTGCGCCGCATCGCCGCCCCACCAACGCGACCCGCCGTGCAGTCCCGCCGGCCACCTTAAAGGAGCGCGCTCCGCAGTACGGAGCACAGTTCGCGTCAAGCAGTCTACCAAGCAACAAGTCTCAAGAAGTCATCAAGAATAGTTACAAGTATTGTAAAGTGCAAATAGTGAAAATAAAGTTGAATTTCATCGTGAAATCGCCGTATTATTGCTCGCAATCCAGCAACCGCTAAGTGTGGAATCTCGAAATTAATAGTTCGGGATCTGACCCACACACATAGTTTTAACATTTTTGCCTGTCTGCCTGTCATTTGTACGTGATTCACGCAAAATCTACTGGACGGATTTTGATAAAATTTGGTATGGTAATAGTTTATACATCGGTATAACATCATTATCATTACATATTATAAAACAAAGTCCCCTAGCGCGTCTGTCTGTCTGTCTGTTCGCGATAAACTCAAAAACTACTGAATGGATCTTCATGCGGTTTTCACCAGTGGATAAAGTGATTCATGAGGAACGTTTTAGTATATAATTTGTCAAGGATTTTTTTTAATAATCAGGGCGGGACAACGTCTGCCGGGTCCGCTAGTATATGTATATTTTACTTATAAGAAAACACAAATAAGAACAATTTTACGCCAGAACTACTGGATGGATTTTCACGAAAGTTCGAAAATTCGCCAGCTTACAGATACGGCCACTATTAGGTCGGTCTACTTCGCTCACTTCCATAGCTCCGTATCATATGATATTTTGTCGTAGAGGACAGCAGTTGAGTTACATACTAAATTCCTACTGAAAAACGGGCAATACGCGCAATTTACATCATGGGGACCCGCGAATAACTCACTACATTCCAGAAATTGTGTATCATGAATGCAAATTCATGCTCTATTGATATAACGGTAACATCATAAAATATTAAAGCCGAACGATATGCAACACCGGTCGGCCTTTAAACAATTTGGACTTATAATATCGATATATTGGAGTTTCAATATGACTTCACTCAATTTTCAGCGTTTTAATTTTCTATAGAAATGTGATTCAAAATTCAATTTTGCATAACCTGCCAAATATCATTACATATTATAAAAGAAAGTACCCTAGCGCACCTGTCTGTCTGTTTGTGATAAACTCAAAAAGCACTGAACGGATCTTCATGCAGGTTTCACCAGTAGATGAAGTGATTCATGAGGAAAGTTTAGGGATATAATTTGCCAAGTTTTTTTTTATTGTCAGAACGGAACAACGTCTGTGGGGCCCGCTAGTCTTGTATATTTTTATTTGTTTGTTCTTACGCTATTCTTTTCACTAAAGTTAACTTTTTTAAAGTAAATAATGCATTAGTCCCCGCTTTTAAAGTATAGCCGTTTCTATATGATCCAAATTGTGTTGTGCTGTTACTTGAAATAACTAAGCAATAATGATAGAATCGATGACGAACCTGAGCGTTCAGTAAAGCAAGACATCATGATGAAAGTATAGATAGCATGGCGGTAAGGTTTTTGAAGTTATACTTCTTTTGGCGCGTTAGGGAAAAATGATGAGGTAATTTTTTACGATGCGCGCGCACACCGTCACGAAAAACCGACACCCTGAAGTTAGCTAAAGTCAACATTTTGTTTCTTTGTATTTATTGTTTGTATTTCTTTGTATTAAAACTTTCAACGTATTAAATACTTTTTTTCTATTGTTTATTGTTAGTGTCGTTTTTTCTACAAACGTAGAATAAGGCGAAAGATAAAATTTTTGATAAGATTTTTATTTTGTTACGCCAAAAAAGTATAACTTCTAACGCGTGTGCATAAGTCAACACACTTCTTTTTTCTCTGTAAATAAACATAATTTGCTAATGTAATAAACGACGCAGAGAAAATCGCGGGTTTACAGCTAGTCCTCGATATTTTATTTTCTTATCAATTTAATTATTCGGTGCAAATTATACGGTGGAAGACTTTTTATTGAATGTACTTTGTGTTTAATCTAAACTAATCCGATTCAGAAAATTCTTTCACTGTTTTTTCTTCTCAAATTTACATAATTTTGTAATTACATATATACATTTTTTTTCATAACCTATGCCTATTTGGAATAATAAACATTAAACTGAAAGATAAATAAGAATAAACAAAGTTATTAGAAAGAGAAATTAAAAGAACTACGCAACATTCTAACGTCGTCCAATATTGATTTTGTCAGAATTCTGTGATACAAACAGATTTTAGATTTAATTTTTAAGGTATTTACAAGTAGTGCCTTCTGATTTAAGTTTCTGGAACATGCTATTCAGAAATTATAGATATATTGAATATCAAATAATTCATCGCAAAACTATAAATTTTATTACATATCTAAATTTTGTTCATGAATTAAAATATTAAGAAAGTGAGCGAAACCACGGGCATTTACTAGTAGAAAAAAATTAACTGGTTACCTATTATGGCTTATAAGATTCAACTTCATTGTAGTTTAGTCGAAGGATGGACAGCGTAGAACCCAACAACAATACACAACAAGCAAAATAGTCATTTTTTTGGAAAAGATTCTTTTTTGTAACAATTTTGACAATTTAATTAATAATATAATTTTGTTGAGGACTCACTTTACTTTACTTTTGGGAATTGGCCCAACGTAAGCAACATACTTCATTTTCAATATAGTCCATAAAGCTATTATTAAAGCTGAAATATCTGTAGAGAAATATTACGGTAAGTAGATGGCAGCATTGTAAAAATATTTCTAAACCGTTAACGTCTCTCCATATATTTTACTACAACTTAATTAATTTCTTTTTTTAGGAAATAACTCACAGCACTCATGTTTAAGTCCTTAACTGGTTCTACAGCAGGGCAGGCACCATCAGGAATAATTTCCGCGGTCGCCTTACCGCAAAAAGTAGAACAATCAAACCGAAACCTTTCATTTTAATGTACAAACTAAATTAATTCGAACCCGCGGTCGACAGTTATACACTGTGTGTAGCAGAAGATAGCATATACCCTTATATAAATATTCCGCTGAACCAACATTATAGATACAATTTGACTTTTGTCTGTTTTATAGCTAAACCTGCTGACCCGAGCAACTTCGTCAACAAATCGGTTACTACCGGTTTCAACACAGTTCGGTTACTACCCAGTTTGTATGTGTTAATTATTACAGGAGACGGACTTTGAATGAAATAATTGTAGAAAACTTGTAATGGAATTGTTTAATGTATTTACGTATTTACAATTAGACGGGCGACAATAGAATAATGGAATAAAATAGAATGTGAAGAAAAAATCGTCTTTTGTTTTACGTTTGAATTATGAACGTAATGTTGCAGCATTCATAGCTCCTTTAGGTGAAAGGAGTTTTGTTAACAGTATGTGAGAAATCTTTTAAAATAAGCAAAGAACCCGTTCGTAGTATCACCTACCGGATCCCAAGACGATAAAAACTACCATACATATATTGGTAATAAATATCTTCCCAATGCTCGTTGGGTTGCTTCTGCGCCACTCACCTCCGCACTCGTTCGCTATTCGCGTAGAGCCAGAGGCAACGACAACGCTATATTATCTACTGACTAACTTTATAAATTAGCATACTGTAAAAACCAAACCTACACTACATTACCTACCTACACTACTTAACTACATTAAATTTTTATTTTCATTTGTTGTTTGTTTTATAAAAATTTGTAAATTATACTATACGTAAAATCTGCATCCAAACTTAATCTTATCAAATTTATTTTACCTTTGACATATAAATCATCTTTCTGGCTGAGATATTAAACTTTAATATATGGTGTCGTGGACTTTTTTGTAAAAGTAATGAATATTATTATTAGTTTTCTAACTGTGAAAGAATTTTTAAAATCGGATCAGTAGTAGTACCAGGGATTCCCCGAACACAAAACTTTAAATCTCTTTATAATATTAGTATAGAATAGTATGGTGATTGCAAACACCTCAACTAATTATTTGAATCCTAGATTCACAAACCTGAACCCAACTATTCCACGACTCCAGAATATTTAGAAAACTAATTTTATCACATATCGAAATACACACGTACTGATAGAACTGTATTTGAGATTCATCTTCTATAATGCAATGTAACTATTATCTAGGTTTATGTTTTCCGAAAAAGTTTTATCACCTTTGTTTAGCAACACCATCTCTAGTAACATTTTTGAAATGCAACATAACTTGAATTAATTTTTGGCAGCCGCCGCGCTGTACACCATATAGATTACTTTGTTATTATATGTCAAGAACGTGAAATATGAAGATGAGAATTTGTATGTCAGAAATGTGTATCTCAAAATTTCTAGTTTATAAATAAATAGCTTTTAATAACATAAAATACATAAGGAAACATGTTTATACAATAAAATAGATGTAACAACGTATTAGTGACAGTTTCGTTTACACATTTCTTTCAACTTTGTCGACATGGTATTATTGAAGTCAATTTTCTTTAGAATCGTTACGGTTTGAAAATCGACGGAAAGAAAATGCTTCATGACAAAGAGACAAATACATACATTAATATAATTTAGCCTACTTATTAGATTTTATGCTTCTAATTCAAATGATTGAGAATAACGTAAAGAAACCTCATGTTGCCGTAGCTCAAATGTAAAGTACATTATAAGGACCGAAAACGTCGGTTCGGAACCTAGCGAGAGTTTTATTGTTTTCTTTTTTAAGAAGCATAGGGATATGAAATAAAGCTTAAATTTTTATCTAATCTGTCTACTAAAGCACAACGAAAATTTCACCAAAATATGTCGAGTTTCATTAATCAACATATTTTTAACTTTCGGCCCTTATCCTGGAGAAATCCTTGCGTTTTATGGAACAAAAGGTTAAGAAACTTGGTTCAGTACTTTCAAATTGATTCTGCGATACAAGGTCAGAAAAATAAATTATTTTTGGCTTCTATATCGATAACAAAGTAAACCCCGACTATAATATTCAAAAAATATTTAATGTACAGATTTAGCATAGTTACAGTTTTATTGTATGTATCGCAAACATCGCCGTGTAAACATATATGCTATCCTTATAATGTACCTTACATTTGAGCTACGGCAACATGAGGTTTCTTTACGTTATTCTCAATCATTTGAATTAGAAGCATAAAATCTAATAAGTAGGCTAAATTCTATTAATGTATGTATTTGTCTCTTTGTCATGAAGCATTTTCTTTCCGTCGATTTTCAAACCGTAACGATTCTCAAGAAAATTGACTTCAATAATACCATATCGACAAAGTTGAAAGAAATGTGTAAACGAAACTGTCACTAATACGTTGTTACATCTATTTTATTGTATAAAAATGTTTCCTTATGTATTTTATGTTATTAAAAGCTATTTATTTATAAACTAGAAATTTTGAGATACACATTTCTGACATACAAATTCTCATCTTCATATTTCACGTTCTTGACATATAATAACAAAGTAATCTATATGGTGTACAGCGCGGCGGCTGGCAAAAATTAATTCAAGTTATGTTGCATTTAAAAAATGTTACTAGAGATGGTGTTGCTAAACAAAGGTGACAAAACTTTTTCGGAAAACATAAACCTAGATAATAGTTACATTGCATTATAGAAGATGAAACTCAAATACAGTTCTATCAGTACGTGTGTTGTTTCGATATTTGATAAAATTAGTTTTCTAAATATTCTGGAGTCGTGGAATAGTTGGGTTCAGGTTTGTGAATCTATAATTCAAATAATTAGTTGAGGTGTTTGCAATTACCATACTATTCTATACTAATATTATAAAGAGATTTAAAGTTTTGTGTTCGGGGAATCCCTGGTACTACTACTGATCCGATTTTAAAAATTCTTTCACAGTTAGAAAACTAATAATAATATTCATTACTTTTACAAAAAAATCCACGACACCATATATTAAAGTTTAATATCTCAGCCAGAAAGATGATTTATATGTCAAAGGTAAAATAAATTTGACAAGATTAAGTTTGGATGCAGATTTTACGTATAGTATAATTTACAAATTTTTATAAAACAAACAACAAATGAAAATAAAAATTTAATGTAGTTAGGTAGTGTTGGTAGGTAATGTATAGTAGGTTTGGTTTTTACAGTATGCTAATTTATAAAGTTAGTCAGTAGATAATGTAGCGTTGTCGTTGACTCTGACTCTACGCGAATAGTGAACGAGTGCGGAGGTGAGTGGCGCAGAAGCAACCCAACGGGTATTGGGAAGATATTTATTGCCAATATATGTATGGTAGTTTTTATCGTCTTAGGACCCGATAGGTGATGCTACGAACGGGTTCTTTGCTTATTTTAAAAGATTTCTCACATACAAACTGGGTAGTAACCGATTCGTTGACGAAGTTGCTCGGGTCAGCAGGTTTAGCTATAAAACAGACAAAAGTCAAATTTTATCTATAATGTTGGTTCAGCGGAAAATTTATATAAGGGTATATACTATCTTCTGCTACACACAGTGTATAACTGTCGACCGCGGGTTCGAATTAATTTAGTTTGTACATTAAAATGAAAAGTTTCGGTTTGATTGTTCTACTTTTTGCGGTAAGGCGACCGCGGAAATTATTCCTGATGGTGCCTGCCCTGCTGTAGAACCTGTTAAGGACTTTGACATGAGTGCTGTAAGTTATTTCCTAAAAAAATAAATAAATTAAGTTGTAGTAAAATATATGGAGAGACGTTAACGGTTTAGAAATATTTTTACAATGCTGCCATCTCCTTACCGAAATATTTCTCCACAGATATTTCAGCTTTAATAATAGCTTTATGGACTATATTGAAAATAAAGTATGTTGCTTACGTTGGGCCAATTCCCAAAAGTAAAGTAAAGTGAGTCCTCAACAAAATTAGATTATTAATTAAATTGTTAAAATTGTTACAAAAAAGAATCTTTTCCAAAAAAATGACTATTTTGCTTGTTGTGTATTGTTGTTGGGTTCTATGCTGTCCATCTTTCGACTAAACTACACTGAATTTGAATCTTATAAGCCATAATAGGTAACCAGATATTTTTTTTCTACTAGAAAATGCCCGTGATTTCGCTCACTTTATTAATAATTAAATTCATGAAGAAAATTTAGATATGTAATAAAATATATAGTTTTGCAATGAATTATGTGAGATTCAATATATCTATAATTTCTTAATAGCATGTTCCAGAAACTTAAATCAGAAGACGCTACTTGTAAATATACCTTAAAAATAGAATCTGAAATCTGTAACACAGAATTCTTACAAAATCAATATCGGACGCCGTCAAAATTTTGCGTAGTTCTTTTAAGTTCTCTTTCTAATAACTTTGTTTATTATAGAAGAAAAAACAGTGAAAGAATTTTCTGATTCGGATTAGTTTAGATTAAACACAAATTACATTCGAGAAAAAATCTTCCACCGTATAATTTGCACCGAATAATTAAATTGATAATAAAATAAAATATCGAGGACTAGCTGTAAACTCGCGATTTTCTCTGCGTCGTTTATTACATTAGCAAATTATGTTTTATGCACAGAGGAAAAACACGAGAAAATTGGAAACTATAAGTACTACTTTAATTGAAATATTTCTTACTGAACAAAATAATTCGTTTGCCAAGTATTAGAAAAAACCTTACCGTCATGCTATAGTTTCTCAAGTTCACTATCCATTCTACCATAGTTGCTTAGTTATTTCAAGTAACTGCACAACACAATTTGGATCATATAAACGTGGCTATAATTTAAAAGCGGAGACCAGTGCATTATGTACTTTATAAAAAATAACTTTAGAGGTGAAAATAAAAACGTTAGAAGATGCAAATAAAAATATACAAGACTAGCCGGCCCCGACGGACGTTGTTCCGCTCTGCCAAAAAAAAAACTCTGAAAAAAAAACTTGACATATTATAAACTTTCCTCATGAATCACTTTATCTACTGGTGAAAACCGCATGAAGATCCGTTCAGTCCTTTTTGAGTTTATCGCAAATAGACACACAGGTGCGGTAGGGGACTTTCTTTTATAATATGTAATAATGATATTTGGCAGATTAAGCAAAATTGAATTTTAAATCACATTTCTATAGAAAAATAAAAACGTTGAAAATTGAGTCAAGTCATATTGAAGCTCCAATATATCTATATAATAAGCCCAAGTTGTGTAAAGACCGACCGGTGTTGCATATCATTCGGCTTTAGTATTTTATGATGTTACGGTTATAACAATAGCAAGAATTTGCATGAGTAATTTGAAAAATAGGTACACTGACTTATGCCCGGTTTCTGAGTCACATTTATCTGTTCAATAGCGTTATTGGTTCGATAACTAGTCAAATTGGGTTTCTGAATACAAAATCACACGATAAACCTCCGTTAATCTTAACTGGCCAATCTGGGCGTTTATCTTATTCGATAAGTTTTGACCTTTTAAATAGTTTTCATACCTTGACAAGGACATGTCATTGACAAACAACTAACGAATTGAAAAGTATTGGATCTAAAATAATTAATTTTAAAAGTAAATAATCTATACATATAATAAAAATGAAGTGTCTGTATGTAATATCAAAATAACACTTTTTTACTGATTGGGTGTGAAAGTATACACGCTAATGATAACAAAAATGCAATTTTTAAAATTTTAGTCGGTCTGTCTGTCTGTTTGTTCCGGGTAATCTTCTAAAGGGCTGGACCGATTTTGACGGGAATTTCACTGGCAGATAAAAAAAATTACAGTGCGTTTCTTAGGCTACTTTAAATTAGATTATCTGTTAACCGCGGGTTCGTCTGCCATGCTATCTTCAAAACGGTTGGACCGATCTTCACATAACGTTCAGTGGCAGATAGCTGATCTTATAAAAAGTAATTCGAGCAATTTTAGTTTATACTAGCTGTTAACCGTGGTTTCGCCCACAATCCTATCTCCAAAACAGACCAGTTTTCACGAGACCTTGACTGGCAGATGACTTTACAAAAAGTAATTTAAGCAATTTTAGTTTACTAGTGGGCGCCCAGTGGTCTACATTCGACCATAGTTCATTGAATTTTTAAAGTTTGAACTTTATTAGGGCTCTTTTATCAAAGGGTATTATAACCTCTATAATCAAAGGCTTTCATCATGCTTACTCAGTTATTTGCCACTTTTTTTCAATTATATAATCATAAAAAAAATCGATGTCTAAATGAAAATTGAAATCATTACATAGTATAAAACAAAGTCCTCTACCGCGTCTGTCTGTCTGTTTGTTCGCGATAAACTCAAAAACTACTGAACGGATCTTTATGCGGTTTTTCCAGTGGATAAAGTGATGCACGAGGAACGTTTTGGTATATAATTTGTCCAGGATTTTTTTATATACAGGGCGGGACCACGTCTGCCGGGCCCGCTAGTTAATTATAAATTTGAAACAAAAAACAGGCGGTTACATAAGGTGGTAAGGCTCTTAAATACTAAGTAAACATAACTTTACGAAAATAAAAAAAAATTATCGGACCCCCTCATGACACAATTTTCAATTAATTTTACATGACACCATGGGCGCGTGGTATTTCTGGGTGATATTGAATTAAATATAGTCTATACATTATGAGGAATAGTGATATGCCCAGTATCATCATTTGGAAAAGTAATGGATACACAATAGAATCAAATTATGAATCCAAAACAAAGATGTTTATAATACTACCATTAACTTTTGAAAATGAATTCACTTTTGTTCATAATTCATCATCAACTGTACTAAATATAATTGCTACATTAAGTTGAACTGCATCATTGTAACCGCGGAGATATAAGTCATGGATTACTTTCATGACCAAACAAATTTTCTTACTTTGATTTTACAAAGTATTTTTCGCTCATTTTTTATTGAATCATCATTTGAGTACACCATAAAGAAATACTAAACATTAAAATATTGACATTGACTTTGGAAATATTGCTTTACTCTTATGGCAACATGAAGCAAAGTGAAAGCAGTCTGTCACATAAAAATTTTGACACTCAATAAAACCAAAGAGAATAATAATTATTTCCGTAGTTCCATAAATTTACTAAAGATAAATTATTTATCAATTAGTATTATATATATTATGAATTTACATATTATATTATTCTAAAATTAACCTACAATTTGACCAGTTGATTTCAAAGGGCATATTGTAAGGCATGCAACGTCAGTCAATATTTAAAAGGTAATTGGAACGTAAGAAGGTTGAAGGATGTTCGAAACGTCTTTTTCATTTACATGTGTATATATGTTGTCTAAAATTCAAGCAGTAGTGTGAGTAATGTATATTTTAATTAATTTAATATGATTGTAATGCACTTTATATAAAAAAAATAGCTTTGTGCACTTCTCTGCCATATAAACTTTAACTATGCCAAATTTCAAGTTCATCCGTTCGCGCAATTCGCTTAAAAAGGGGTGCAAAGTTTTTGCTTCACGTGTTAATATATAAGATATGTTATAATATCATTGTTGAATGTAGAATAAAAAAGGGTAATTGGAACGTAAGAGTAAAAAAAAATACATACAGTCGAGCATAGCAACCTCCTTCGCAACCTTTTTTGAAGTTTGGCAGTATGGATTAATTCCTTCGCCTGTCCTATTGGACGAATATTATTACTACTTTTTTGAAGTTCAATGTCATTTTTATTTACATGTGTGTATATGTTGTGTAAAATTGGAGCAGTAGTGTGAGTAATGCATATTTTAATTAATTTAATGTACTTATAATGCATTTTATATAAAATAAATAGCTTTCTGCACTTCTCCTCCATATAAACTTTAACTATGCCAAATTTCACGGTCATCCGTTCGCGCATTTCTTTCAAAAAGGGATACAAAGATTTAGCTTCACGTATTAATGTATAGATACTAGCTATTAACCGTGGCTTCGCCCGCTGTGCTATCTTCAAAACAATTCGATCGATCTTCACATAACTTTCACTGGCAGATAGCTGATCTTATAAAAAATAATTTAAGCAATTTTAGTTTATACTAGCTGTTAACCATGGCTTCGCCCGCAGTGCTATCTTCAAAACGATTCGATCGATCTTCACATAACGTTCAGTGGCAGATAGCTGATCTTATAAAAAGTAATTCAAGCAAGTTTAGTTTATACTAGCTGTTAACCGTGGCTTCGCTCGCAGTGCTATCTTCAAAACGATTCGATCGATCTTCACATAACTTTCACTGGCAGATAGCTGATCTTATAAAAAATAATTTAAGCAATTTTAGTTTATACTAGCTGTTAACCGTGGCTTCGCCCGCAGTGCTTTCTTCAAAACGATTCGATCGATCTTCACATAACGTTCACTGGCAGATAGCTGATCTTATAAAAAGTAATTCGAGCAATTTTAGTTTATACTAGCTGTTAACCGTGGCTTCGCTCGCAGTGCTATCTTCAAAACGATTCGATCGATCTTCACATAACTTTCACTGGGAGATAGCTGATCTTATAAAAAGTAATTCGAGCAATTTTAGTTTATACTAGCTGTTAACCGTGGCTTCGCCCGCAGTGCTATCTTCAAAACGGTTCGATCGATCTTCACATAACTTTCACTGGCAGATAGCTGATGTTATAAAAAATAATTTAAGCAATTTTAGTTTATACTAGCTGTTAACCGTGGCTTCGCCCGCAGTGCTATCTTCAAAACGATTCGATTGATCTTCACATAACGTTCACTGGCAGATAGCTGATCTTATAAAAAGTAATTCGAGCAATTTTAGTTTATACTAGCTGGTAACCGTGGCTTCGCCCGCAGTGCTATCTTCAAAACGATTCGATCGATCTTCACATCACTTTCACTGGCAGATAGCTGATCTTATAAAACGTAATTCGAGCAATTTTAGTTTATACTAGCTGTTAACCGTGCTTTCGCCCGCAGTGCTATCTTCAAAACGGTTCAATCGATCTTCACATAACTTTCACTGGCAGATAGCTGATCTTATAAAAAATAATTTAAGCAATTTTAGTTTATACTAGCTATTAACCGTGGCTTCGCCTGCAGTGCTATCTTCAAAACGATTCGATTGATCTTCATATAACGTTCACTGGCAGATAGCTGATCTTATAAAAAGTAATTCGAGCAATTTTAGTTTATACTAGCTGTTAACCGTGGTTTCGCTCACAATGCTATCTTCAAAACGATTCGATCAAACTTCACATAACATTTACTGGCAGATAGCTGATCTTATAAAAAGTAATTTGAGCAATTTTAGTTTATACTATCTGTTAACCGTGGCTTCGCTCGCAGTGCTATCTTCAAAACGATTCGATCGATCTTCACATAACTTTCACTGGCAGATAGCTGATCTTATAAAAAATAATTTAAGCAATTTTAGTTTATACTAGCTGTTAACCGTGGCTTCGCCCGCAGTACTATCTTCAAAACGATTCGATCGATCTTCACATAACGTTCACTGGCAGATAGCTGATCTTATAAGAAGTAATTCGAGCAATTTTAGTTTATACTAGCTGTTAACCGTGGCTTCGCTCACAGTGCTATCTTCAAAACGATTCGATCGATCTTCACATAACTTTCACTGGGAGATAGCTGATCTTATAAAAAGTAATTCGAGCAATTTTAGTTTATACTATCTGTTAACCGTGGCTTCGCCCACTGTGCTATCACCAAAACGGTTACATCGATTTTCACGGGACTTTCACTGGTAGATAGCGAACCTAATAAAAAGTAATTGGTTATTCTATTTTAGACTAGCTGTTACCCGCGACTTTGTCTGCATGAAATTTAGCAAGATTTCAACTAATTCTTTATTTTTAATAAGAGAAATAATTATCAGCTTATTGTTTAGAATTCGACATTATAATTATTAATAACATTAATGATATAGAGGTCTTCCTAATAAGATCTTAGATTATAAACGTATTACGTAAAGAGTTCCATAATACAATTTCTTGCGGAACAGACAAGCGTTTACTTTTTGTATAGTCACAAAATCTTAATTATAATAATGGCAATGTATATTAAAAGTAATGTAAATGTAAATCTTTATAATAATATTTTAAGTTATTGTTTCAATAGTTCCTTATACAGTGTAAGTGAGCACTGAGGTAGTAATATGGATGGTTAAGGTTCCACCCCACCCCAGTGATTAACAGCAAAACAAAACAGAAAAAAAAAACAAAATGTACACAAACAATAATTTACCGGTTTTTCATTCCAACCATAACCACCCTGTAAATCATTCTTGCTTCGTCGGATGTCGAGAAAGCAAAGATGGCATTACATACACCCATAGATCTTAATGATTCCTTCATTTTAGTGCTGGTCTTTGGGCTCGGTTACGTGTGCATTCAGACACTATGTGGTACACATCTTTTACAATGTTACATATGTTATAACCAATTGTTAAAAAGAGCCATCTAGTGAACATCAAAGAACTATTTATGGGATTCATAGTTATTTGACAACTCGTTGGGTACTCAGAAACGCATTGACAGTATATATTGTGGATAACTTTATTGAGTCAATAACTAATGATAGTTTAACCGAGTACCTCAGAAACCGGGCGTTATTGATACGTACAATATAATTTGTGAAAAAAGATATATTTCTCTTAAACAAAATTTCCCAAAAAAACATCAAAAGCAGGCAATTTAATACCATATTGACTATTTTCCTTTTACAATCGAATAGTTTTTTTGTAACTAAAAAAAGGACCTCAAAAAGTGAATTCATTATCGTAAACCATTCGTTTCACAGTACGCGGGTATGTGGTACCCGATTAAGAGACTATCCTTACCCAACGAAGTTATGGAAAATGTGGAACTTCTTTCTACACATTGGACGGAGATTCACTTAAACTCAAGTACTCCGAAGTAGTAGATGGAGTCGACATATTCGTACTCGGTGTTGCAAATAAATCTGATGATGCTGACTATATTATCCAGATAACATTTTAAGATAGGAACAAAACTTTAGACCAGAAAGTATACAGAGATAGAACAAGATTATTTGGGTGCGAATCCTAAAGAGGGTTGATCATCCAGAACCGAATTTCACCGACAAGGGACGAACTGTGAATATCTATTTCAGCGAAGTCGTTATCTAAACGATTTTTTTTTAGTTTACCTACCTGATTTGAAATTAATACACAATTCTTAAAATTAAGTATCAATGAAATGCTATTTTAGAAAACAAGTGATTGCAAAAAGCTTTAGGAAAATCTATATAAATAAAAATTTATTGTAAAATTTATTTAATAAATAAATTACATCCATTTGGATAAAAAAAAATTCCATCATCATTACCATCAGCTAATAAGAGACCCGCTCCAGATCCATATACCTCTTCCCGAAGGAAGGTTGGGCATAATCACCGCGATTTCCTACGTAGTTTTGGCGCTTTAAATCTCTGAGAAATCCACAGTACTACGTTTTCCCACTTACAGTGAGGAACATTTACTACAACACTACAAGAATATTTCTCAAGTTCAGGCTTCCTCACGATATTTTCATTCACCGTCAGCTGATACAGTGTTACCAATTTAAATTAGTAAATATACGCGAATTCCGAAAAATTCGTTGGTACATGCAAACCTGCGGACATCAGAGTGAAATTCCACCAGTCAAACCACTAGACCATCACGACTTGTATTATTATTATTTGAATACTACTGTATAGACCAATTATCAAAGTCCTTCAGACCCATAAGCCTTACGTCATTTCTACTCAAAACATTGGAGAGAAAATACTTGATAAATACATTAGGGAGGTGATATTGATCACAAGCCCTATACACGCGAACTGATAACTGATGTCACTCGTCACATGTTTTGGTAACATGAAAAGTAATGCTTTTTGAATAGCGATTTTGCTAATATATCTTTTTTTTTTTTTTTTTTATATCATAGGAGGCAAACGAACACGTGGGTCACCTGATGTAAGTGATCACCACCGTCCATAGACACTTGCAACACCAGGGGAGTCGCAAATGCGTTGCCAGCCTGTGTAGGGAGGAGGGAGAGGGGGGAGGAAGGGAAGAGGAAAGTGGAAGGAGAGGGGAGGTGGGTGTCCGGCGCTCTCACTGACCGAACGAAACGCAACAATGCAAGCACTGTTACTTCACGTCGGTTTTCTGTGAGAGGGTGGTACTACCCCGGGTGAGCCGACCCATTTATGCTGAAACCAGTATAGTTTCAGCGTGGCTCTACCACCTACTAGCGTGGCTCTACCACCTACTATACAGTTATCTATATATATATATCTATATATATATATCTATCTATATATATATATATATATCTATATATATATATATATATCTATATATATATATATATATATCTGTTAAAGTTTGGAGAAATGAGAGGGAAGATGGAGGTGGGCCTTCGGCTTTCTCACTAACCTTACAAAACGCAACAATGTAAGAACTGTTACTTCATGTGAGTGTTTATGTGGGTCGGGTGATAGTACCCCGGGCGAGCCGACCCATTCATGCTGAAACCAATAATAAATTCAGCGTGGCTCTACCACCTACAAAAATATATACGAGTATATGCTAGCATTTTCAGATAACATTGTATTTTGTTGCGCTATATTTAAAGTGTAACTTCTTGTGGGAGGACTTTAATAATCTGATAGGCAACCTTATTTTGTGACGAAAAGTGTTGAGGGTAAATACTGTGTAGGATACAGTGTTGAAAATACCGGTTCTCGTGTGAACGCCGAAGGTAAGCAACGCCAGGGGCGGTCAGTACTTGGATGGATGGCTGCTTAGGAACACCGCGTGACGTTGGGTTTTTGTTGTACTTTTTTATATAAAAAAAATCCCTGAATAGTGTCATTTCTATTGTGTATTTTTGTAATACACTTTTTTTATCAAGAGTGTTTGTTACCCTATATTGAATCTTTCTTTATATTTTTCTTTCTTCTAGGTTTTAAGGAGTTTGTAGTTTAATAGAATTTCTCTATAGAGAGCTTACACAGATGTTTTTGAAAATCATGGCTATTTATTACAGACTACAACTGCGTAGAATCACTGTGGATTCTGGCCACCGACTATTTGAACTATGCTGTTTCTTATTCGTGCAAATATGATGCAGAGGCTGACAATCACAGCTGTAAGTAATTTTGAATATAATAATGATGTCAGTCTCTCACTGCCACTGCTGAGACAAAAGCCTCTTCCTGAGAAAAATGAAAGATAATCACCGTACCTGGACATGACGTATTAGCAATGTCAAAACTGCAAGAAATCCATATTTCTATGTTCTTTCAACGTAAGGTTCTACTACAAGAACATTACCAGGTTTAGGTTTCTTCGCCATGTTTTCTTCATAGTTAGCTGATTAAGGTACCAATTGATATTTTATTTATTTACAAATGTGGATATAGCAAGTTATGAGGCCCGGTATAAGGCAGGAAACCATAGCCATACGCGTCTAAACTAAGATAAGAGATTACTACGTCGGCATAACTGGGTGGTCGTCCGGTCTGCATAAACAGTCGATGAAATAATGTATTTAGTTTTTTAAGTTAGTCTTGTAAGAACTCTCCTTTGTATTGGACAAATTAATAAATTGTGCTTTTTAAAAAGCACCTTCGAGTATACCGAGTTTTGACTAGCAAGAGTCAACAACAAATAATATAATAACAAAAATAAAAAGGAGTAAACTAAACTGAAGACCTACAACGCTTTATTACATACATAGATACAACTTACACTATTGTTAATAATTAAAAAAATATATATAATAGTAAATATTAAGAAACATTGGACAAAGAAAAAAAATAGAATAAGAATAAACGAAAAAGTGAAAATGAATTCATTTATGGAAACTAGAATTAACGTATGGAAAAAAAACAAGATGCCGAATATAATCAAGAATATTAAAATATGATTTATTAAATGTTGTTTAAATGGTCATGGATATATGCTTGATAGTCAAATATGTCTAATGAGATATGCTTGGATGCGAGTTCATTGTATAAACGAGTTATACGTACAATTGGATTGTAGTAAGAGGTATTATTCTTGTAAGTTTTAAGGATGAAAGTGTTAGGAAATCTTTAATCTTTAATCTTGCTAGTCTTTAATAAAAAATTAAAGACTAGCAAGGAGGAAGGTGAGATATAATTGTGCAGTAATTTGTTTAGAAATACTGGGTGATGTTGATTTCTTCGCGCATGTAATGGTATAATATTATATCTCTTTATTCCGTCATAGTATGAAGAGACGCTGCGGCCATGACCATGTCCGTAAGATAGAATTTTTGAAAATATTTTTTGAACTGCTCCAATAGATTTAGAATGTATTGTGTAGCAGCGTGACCAAACTACAGATGCATACTCGACGATACTTCGATACTAATATAAGATATTAATAAATGTACTCGAACTCTAAAACTTCCTTGTGACAGTTCAGGGCTTAAACCTGTGCATGTTCTGAGCAGAAACCAGCGCAATATGCTATTGGTCAAGCCACCGATTTTTACAAAGCAGTAACATATTAATTGTCGGCTTTACATAAAATCAATCACAGAAAAGGCGTTTTTTTTGTTGAATCATTGTATACACAGATCTAGAGATCGCAAGGGCATTCATTCGCGGTAAATCTTTATACATATAATTTTTCTGTCCATGTGTGTGTAACTGAAGTCCTAAACGGCTGGACAGATTATGATGGGATTTTAAAGAAACAGTTAATACTAATCTACGAGACGCCAAATAAAATGTAATTATTGAAGCCAATTCACTTACGCGTTCAAATTTCAAATATTTAACTTTATTTTACTGTTTGTGATCATTAGCCGCGAAGAGATAATAAAAATTTGTAATCAGAACATAATGCTGTGAAACTGATTGCGGTTGAGAGTTTTTTTAATTAGTTTATCGTAACAAGATAACGGGTAATGTATGAACCAGATATATTACATAAAAATATAAATTTATTAAAATTTAACATCTTCCTTTACTTTGCCGTATGTCATTACTTCCCAGAATTTGTTTCTAATTAGCAACACTATCGGATGTTGTAATACAATTTTTTTTTTCTCATGATCAACTGTTACGTTTTTTGTCATGGAACATTGATTTTTCAGAAATTTTTCATTGAGAATTTTTTGTTATTTCTTATAATTTTGGATTTGGTTATCCAGCTACTTGAAAATTGACCTGTATATTGCGACATCTATTTTGGTACATATAGTAAAAAATGAGAACTGTTTTTTGTTACAAAAAAAAGTGTGTGGGTACTTATGTCGACGCGTTAGAAGTTATACTTCTTGGTGTAACAAGATGAAAATATTTTCAACAATTTTATCTTTCGCTTTACTCTACGTTTGTAGAAAAATCGACACTAACAATAGAAAAAAGGTATTTAATACATTGAACGTTTTAATACAAAGAAATACAAACAACAAATATATAATAGCCGCTTTACAGTAAGAGGAGAGGGAGTTCCTCCCGCTCTTGCTCTCGACCATCTTCCGGATGTCGACCGAGAACAAGATGCGCTCCCGCTAACCTAACCCGTCGCTTCTCGATTTAGGAGTAAAGGTCAATATTACTACGCCACGAGGTCTATTTACACATATAAATGTGTAATGGATAAATTGGTATGGTATATTGTCTTTATACCAAAAAAAAAATCTTGTATATTTTCTTTGAGAATTTAAGTATTTCGTACATGTTTTCATGTGGAATCATGAAAGAATTTATGAGTATAATGGACGGTAACGAGGAAACGCGTGAGGTATTTCATTCATACAAAGGAGTAAGTAACGTTATATTTTAAGTGAAGGTGGTAGAGAGACATATTTTAGGTGGTAGAGTCACGCTGAAGCTATTACTGGTTTCAGCATGAATGGGTCGGCTCATTCGGGGTAGTACCACCCTCTCACAGAAAACCGACGTGAAGTAACAGTGCTTGCATTGTTGCGTTTCGTTCAGTCAGTGAGAGCGCCGGAGGCCCATTTCCCTTCCCCCTTCCCTGTCCCCTCTCCCTCTCCCCCCTCCCCCTCTCCCCAAACACAGGCTGGCAACGCACTTGCGACTCCTCCGGTGTTGCAAGTGTCTATAGACGGTGGTGATCACTTAACTGCAGAACACACCAATTGCATCTTGCGAATCCTCCCAGGCTCCCAATATATGATTTATGAGCGTTGCACCAGCGTCAGTAGTAGATTTCGATTTTGTGAAACCAAACTGTCGACCATCCAGAAACTTTTGCACAGTAAAATATTCTACCAATTATTTAAGCATAATCTTTTCAAAAATTTTACTTATTGACGGAAGTACAGAAATAGGTCTATAATTTCCAAGACTACTTCTGCAGCCTGATTTAAACAAAGGAACCACTTTGCTTACTTTCATTAGATTAGGGAAAGTTCCTTTTCATATACATTGATTAAATATATTAGCCAAATGTGGTGAAATAGTGACAATTAAGGACTGTATTACTATTACCGACATTCCCCATATGTCTTCGGTGTGTTTTAAATTTAATTGTTTGAATGTCTTTATTATTTCACCTGCACTAATAAACGAGAATTTAAATTTTGAATCTGTAGGTGCACTCATATTCTTTAAAAGAGTTGCGGCACCCTGGGCAGATGATGTTATACTTATTGTTATTTGTGAAGGTATATTAGTAAAATAGTCTTGGAAAACAGTTGCTATCTCTAAACTATTCGAGATACGTACTTCGTCGACACTTAGTTACACAATGAGTTATCATTTATTTTATTTTTTCCTAATTCTTTATTTATTATATGCCAGACAGTCTTGGTCTTATTTCTAGACTCGAGAATTTTATTTCATAAAAATTTTGCTTTGGCAGCTACACAAACACGTTTAAAAACTTTAGAATAATTCCTAACGTAGGCATGAAATGATTCACTATTTGTTAGTGATCTCTTATAATATAGATCATACAAACGATCTCTACTTATTTTAATACCTATAGTTGCCCATTCTCTAATTTTTTTTTCTCTTTTTACACTAACTTTTCTTGGGCAATGTTCACCACATTCAGTGCTTATGATATTAAATAAGCTGTGTTAATCACTATCTGGATCTTTATTAATAAAAGTCTTGTAAGATATCTTTTGTGCAATATTATGATTTAAAAGACCTAATCTATTTTTGGATATAAGCCTAGTTGTTTTCTTACAGTCACTGCTAGGTTTATCACAATTTATTTTAACAAAGAGTCCTTTGTGGTCAGACCGTATCCCAGTAACAATACTACCGCCAATGGTCTTGAAATCAGTAAAAACATTATCAATACAAGATGCAGTTTGAGACGTACATCTGGTTGGCTCATTAAAAAGAGGATCCAGGTTAAACGACCTAAATAACGATGTGAATATAGTGACCTCTGGCGACGTACTTAAAATGTCTATATTGAAGTCACCATAGATTAAAACTTGCTTATTACTATTAAATATTTTTAAAAGAATCTCCTCCATTTTTTGTAAGAATTGGTGAATACTTGATGATGGAGATCTATAAACACAAAGAATAATTAATTTATCCGTCTTTGCACAAGCCACTTCACAAATTCAATCTATTGAGAGACTGCATATGTCTTTCCTCTCTTTATATATTAAATTATTTTTGAATAATATAATACAACCACCACTGACAGTGATTGATCTATTAAATACACTGGCAACCGAAAAATGGGGTACATTAAATATCATTTTATTAGGTTTAAGCCATGTTTCTGTAAAACATAAGATAATTCCGTATCTCTCTATTTAATAATAATTCTATATCTAATATTTTGCCGGAGAAGCGATTAATATTTTGGTGGTACAAAGTGATATTACACAGCTCCTTTGTCTTATCTACTAGTTTAAAAATGTTATCACAGTATCATTAGGTGAACTAGATGATACCGCTGAGTCACTTAACCTATTTATATTATAAGCTATCAATGTAGCTATGTCACGTTTATACTTCTTGGGAAGATACATACTATCCTGCGTTATTGTATAGTTATTAATAAATTTATTAATGTCGAAAAATATAAATTTGTCTCTATGACACCATGTCAAATTATAAAACAATGTATTTAACATATGAATGTTATTATTTTTTTTTCTGATAGGGAAATTGAATATGGAAAGGCAAATAACATTATGCTTCTCACTTTCAAATGTAACAGCTTTTCTGATGTCTTATACAAATATTTTTTTTTTTTATATCAGAGCTGTCCCCTATTAAAATTACTATGTTACATTGGTTGTCAAAAGTCTGTGTTCAAAACTTTTTTAATTATTTGATTATATGTGGCACCAGGCATACAATAATTAATCATGGTTTCATTTAATGATTGTGCCAACATAGACCCCATACCTCTACCTATCCTATCACTGAAAACTATTGTTTTTGCAACAACACTGACATCAGCACCCCCATGACTCTTGGTATTATTTCTGAATGTATCTTGTAGCAATTTTGGTTGTGAATGGGAGCTAATACATTCTGGTGTAAGGTCACTCGTAGATCTCTCAGTGTGCATGGAATCTAACCCATGGGTAAAGTCTGTAGGTATAAAGTTGCTGCTGGATTGCTGAGTTATTATATTGTCAGCGACAGATTCCATGCAAACTTTTGTAGACACCATTTGTTCACACATCTGGTTTTGTGAACAATTGTATGAAGATAAAATATATTTAATATTATCTTCCTTTATTTGTAAATCAGCCTGTAAGCGCTGGATGTCATTGCTGTATACCATCTGATGTTCTAAGAACTATGATTTCAAATTTTCTAATTTTCCTCTTAGTAATGACTTTTCATTTACTAATGTTGCTATTGATCTTGTAAGGTAGTATATATAAATGCCTCTTCATCTAATAAAAGTTAGTTGCCACTTGAATCTTGTAGTATTCATTCGTCTCCCTATGCCAACCGTATATGGCGACCCTGCCACTAGGCAGTATTCTGCCTCGCACGCGAATTCCTTTCGCCTAATATGGGACAATCTATAATATAATTTAAAACAATGACGACTAATACTCGTAACTTCAGTATGACTCCGTGCACTAGAAAAATCAAAATAAAAAGAAATGGGTGCATCGAACAATAAAGAAGAAGTGGTGTTAGCGCAAAATGCTGCTGGGGGAAGTGCCAGTAATAGAGGAATAGAAGAGCTGGGATTCCACTCGAGTACCACCAACATAATCCTCGGGGTCAACGCTATTTTGTTCTCCGCAGTATTGGTATACTTTGGTATTAGCGCTTACAAGAAATGCCATAAAAAACTGATTATATGAGAGATTCAGCGTCACTCGCTCAAGAAGTCACAAATG
The DNA here is from genome assembly GCA_036509395.1 of Antheraea yamamai. Classification (NCBI taxonomy): domain Eukaryota; kingdom Metazoa; phylum Arthropoda; class Insecta; order Lepidoptera; family Saturniidae; genus Antheraea; species Antheraea yamamai. Next base: position 4,596,808 of record AP028448.1, on the reverse strand, counting down.
TCATTTTACTATCGCCACCGTAAAGACGGAGATCCAGAAACAAGCATTGGGCATCCAAATACAAGTGTAATCGTTTAATAATTCAGAAAAGTGCAGTGTAGTGTGTTTTCGGTCACATCAGTGCCGTCATGAAATATTTTGAACACTATTATAAATATATTCTAGAGACTATAAGGTAGCTAATAGTTATGCGTACGTATGAGAAAAGAGAGTATATTATGTTATCCTCATCAATTTGGGTTTGTACTTACATTTTCATTTACTATACTCTATATAAGTTATGCTTTCATATATTCAACTGCAAAGTATAATGCCTAATTAATTTGTGTATCTAAGCATACGGCAGATGTATTACAATGTTGTTATGATGACTTATGGGCAGTACGAACATATTTAATTAAAATCGGTCCCTCTAGAAGAAAGGGCACAATTCTTATAAATAAACTAACAGAAGCAGGCTTTTTCCGAAGGTTTGCGTAATAGGAGACTAGGCACAATAATATCAACGAAAAGTTATAACTCTCTTCAAGATGCTGTGCAAGCAGCGGTTGATGAAGACAGTACTCATTCGACTTCTGGTGATATAATGACCTTTAAACGATACATGACCTCTAATCGACCTAATAATTCTTATTTTAGAAGCTCTCGTGGACGATGGAATAATTATGCTCCGCGAGAAGTTCTATCATATACTGCAGGTCGAGGACGGCCTCAACATCAACGTTTTCCCCACCAACAACAGCAGAACGCGACTCAAGCATGGAGGGGGCACGAGAATACATCAGGTGCGACCAGGTCGTTCTACAGGTCTCGAGGTAGGTCTAGCTATAATAAATTTAAAGATCAAAGGGTTCATGAACGTCACATAGATACTTTGTTAAATTCAAATCCTCAATCTAGCCCGCCTAGAAATAAAATTGAAAACTTGAATCAGTTTTTCGAGACTAAATATACAATCTTATCCTGTAACAATAAAGCGTGTTACATTAAATTAAACACACGAAATAATTATATATGCACATGGCTAATTGACACCGGCGCTTCCATATCGGGAATCAAACATAAACATATTCTTGCTCAGAATATTCCTATCCATAAAGAGAATATTACTGTCAGCGGTATCGGAGGCAAAGTCCATGCTATTGGATATGTTTATTTAGATTTACAAATTGGGAATCAATTGTTGAAACATAAGTTCTTTGTTTTTAATTCGTTACCATGTAAATCGAGTGGAATAATAGGTTACGATTTTTTGAATAGATACAAATCTATTTTAAATTTTAACAACAACACATTATCATTATGGAATAATCAATATAAAATAATAATACCTTTAAAGTTACATAATAACACGATCCAAGTACCTGCTAGATCAGAATCCGTGCATTTTATAAATAGTTGTATAACAGAAACCAGTGTAATATGTGCATCAGAATTGCGTGAAGGAGTATTCATTGCTAGTGCATTGGTCACCCCGGCGAATGGTAAAATACCCGTCCGAATACTTAATACAAACGAAGCAGATATAATATTAGAAAATATTAGTCCAATAGTTAATAAAGCCAGTGATTATGAAGTATGTTCGTTTGAAAAATCGACTAACAATTCTGCCAGAGTTAAAAAATTATTATCTCTTTTGAAATTAAATCATTTGAACAATGAGGAACAAAGATGTATTGAAAATATTTGTGCCAAATATGCGGATGTATTTTACCTTCCAGGCGACAGGTTAACGACAACAAACATATATAAACATTCAATAACGTTAAAACCTAACGTCACACCTGTATATACTAAACCGTACAGGCTACCCCATTCCCAAAAGGAAGAAATTAAAAAACAGATAGATAACATGCTCGAGCAGGGAATAGTCGAATCATGTAATAGCGAATGGTCCAGTCCAGTTCTTTTGGTACCAAAAAGGTCCAGTACCAGTGGTGATAAAAAATTTAGATTAGTCATAGATTATCGAAAACTGAATAACTGTATTGAACAGGTTGTATTTACTTCAGTCATTCAGATCTGAATCAAGGATTTTATAACGTAAATTTAGAACCATCTAGTAGAAAGTACACAGCATTTTGTTCTGGACAGTTTCAAATGACGCGCATGCCAATGGGGCTTAAGACCAGCCCAGGTTCATTTTCCAGAATGATGACCATGGCTATGGCAGGCCTTACATACGAGAAATGCTTAGTATACCAAGATGATCTAATTTGCTACAGCAGGACTTTAAATTTACATATCGATAACCTTCAGGCCATATTTGAAAGATTAAGGAAAGTCAATCTAAAATTAAATGCTGAAAAATGTGACTCTTTAAAGAAAGAGATCCTCTATTTAGGACACGTGGTATCGAGTAAGGGTGTCTTACCTGATCCTCAAAAAATCGATGTAGTTAAAAATTATCCAGTTCCGAAGAGTATCGATGACGTGAAGAGATTCGTGGCGTTTGCCAATTACTATCGTAAATTTATACCTAACTTTGCCGATAAGGCTCATTATTTGAACATGTTATGTAGAAAAAATGTCAAATTTAACTGGGATGAAAATTGTCAGAAGTCATTCGAATCACTAAAAAGTAGTGTTATGAGTCCACCTGTCTTACAATATCCTGACTTGTCGGACAATAATCAATTTATAGTTCAAACTGACGCATCAGGTTACGGCATAGGTGCTATTTTGTCTAACTCGGACGGCCGCCCCGTCGCATACGCTAGCAGAAGCTTAAATAAAGCAGAAAAGAATTACCCGACCATCGAAAAGGAATTGCTGGCGGTGGTATGGGCTGTAAAGTACTTTAGACCATATTTGTACGGTAAAGTTTTTAAGATACTTACCGACCATAAGCCTTTAATTTACTTATTTAATATGAAGGACCCGTCAAGTAGATTACTAAAATTTAGGCTTGTGCTAGAAGAGTACACTTTTATAATAGAGTATGTCAAAGGCAAGGATAATGCAGCTGCAGACGCATTGTCTCGCCTGACATTTCATTCTAATGAATTAAAAGAGATGAATGAGTGTGCGAATGTGATGACTCGTGCACAAAGAAAACGATTACATGCGAATTCTTCGTTTGACATGATTACTACAAACGATTGGACTGATCACCCAAAAGTCGTAGAAACTCATTTCAAACCAATGAATTCTTGTGAATTAAGATATGTAGATAAGAGCAACTTAGAAAAAATGAGTAAAAAATATAAAGTTACATATGAAAATAAAAATTTTAAATATATGTCTGATATTTTAACAATATTTATAATTATAAATCCAGCTACTCAATCACAAATGACGCGAGCCGCATTTGCGAGAGAGCTGTCAGATTTTTGCGGAAAAATCAATGTAGAAGAAATATATTTTATAAAGAATGATAAAAATAATATTTTTGTAGATAAACAGCGAGTGAAATAAAAAATAACCCAAGTTGGAAAGGGCCTAGATTATGTATTTTAAAAGACATTGAGAGAATAGAAAACAAGGACGATAGGAAAGTAATTTTAAATGACTTTCATCTTTTGCCTTCTAGTGGCCACGCTGGCATAAGAAGAATGTTCAATAATATTAGAAAGTATTATTTCTGGCCAGGACTTGTATCAGATATACAAAACTTTGTTAAAAAATGTCCTAAATGTCAGAAACAAAAATACACTATTCAAGTTAAGGAACCAATGGTTATTACTTCAACTGCTCATGAGGCTTTTGAAAAGATATTTTTAGATTTAGTCGGACCAATTGATAGAGACGTCAATGATTACACTTACATACTAACATTGCAGTGTGAGCTGACAAAATATGTGTGTGCGTACCCGTTGAAATCTAAAACTTCAACAGAGGTGGCACGAACCTTTGTTAATAACTTTATTCTACAGCACGGCGTGCCCAGAGCCATTGCAACAGATAGGGGCACTGAGTTCATGTCTGACACCATGAAAGAGGTTTGTAATATTTTGAATATTCATAAACGTAACTCAACAGCGTATCATCACCAAAGTATAGGAGCACTGGAGAATTCTCACAAAAACTTAGGAGCATTTCTACGTATACAAGCTGATGTAAGAATAGAGACGTGGAGTACATGGCTCCCATTCTGGTGTTTTGGTTATAATACGTCTGTCCACTCTTCAACAAAGTTTACACCATTTGAGCTGGTTTACGGTAAGAAATGTAACCTGCCTTCCAATTTTACTAAGCAGGTAGAACCACTTTACAATTACGATAGTTATCCCCTTGAGCTCAAATATCGATTACAGGTATCACAGATCGAAGCGAGGAAAAATTTAATAAACAGTAAACTTGATATTAAAAAAAGATACCATAGACATACTAATCCGATTTGTTATAAACCTAACGACCAAGTGCTGATTAAGAATGAAACGGGTAATAAATTGACTGACTTGTATTCAGAACCTTGTACTGTTATTCGAGAAGTATCTCCAAACGTTGAGGTGAATATTAATGGTAAAATTGATTTAGTACATAAGAATAGGACAAAACCTTTTCATAGTTCCAGTTAAGATCGTTACCGTAATAAAAGGTACCATTGATATCTATTGATATGACAGAAAATACCTTTTCTTTTATTTTATATCATTAAGCTTGTGTAACCATGTTTATCTTTATATTATAAGGTATATAAACTATATAATCACTTGCCATTGTATTATTAAGTATATTACGTAATTACGAGCACTCAGCTACAGCGAGATAGGTATTCGAATTCGAAACCATCTTATGATGATTCGCAGATTCAGTTCAGTTTTGATGATTCATGTATATCTACTTTTATGATTATAATCATAACCGTCTAATGTATGTAATAGTTTTAAGTAACTAGAAGAAAAAAAATAAGATTTTATCTTTACATTTTTTTTTTGGTATTATTGTAATAATACCTGTGTAATATTGACTTATGTCGACTAACTCTTTCTATTTTTTTTCTTATTTAGATAAATTTAAGTATTAAAATATTGTACTTTATACATAAAATAAAACTATTATTTTATTTTATTTTCTTATTAGATGGGAAATGTAAGGTAGTATATATAAATGCCTCTTCATCTAATAAAAGTTAGTTGCCACTTGAATCTTGTAGTATTCATTCGTCTCCCTATGCCAACCGTATAATCTATCCTTATTTCTAAGTTTAATATATTTAGTACATTTTTTTATTATTTTATTTATCCTAATATATTTTTTTAGTTTATTATGGCTACTCATCACCGGACCGGATGAGTTTGAACCTATAGTATTTATATTATAATTTACTACTACCTTACGTATAGGTTGACGGCTCATTTAACTTTAGTCTACCCTCGCTTTCAAACTGCTTTTGGTTACGAAGCACCATGCAAGTCAACAACTCATAGTTGGTTTGCAAAATTCAAAGGCGGTAGTGTTAATCTCAGTGCTGAATTTCGTGATGATCGTCCTTCTACTGTTGTGAACAACGAAAACATCGCTATTGTACGCCGCATGATGGAAACAGAGAGACATATGACCTACCATAATATTCGGGTAGGTAAGAATAAGTTAATCAAATAGTAACTACCCTACCAAAACATTTGGGTGTGAAGAAATTGTGTTCCTGTAAATATCTTATGACTTAACTGATACTCGAAAAATGGTCTCAGGCACTTGGTGCAATACCATAGATACCAGATTTAAAGTAGGGACGTCAAATTGCATGAAACTTGAATTTACAGCTATAGACCAAAACAAACCTGCGATCGACTATTTGGGTCTTTCTAGATGAGTTGAAGCCAACCAAACGGGCACGTGTGTGATCTGCTGCTAAGTGGATGCTTATTACTTTTTTTATAAAACTGAACTCGTGAATACTGTTCCTTTGGAGGAGCATCATACAGTTAATAGCGAGTGATACACGACCATCTATATCCCGGATGTTATAACGTAACGAACTCTATAAAAATAATGAAAAATATCGTATCATCTTGCACCATAACAATATCAGTTCTCACACAGCCAGACAATGAAATATTTTTTTAAAAGAAAGAAATGTAGACATTTTGGGCCCCTTTTTTATTTCTGAAAGATTTTAAAAATCGTTTATGAGATCATCAATTTTCATCACCAGAAGATGCTGTTGAAGAGCATAAAAAGCATACTCATATTTTCTAGGTATAACACGGAGGAGTGACCTAAATCTTTCAAAATTGGTTTATACGTGTGAAAAAGTGTATTGAATTTAAGGCACGTACCACTTGCTATGCGTTGTAAAATGAGTAGCAATCATTCGCTTAGTATCAGACCGCACACTCGCCACTTTGATTAGTTTCAACTGACCCGGAGAAATCCAAATAGTAGATGCTTTAGTAGGGGATCATAGCTTTAAATCCAAATCTTGTCACCTATCACAATGTGCCACATCAAACTAGATGCCTCTTCGGTGAATATGGTAAGTATGACATTGCTTGCCCAAGTAATGTGGTTTGTTTTTTGAGCCTCAGTTAAATTGTGAGGGATCTCAGAACGCAATTATTTCACACTCAAATGTTTATATGTATTTTATTGTATCTGAACCATGGCTATGAACAACAATGCTCGAATCTCAAGGCAGGTCAAATGTCCGTCTGCGTCTATCACACGGCATTAATGTTTTCGTTATTCACCGCGGTATATTGACTACTATCACGAAATTTGTCGCTGAGTTTAAAATGAACGCACTGGAATTCAGTAAACTAGCTATAAACAGCCGACTTGCGTAGTGGTTAATTGCCAAAAGCAGCTTGAACGCGAGCAACACTCTGCTGAAGCGTTAAATTACAGTTAATACGATTACTTCTCACTACAAAGGATACTTGTCAGGTGGAAGAAAATGGTAGTTTTATCCAATAGATTCCGACCATCATAGCGACATGTTTAGGTGTGCTTCAGTTTGACATCGGCAACTGTATACCCATTATTTAAGTGAGTTTTATTACCTGATTGGATCGTGAATACCATGCTTATATGAAAAATTCGTAACAGCGAATGACTCGCAGCGGATACTACTATACGATTCGGGTATTTCAATCCTTTAGTGATGGTCGCAATTAATTTCATGTATGATTCTATAGGAGGTTTATATGTATCTATAAATGTTTATATTTTTTTTAATAGAGGCACTTTACGAATCGCTGTCTACGCTCTAGATCCTTACATTTAGTAGTGAGCAAGCATTTAATACAATTCATATACATTTTATGCGTGATTGCTATTTTTATAGGACATTATTAAAAGCTTGATGTATAATGTGATAAATTACAAGCATTTGTTTCATATATAGTATGTAGGATTTAAGTTCATTATATCAATCACATGGTCACGACACTGCGTGTGAAAAGAATAAACATACACTATTACAAAGAATATTGTTATATTAAATATTACTCTCACCGCTGTTATGACAATTGGTTAAAAAATGTGAATGCGAAATAATTCTTATTTTCTAGGAAAAAAAAATCTTATAGAAATTTAACTCATTACCGTCATATAGCTAAAATAACTCAGTGCAAGGACTTATGCATATTTTAAAATAAGCTGATGACCAATATAGAATGTAACATAGAAATGCTATATGGCAACAGGCAAGTTACCTATCTTTGCATTTCTTCATATTATAAACCATACGTATGCATGTGCACCAAACGTACTGATATTTCCATGAGCATGCTCTGTAATTTTGCATTTGCATAAAATATTACAAAACCGTTCACGGGCAACTATGGATTATGCGTGAAATGCCCAAGCAAATAATCATAGTACTAGCATAAATTTCCCAAGATGAAAGGGTTATTAGTTTAAAATCTGCTATCAAGTTACAGGAATAACAGCGGAGGAAATCAATAAAATTTGTAAATTAAATGAAATAGGAAGCTACCATCTCCAGAAGAATGTTTTTATTAAAAACTTTTCTTAGGGAAAGAGACGGTACTGTTCTATGTGCTGCAGTGCCGAGAGATTCCACAATTGACTAACATGGACAATCGGCGCTATCATGCTTGTCGTTTGGAGGCTATATCTTGCTTTACCACTCAGTAACAAAAAACACGCTAATTGTGACGTTCTTTTCATAGTATAAAAGTCGCCTACCGCGTCTGTCTGTCTGTTCGCGATAAATTCAAAAACTACTGAACGGATTTTCATGCGATTTTCACCAATAGATAAAGTAATTCATGAGGAAGGTTTTAATATATAATTTGTCAAGGATTTTTCTTATTATCAGGGCGGGACAACGTCCGCCAGGACTGCTAGTTATTTATATATTAATAACATTAATATACAATACCCAAGATGCACACTTAACATCTCACAGCCAGCACACAAAAATGAGTGCATAATTTTTGTTTATGTACTCATTTCAAATAGTCCCGCGTCGCTTGCGTCCTATAAAAACAACTTTAAATCATTCAGGTAAGGTTGAATTTGCAAAACCATAAGTTTATCGTATAACTATAACCATGTCTGTATGTTGGAGAGTTTTTGCGGGACGACTTTGAGCGCTACTTTTATTCGATACTGTGTATCTTGGATTTTTATATGTCAATGATTAATAATAAACGTTATGTACCAAATCTTTACATTTACGAGTGAAACGGGTCCCTGCATCCTACTTAAGTGTAAACTGTTTTGTAGGAGATAGTTACATATATTACGAAACATGTTCAGATTTACATACAATCAATACATATTATAAAAATGTCCTCCACCGCATGTTTGTCTGTCTGTCTGTTTCGTAAAGTATATAATTATATCATACGGATAGGTGATTAGGGTGTCCATATCCAGAAAAAAAAATCAATTTTTTGGACAAGCTCTTTATTTGGCAAACATGCATATGTCATACACGAGAAGTGTCACTTTATTTTGTCATTTAATTCTGTATTTGATATATTAAGTTTGGATGCAGGTTCTACGTTTAATTTAAAAATTCTTATAAACACAGCCAGCGAAATCAAAATGAAAATTTCATGAAGATATAGTTTAGTTTTTACAGCATGTTAATTGATGAAGTTGGTCAGAAGATAATGCGAAATAAAAACTACAAGCCAGTAAAATTATTGTGTTGTCGCTGCCGCTGGCCCTACGTGAATAGTAAATGGGTGAAGATCTGAGTGTCGTAAGAGCTACCCAGGGGTTACTGAGAAGACATTTATCATCAATATATATAGGTTAGTTTTTATCTCAACTGGAACCGATAGGTGGTGCTGCTAACTAGATGTACGCATGGTGAATCCCTGGATAGTTTATATCCACAATTGGAAATGATAGTTGTCGCTGCAATCGGGTTCTAGGTTTTTTAAGATTTTTTACGTTAGGAAATACAACTGAAACCGGTAGTAACCGATTTGGCGCAGACGCAGTTGCGTAGGTCAGCTAGTTAGTATATGTTTTCCGTTCGATTTTGGGAAGTTCCCTGATGAATCTTTAAAATCCAAAGAACAAAATAAAAATGGATCCTGATTGAAAATATCGCTATTCAATAAATAATAAATTTTCTAAATTGGCGTATAAACTACGAAATTAATAGGTAACAAATGTTAAAAAAATACAACCTCGTTCTTTTTGACATAGATTATAAATAAGAAAAATGAATATTTGATAATTAAAGATGAGTAAAAACGGTAAAGTGAAAATAAAAAGTGAATAACAATAAATCAAAGAATAGAAACTAGATTTAAAAATAAACCATGCGAAAGAAAGTAAATTGATAAATTGAATTCATAATATTAAAAGCGTAACACAATATGGATATACAGGGAGGGAGGTGATACATTCAAATACGTTTAATTACACTCTTATATTTAACTCTTTACTCTTATATTTAAGCACTGTGAAATTAAATATGTCTAATAAAGAGTATTTGGATGCATGCAATAGAGTTTTACTTATCATTACATAGTAAAACAAAGTCCCCTACCGCGTCTGTCTGTCTGTATGTTCGCGATAAACTCAAAAACTACTGAATGGATTTTCTTGCGGTTTTCACCAGTAGATAGAGTGATTCATGAGGAAAGTTTTGGTATATAATTTGTCAAGGATATTTTTATAATCAGGGCAGCACAACGTCTGCCGGACGCGCTAGTATAATAAATAATAAAATTGAATTGGGAAAATTCGTATATTTGTTAAGAATAAATATCTTAGGAAATCTAGTTTTAAATTGGTGTTGAAATTTACAAACTTTAGCAACAAAAAAGATGTGTACGATTATGTAACAGCTTGTGAAGAAATACAATTTTATATTGTATGTAATGGTATAATATTCGATTTATTTAAAATTATAAAGGTACGCTGTGACCGTGATCATGTTTGCAGCATACAATTGTTGGGCATTTTCTTTTAAATCATCCAATAATTCAAATTAGCAGCGTAGCAGGGCAACCAGCCTACAAATCCATATGCAAACGAAACTAAGTAACAGCACTGAATTATTAGGGGTTATAAAATATTAGAGAATCTGTTTATCAACCCAGATTTACAATTACATATGTATAAGATATTAGTTAAATTATTCTATTTGCTAACTTCTTACTGCTTTCACTGCATTCACAACAATATAAGTATATAATACCAAATTAAATATAAGAAATTAGGTTTTGCCGAGACAAAACCGATAAATGAAAAACAAAGAAGAGAAACAAGAAGGCGAATCAATTTTGCAGAAAATAAACACCTATAAACGTAGTTTGAGGTTAAATTTGATAGCCTGATGAAGGTATAATAAATAATAATTTTTTACAAAAAAAATAAACCGCCTTCGATGTGAAAAACTAATAAGGTACTAAAAAGCGAAAAATAACTGAATTATTAAATTAACCAAATTAAATAAAAAATATTGATATTTGCGCTACCTAATAATATATTTGAAGTCGATGCCAACCTACATTTATATCATCTATATACAAAGTTTTGGTCCACTCTCATGTCCCATCTCGTACATATTTTATTACCTGCAACAAATTTGAAATGTAGGTTGGCATCGACTTCAAATATATTATTAGGTAGCGCAAATATCAATATTTTTTATTTAATTTGGTTAATTTAATAATTCAGTTATTTTTCGCTTTTTAGTGCCTTATTAGTTTTTCACATCGAAGGCAGTTTATTTTTTTTTGTAAAAAATTATTATTTTTAGTGTGCATAAATATATCTGGTTTCTAATGGGTATAATAAATCGGTTCCAATTTCACGAAAATACGTAGAGTCGAAGTGGGTGAAAATCAAATAAACGATTTTTCACCCCCTTAAGGGTTGAATATTTTCTTCAAATGTGTATATGGGACTACCTCTGAACATAACCAATTCAAATAAAAAAAGAATCATTAAAATCGGTTTATAATTGTTGGAGATATCGATTAACATACATAAAAAAATAAATACATACAACCGAACGTAGTAACCTCCTCCTTTTCGAAGTCGGTTAAAAAAAAAGGTAAACGTAAGGTAGGTAAGATAAGGTAAAAGATCGAATTCCCGTAATATACCGGAGCTCACTATGATGAATAAACACTCTGTAGAAACCATAGCATATAGTAATAGACCTCTTTCTAATACCTGCCTAGATAGCTACTAACTTTAACTCAGTTCTCTAAGGCATTAAAGTGTTTATCATCTTAAGTCGCATCGTCATTTATCATTAGATGAGATTATGGGTTAAAGCTTAACCGTAAAAATGGAATTGCAATAAATTATGCAGGAACATACAGTACAAAGCATTTGTACTCAAACGTCACAATAGTATAAAGTAACATTATGTCATTTAGTTATTTTTATCTTTTAGTTTTCAATGCAAATTTGGATGCAAAATTAATCTAGTTTCTCAAATGACAAAAGCACAAATCCTATATAATAGTGAATTTCTCAAAGAATAATCGGAATTTTGATGTGGCTTAATTAGGTGACAGAAAATTTATTCATCCCAAACGACTGTGCCAAATATTTTTATACAACAAATGTATTTTATGATTATTGTTTACACCTTCAGTAATTTCGGACACTGTCCTTACATTTATTTTATTATATTATATTTATTATATTTTATTATTTGCTTGATTAAATATGAAACAAAAAAAAAACTCATTTCATGGGTTATTTTATATTGCTCCAACAAAATTCTATAAATTATGATCTTGTTTATCTCTATTTGACATGTGTTTATGCATTCGGGTTTATGTATTCTTTTTCATAATTTTGTTTATTTCAAAACTCTTTTAGTTTTATTGACGAACGAGTTATTCGGTTGGGTATCGGTAAGTAATAGAAAAACAAAAGTATAAATTTAAATGTATTATCTTCATTTATATTAGGGGCTGGTACGTTTATTTAATAATAAATATCACTTATTATTTGGGTCACGTTCTTAAAGAATCTATATCAATGATATTAATAAAGGAACTTACCAAAACACTGTCTGTTTTAAGTTTAGGAGACCCTCTCTTCTTTATTAGCTATGTCAACACACACTTCAAAATTTCACTGGATAAAACAAGGAGCAAATGTCTCTTAATCGATTAAATGTAGTTTCGTTGTCACTGTAATGTTCACCGTTGAGATTCAAGCTCGAACTGACTTATGTAGCAGTGAGAGGGATGGAGGTAAAAAAATGGAAGCCACATAGATAGTTATTAGGATTGGAAAGTGTATCGTTGTGCATCAATATTGATTTATGCACAATTTTTAAACGATTTCAAGAAAAAGATCTTCACAATTTGGTTGTATTTTTAAGGCTTATTACCTCCGAATCTCGATTAACCGATTTGGATAATTATTTTTGTATTGGCATAGGGTCCTATTTCACCATTTCATTAGCATCATATATTATATTTAGAAGATCATCATTGAAGTTTTCAAAATAGAATAGGAAACTTCTAGTCACTGAAATATTGGTATGCTTATAATCACGCAAGATTAGATGTAACTCTCTCTATGGTCAAGAACCTTTTGCTGATTTTTCTAGATTGTACCACTTTGAAGTCCATTTTATTTAGTATATAATACAACAATCATAAACTAAATAATTATTCTTTATTTATACTTTGGCTATATACGTGATAAAAAAACAACAATAGATAACAAAATAATTAACAGAATTACTAAAAAGAATAACATATATCCTTAGTAGTAAGTTTTTAGTAAAAAACGAATTTGAGTTCCAACTGTATATTACTTTCCATACAAGACCAATATAGCGTAATATATTCTCAAGTAGTGTAATGTCCTAGAGGAATTGTGCTTATAGTCGTTTAAAATATTTTATTTAATCTTTAAAAATCAATTACCAAATGTATGTATGCGCATCACTTCAGAATAGCTGCACCTATTAGGCTTATTTTAGGCTATTATTTTTTTGTTGTGTTTATAACTATGAGGACAAGGTATATGAAAGAATATGTTAGAAAAATTGTATGCAAAAATGTACAAGTTAGGTTATAAATCTCCATGTAAAAAGTGTGTGAGTGCGTGAGACAAACATAGTAGGGAGATGTTCAGAAATGGCTGACAGAACTGACAGCTTGGTGTTCAGTTGTTCATTTACCATTTTGTTCAATTACATAGTCACACTGTAAAGGAAAGATTTGGTCTCATATTCTTTGCTAGTATACCGTGCGAAGTCGGGACGAGCAGCTAGTGGAAATAAGAATATAAATATTTTCCGTTATTATACAATACAGGCAGACAATATAATGTGTGCAGTTATATAATGGGTTAAAAACCAGTTATGATCAATTTTACGATTTAGTAATTTTATTTTTATTTATTATATTGATTTATTTATTCTGGCTCCACAATAGATAACAAATTAAATTTGTTTAGCTATTAATGTTTGGCACAACATTTTTCAAAATTATAGTTTAAAGAATAATTTATGAAGGTTACTAGATACCAAGCAATTAAGTATATTATAAGTTACATAACGTTTTTGCATGCAAATATTATTTATGATGTCATGAAAATATTATTAAGGCCACTGAAATTCTTGCTTATATTTCCTTAAAATATGTCCAAATCCCTAGCTAGCGTTATCATTGTATGCTTTGCACATTCTGTATTACGGATAATAATAAGAGATATTATTTGAGCATAGTGGAACTTGGAAGATTTGATTGCGGTTGAATCTTGTGATTATTGATAATTAGCTTAAGAACTCTGCTGTATCCCATTTGGAATTGATTATTTTATGTAGAATGCAATAAGAGCTAAAGCCACGCCTGGATAAGAGTGTTTTGACCCCAAAGTGATTTAGCCTAGTTTTATATGACGATAGTTTACGCCTCAATCCAAATTTTAATGCTAAATAATATCTATGGTATGTAATAATATGGATAGTATATATGGATTCCATATAACCGAACAATACTCTAAGATGCTTCTAACCAATGGAATAACCAAAGTGATTAATGTAGCAGGATATTTATTTTTATTTCCTGACATTCTGAATATAAACCCTATAATTTAGTTAGCTTTTGATGTAATGTAATTATAGTGCTACGTATAGGTTAGCTTTGAATCAATTCATACATCAAGATACTTTACTATATTCTGATGCTGTAACAATATATTGTGTATTTTGTATGTATACACTATTGAAGAACATTTCTTCGTGTAAAAAATTAAATGACATTTTTGTTTACTTATTGTTAAGTTATTTCAAATACACTAAAGGTGTAGTAGATGATTGATGGCATTATGTAAACTAATAGAATCTTTATATGGTACAATTCTATTATAGATTTTTAAATCGTCAGCGTATGCTAGATATTTAGTTTAGATGGAATTTATAAGGTGATTAATGAATAATCTAAAAGGTAGAGGCCCCAAATTTGAACCTTGTGGTATTCCTGATTTTCCTTCAGATGAAGTAAAGTCGTAACCATATACAGCAACCAGCTGCATTCTATTAGAAAGATGTGAGGTTAGCCAACGCAAAAGCGATCCATATATGCCAATGTGATAAGCTTTACGGCAAAGTATTGCGTGATTAACTGTATCGAAGGGTTTAGCAAAGTCAACGTAAAAGGAATTAATCTGAGTGTTTTCGTTAAATGTAGTGTTTAAATATTGAATGCAACTTAACAGTTTAATAGTTGTCGATCTCCCTGTAACAAAGAAGTGTTATCTTTCACTAATAACATGATAATTAATTTGCCTATAAATTATGCTTTCAAAAACTTTTATAAAGCAGCTAAGAATACTGACGGGTCTATAGTTTGTCACATCAATCTTTTTCCTAATCTGTAAATGGGGACGATTTTGGCTATTTTATATAGTTCCGAAAAGGTGCCTTCATTTACACTCTTTCCGAAGAGCAGAATTAGCGGTTTTATCAGATAATTTGCATAAGTGCTAATCAACATTTTTCGGATACCATCTGGGTCCGCTTCTTTGTTGATTTAAGTTGTTGATATCTATGGATATAAAAGGTGTCAAGATTTTTACTTAAAATATAAACCTGGATAATAGTTACATTACACTGTAGAAAATGAATCTCAATTAGATTGAGTACGTGTATTGTTTCGATATTTGATAAAATTAATTTTCTAAATATTGTTTCTTGAAGTAGTTGGGTTCAATTTTGTGAATCTATGATTAAAATAATCAGTTGAGGTATTTGCAATTACCATATTATGTTATATCTATACTAATACTATAAAGAGAGGTAACGTTTTGTTTTCGGGGAATCCTTGATACTACTAATCTGATATTGAAAATTCTTTCACAGTTAGAAAGGTATATTAACCCTTAGTGCTATAGATAATTTTTATTTTGGAAAAATATATATTTTACATAATTAAACACAATAAATGTAATTGAAATCGGCAAAAAATCTATAATATGGCGTGTGCTGCTTCAAAGGTTTGAAATAAAATCTATAATAAAAATATTCATTACTTTTATTAAAAAATCCGCGACACCATATATCCAAGTTTAATATTTCAGCCTAAAATATGGTTTATATGTCAAAAGTAAAATAAATTTCACAAGATTAAGTTTGGATGCAGATTTCATGTATACTTTACAAATTTTTATAAATCAAACATCTAAATCAAAGTGGAAATTTAATGTAGATAAAGTTTAGATTTTACAGCATGCTAAATGAAGTTACTTAGAAGATAATACGAAGTATAAACTATAAGCTAGCAAAATCATTGCGTTATCGCTGCTGCTGACTGAGCTGAGTGACACAGGAGTAATCCAAGGGGTACTGGGACGACATTTATGGCCAATATATGTAGGTATGTCTTTATCTTAATTAGACTCAGTAGGTGATACTGCGAACGGTTTCTAGTCTTATTTTAAAAGATGTCTCACATACCAACTGGGTATATATTTGAGTAAGTCCCAGGATAGTTTGGATTCACAATTGGAATCGGTGGGTGTTGCTGCAATTGGTTTTTAGTGTTATTAAGGTTTTTCGCGTTTAAAAATACAATTGAAATCGGCGATAACCGATTTGGTGTAGACGAAGTTACACGCGTCAGCTAGTTATATATAATAATTCAGCTGTATTTTTACCATCCTCGGCAGCCATGGACCTATAAAACATTTTTTTTTTTAATCATTAGGAATTAGAAAGGCTATCCTAGATTTCGTATAATTCCAAAACATCTTCACATCTGCTGTTAAATTTTCTTCTATTGTATTAGTGAACTGTTTGAAACTTTTAAATTAATTATTATTATTCTTAAGTTTTATTTGAAAATATTGAGTAATGATTGAAATTATGTTACTTTAACTGATTGTGTTACGAGCAGGGGCTCCATTAACTTTGCCATTGTACTATAACCTAAGTACTGTATTGCATTGTTGTTTGGTTGAGGGTAAATATCCGGTAGTAAATTTAAAATTTGTCTAAAATGAGATTAAGACCTAAGATGATTAGGTGAGACTCGACTCTACCGAGACCGTTAGAACAATGTAGTTCCCTTCAAAATCGTTAGCAAACGACTTATTTATTAGGATAAATTAATAGTTTCAACATGCTACATGCCGATTAAATAATAAAAATAAGCACGTATCTAAGTTACAGTAGACTGTTGTTTTGAGCATCACGCCGTATCGAAAATCAGAATTATTCCTTAGTGTAAGTAACGACCAGATGCAGTTGTGCCATGTTGCGTCTCGGAAAACAAAATCGTTGTCATAGAGGGTCATTATTTACCTATGATTTTACTAATTAAGGTCTTTATACTTGTTACTATACTAATTACATGCGGACGCAGCCGCGAGCACAGCGAACACAGCATAGTTAATTACATGTGTTTGAAAAATTCATTACTTTGAAAATAATTTTAGTATGGGTTAGACTCTTAGCAAAACTCTATAGCTATACTACCTCACCCCCTTTCGCTGCCTAACATGACTTTCACCACTCATAGCAGCGAGAGATCAACTCCCACCGTCGCCATCAGAATATGGCGTTATTCCTCCCACACGTACTTTAATACTATGCGCGGTGTTCGGCTCAGCCCCACACTCATGACAGACGCCGTTTGAAACGCTTATTTAAACTAAGGCAGCACAATTTCCTACATACCCGATAATAGTAACTTTATTTGAATTTCTGTAATCTATACATATAAATAATATATATATATATATTTAGTTTTATATATATATATAAAGCTGAAGAGTTTGTTTGTTTGGTTAAACGCGCTAATCTCAGGAACTACTGGATATAATACTCTCCGATTTGGGTTTCGTCTCGCGCGCCCCGTAGGTGCCGGCCCGGCGATTCCTCAGCTCTATACGGTTGGCATAGGGAGACGAATGAATACTACAAGATTCAAGTGGCAACTAACTTTTATTAGATGAAGAGGCATTTATATATACTACCTTACATTTCCCATCTAATAAGAAAATAAAATAAAATAATCGTTTTATTTTATGTATAAAGTACAATATTTTAATACTTAAATCTATCTAAATAAGAAAAAAAAGAAAGAGTTAGTCGATATAACTCAATATTACATAGGTATGTAGTTATTATTACAATAGTAGCAAAAAAAAAATGTAAAGATAATATCTTATCTTTTTCTTCTAATTACTTAAAACTATTAGATACATTAGACGGTTATAATTATAATCATAAAAGTAGATATACATGAATCAACAAAACTGAACTGAATCTGCGAATCATCATGAGATGGTTTCGAATTCGAATACCTATCTCTTTGTAGCTGAGTGCTAGTAATTACGTAATATACTTAATAATATATAATGGCACGTGGTTATATAGTTTATATACCTTATAATATAAAGATAAACACAAGATAGACAAACACAACACAAGCTTAATTATATAAAATAAAAGAAAAGGTATTTTCTGTCATATCAATAGATATCGATGGTACCTTTTATTACGGTAACGATCTTAACTGGAACTATGAAAAGGTTTTGTCCTATTCTTATGTACTAAATCAATTTTACCATTAATATTCACCTTAACGTTTGGAGATACTTCTCGAATAACAGTATAAGGTCCTGAATACAAGTCAGTCAATTTATTACCCGTTTCATTCTTAATCAGCACTTGGTCGTAACAAATCGGATTAGTGTGTCTATCGTATCTATTTTTAATACCAAATTTACTGTTTATTAAATTTTTCCTCGCTTCGATCTGTGATACCTGTAATCGATATTTGAGCTCAAGGGGATAACTATCGTAATTGTAAAGTGGTTCTACCTGCTTAGTAAGATTGGAAGGCAGGTTACATTTCTTACCGTAAACCAGCTCAAATGGTGTAAACTTTGTTGAAGAGTGGACAGACGTATTATAACCAAAACACCAGAATGTGAGCCATGTACTCCACGTCTCTATTCTTCCATCAGCTTGTATGCGTAGAAATGTTCCTAAGTTTTTGTGAGAATTTTCCAGTGCTCCTATACTTTGGTGATGATACGCTGTTGACTTAAGTTTATGAATATTCAAAATATTACAAACCTCTTTCATGGTGTCAGACATGAACTCAGTGCCCCTATCTGTTGCTATGGCTCTGGGTACGCCGTACTGTAGAATAAAGTTATTAACAAAGGTTCGCGCCACCTCTGTTGAAATTTTAGATTTCAACGGATACGCACATACATATTTTGTCAGCTCACACTATCAGTATGTAAGTGTAATCATTGACCTCCCTTTCAATTGGTCCGACTAAATCTAAAAATATCTTTTCAAAAGCCTCATGAGCAGTTGAAGTAATAACCATTGGTTCCTTAACTTGATTAGTGTATTTTTGTTTCTGACATGTAGGACATTTTTTAACAAAGTTTTTTATATCTGATAGAAGTCCTGGCCAGAAATAATACTTTATAATATTATTGAACATTCTTCTTATGCCAGCGTGGCCACTAGAAGGCAAAAGATGAAAGTCAATTAAAATTACTTTCCTATCATCCTTGTTTTCTATTCTCTCAATGTCTTTTAAAATACATAATCTAGTCCCTTTCCAACTTGCGTTATGTTTTATTTCACTCGCTAGTTTATCTACAAAAATATTATTTTTATCATTCTTTATAAAATATATTTCTTCTACATTGATTTTTCCGCAAAAATCTGACAGCCCTCTCGCAAATGCGGCTCGCGTCATTTGTGATTGAGTAGCTGGATTTATAATTATAAATATTGTTAAAATATCAGACATATATTTAAAATTTTTATTTTCATATGTAACTTTATATTTTTTACTCATTTTTTCTAAGTTGCTCTTATCTACATATCTTAATTCACAAGAATTCATTGGTTTGAAATGAGTTTCTACGACTTTTGGGTGATCAGTCCAATCGTTTGTAGTAACCATGTCAAACGAAGAATTCGCATGTAATCGTTTTCTTTGTGCACGAGTCATCACATTCGCACACTCATTCATTTCTTTTAATTCATTAGAATGAAATGTCAGGCGAGACAATGCGTCTGCCGCTGCGTTATCTTTGCCTTTGACATACTCTATTATAAAAGTGTACTCTTCTAGCACAAGCCTAAATTTTAGTAACCTACTTGACAGGTCCTTCATATTAAATAAGTAAATTAAAGGCTTATGGTCGGTAAGTATCTTAAAAACTTTACCGTACAAATATGGTCTAAAGTACTTTACAGCCCATACCACCGCATTCCTTTTCGATTGTCGGGTAATTCTTTTCTGCTTTATTTCAGCTTCTGCTAGCGTATGCGATGGGGTGGCCGTCTGAGTTAGACAAAATAGCACCTATGCCGTAACCTGATGCGTCAGTTTGAACTATAAATTGATTATTGTCCGACAAGTCAGGATATTGTAAGACAGGTGGACTCATAACACTAGTTTTTAATGATTCGAATGTTTTCTGATAATTTTCATCCCAGTTAAACTTGACATTTTTTCTACATAACATGTTCAAATAATGAGCCTTATCGGCAAAGTTAGGTATAAATTTACGATAGTAATTGGCAAACGCCACGAATCTCTTCACGTCATCGATGCCCTTCGGAACTGGATAATTTTTAACTACATCGATTAGTCCAATATTTCAGTTATATTGGGTAAAGGAAATTTATCATCTTCAATACAGTTTTTCAGTTTTCGATAATCTATGACTAATCTAAATTTTTTATCACCACTGGTACTGGACCTTTTTGGCACCAAAAGAACTGGACTGGATTCACTATCACATGATTCGACTATTCCCTGTTCGAGCATGTTATCTATCTGTTTTTTAATTTCTTCCTTTTGGGAATAGGGTAGCCTGTACGGTTTAGTATATACAGGTGTGACGTTAGGTT
>AP028448.1:4477138-4576027 GCA_036509395.1 Antheraea yamamai | reverse complement strand
TTTTAATTTCTTCCTTTTGGGAATAGGGTAGCCTGTACGGTTTAGTATATACAGGTGTGACGTTAGGTTATAACTTTATTGAATGTTTATATATGTTTGTTGTCGTTAACTTGTCGCCTGGAAGGTAAAATACATCCGCATATTTGGCACAAATATTTTGTTATTTCTATATATATCTAAATTTGATAATAATTCCCAGATCAAAATTTTCATATTCTTATTTTTTACAAAATATTTAAAAATGATAAACCTATCTTTTTTACTAAAAATGATATTCTTCCATTTAAAACCTTATGATAACTTATTATTATATTTAGAACATTAAAATCACTATGTAAAGCGTCATTTAAGTCACAAATAACCTTAAATAATTTTATATCAGCAGCATATATTATCATGTTTGAGTATTTAATATTTATAGTCAATAATATTATTTATGTAAAAACAAATAAAAATAAACCTATAATAGAACCTTGAGGTACTCCAAATATCATCACGAACTCGTAATCATTGCTAACCACCTTTTGTATACGAAGTAAACAATGCTACCTCTAATATAATATTTTCGTATCACAATAACAACATAAAATTGTTGTATTCTTTATAGACCTAAATAAAATTAAATGAAGTGTCTGTCCGTAACAACAAAGTAAAGAGTTTTTATAAAGCTAAAGGTTTATGTAAAGTATTGTAAGCGAACGTACTGGAGGTCATTTTTTTGTCGAATTAATTAACTATTATCCTTATATTAAGTCATGTATCAAAGAATATACTAAAATAATGTCTGGGAGTCTATATATGATCTAACATAATTTATTTGATATGATTAAATAGTTCTCGAGTTACAAAGAACCTAAAAGACAATGAAAAGAATGTATAGCCTTTTATAATATGTTTGTAATGTATAAGTTTTTGAATTATGTGTTAAAATAGAAGATATTATTGACCTCTGATATAAATAGTCAGGAATCCGATCAGTTTTCGAATTCTGTAATCGAATATTGTTTTACTCACGACCAGCAGAAGAAGAATTTGGTAGGACACATCATCACGGAAGACACTATAAGAACTTTCAATCTCAAACGTAGCGATGTGTAATAGAAAAAATGACAAAATTTTATTCTGCTTTACACATACAATTAATCAATTGGTAAATTGTATTGTATCAATACTTCAATGGAGGGTTGAGCAAGTTACTTACTACTAAAGTGTAGCGATCTGTTATTATCGTTTGAGACTCGTTATATATAGCTTTAGGATGCTATATGTCTGTCAAAGTTTGAGGCAAGTCCAGTGAAAAAATATAATAGTCGCTGAAAAACTATTGAAAACTAGTCAACGAATCGAACGCTTATCTCTGAACCGAATCAATATTACAACCACGTGTATTAGACTGAAATAAATTCAGCTACGGTTACAGTAACTGTCACACGTAAAATGTAGTAAGCTTTTATTTGTTACCGGTGAAATTACAGCAATAAATAAATAATTACATTTATTATAACATATATTAACACTAATTAAATTCACTCCTTTGATGTCTTGATACATTACTATTTATATTTCTTTGAAAAACGTTTTTTTCCTAACAAGTATCAATAATGTTTTATATTGATTTCTTCTTTTGTTTCTGCTACATATGGCTACGTAATTTATAAATAGGTAGATACAAAACAGTAAAGTACGCCTTCCTTCTCTATTTCTCTACCGATTACCTTTTTTTTTGGTAGACATAGACCAGTTTTAATGTTATCAAGAAAAACAATTGAAATTGTTCATTCTTTCTTTACTTCTCTATTTCTCATACTTCATGATTTAGAATATTCAATATATTTACTACACAGATAATATCTATAAATTAATACGTAAACAAAAAGAGTGCACCCTCTATTATGGCTGCATTTGGACCCCTGAATTACCAGTAATTATATACAAGTAGTAATTATTTTAATAAGCCAGTTTGTTTATTTCTTTTATCATATAACATTATATATTTGATAGATAATTTAAAAAAAAACATTGAGACGATGCCTGTTGAGATGGAACGATTGAGACCGATTCAAGACAGTTCACCTTAGGTGGTCCCTCGTGACACCTCATGCACTTTTTTTTGTATAACTGACAACAGAAGTCATTGTACATTGATTTGTCTTCGTGATCTAAGCAAAAGCACGTACTTACTTACTTACTCACGTCCTTAACCAGATCCTTCTATCGGCTGCTTGGAATGTTAAATGTCGTGCTTAACTCAATCTTTAAAATGGGAGCATGAGCTGCCTAACAAAATTATATGTCTGCAACCTCGCCAACTACGATTTATCTGTAAAGGGAGCTGATCCAGTCGATGCACGCGCCTAAGCTACTGACGCGGTCATTTTTTAATAATATCAGTGGTATTATGAAGCTTTGTCTAGCCTAGAAAAGGCACGTTTATCACACGATCCTTACATATCATTTCCATTAAAGTTTCACGTTCACGCATTTTTTTCACGCGACAATTGTGTCTGGCTAGATTTTAGCTACGATAAACGATAAAATTGCCATTGCGAAATAAGTCGTAATCATATCCTCCAGTGTAATATCAACAATTCAGAAACTTTCAATCCGGCATATCATTGACGACCGGTGATGGATTGCCTATCTATTATTGGTCACCGTTGTTTTTGGATTTTATTGTGCTTACCATTTGAGAACAACGACGTCGTCATGGCGTGCTCCTATAAAAAAGAATGCATTAAAGAAAGCATACGGTAAGTGAAATGCGTTGAATCGACCTTTTTGTTTTAGGTAAATTGGCCAGGATTCTACTCCGTACATGAATATGCTTAGGATGTAATATTTATATTATATGTATATTTGGTAAATAAAAATATTCTTTATCACTGTGAGCGGTTTATTTTCCCTAGCTATCAACACTTTAAGCTTGTGTTATCGATACTATTTATTGCTGTTGTATTTTTGTATCTCTAATTATTCCATTAGAGTTAATTGAAAACCATTTAAACCTAATTAATGAAAGTGCATAACGGGAGTCAATATCATGTTCGGCTTTTATAGTTTTGTGCTTACATTCAAGATAATACTTAATTTTTAAACGTTAATTTTAGACAAAAAGCTTTCTATTTAAAGCTTCCAAGCTTTTTTATACCCAATAAAAGCGTGCAATAGTCGGTCAGTAAATATATATCTCAGTAATAATAAAATTAAAAACATTATAATAAAAATATTTTTTAATTCTATAACTGCACCCGAAACTTGATAAGCAATAAGAAACACTGTGAGGATAATTGTGTTCATAGTTTTAGCGATATAGTTGAGTACAGATAGACTTCCACTTTACTTGTTTACTGAATGTATGCTACCTGATTCCATAACGTAACACGTGAGAGTATAACTACTATTACGAGTGTTACAAGGAGTGTATAGTGCCATACGAAAGGTACGCAAGCATTCGTGCGAGTGTATGTGATATTTGTATTCATTGCATACATTGAACGAAAATAAAATAATATTAATATTTTATGATATTTAATATTATAAACGCTCCACTAATTAAAAAAAGATTTGTTGCGTTCATATTACATGAATATGAATTATCAATGAATGAGAAGCCTAATTAATCTAATCTAATTCGTAGTTCTTAGGCCGTCGAGTATTTTAATCGTAGTTCTCAGATACAGTATACTTTTATATTTACTTTATTGTATTAACACAAGAAATCAAATAATTAATATCTATATTCCAAAATTTAACATATCGAATTTCCGAAGGCTCCTGTTTGTGTTTACGTATTTATGCTTATTTCGTTGCTTAAGTAACTTCAAAGATGTCGTATAATCCGAGGAAGAAATCATAAACTAGTTCGCAAACAACCAAAAAGTAACAAGACGATTTTATTAGAAGGAACTGCGCAGGAAGTTGTCTTTTGCATTTTGTAGCCTTTAAATTTTTGAATAGTCGATTTAATTTTACCGAAGCTTTTTATCTATACAATTAAAGATGATTTCCGCGTAATTTACATTTCCTATGTATTTTTATAATTAAGGTGCAATAAAGTATACATTCATTCTTAATTATCCTCACTAAATGGATCTGTAGTTGCAGAAGGCAGCCCTTTTATTTATCTTAGGATACTAAAATAGTCGTAACCCAGTAAGTTATTTCAAAATAGTTTTATTAAATATAGCTTTCGCACTAGAGGATCAAGATCTATATTGTTGGGGACTTACGAACATATATTATAATTACACCCTAGACACAAATACGCAAATATGAAATTAAGGTTTTCTGTATTCGCTGTGATAAAATCTTGATGATTGGCCAAACTCTTTCGACTCCACCTCCGAATTAAATCGAATTATTTATAAAAAATCAACTAAAATAATCATATCAAATGATCTCAATCAATTTAATAATGATGTCAAATTTAAAATAGATATAAAATGTTTACTTTTTGATGAAATAAATAAGCTACTAAAAAATGATGCGTAGTTTAGTCATATCAACTGGTTTTGTATATCTTTGTATGTGTACGTGTATAAAGCAAAACGTGTGTGTATATAAAGCACGAACAGGTATTTCGTGGTTTTTTGAAAATATGTCCAAGGTATGCAAAAATGAAAAAAAAAAGAACCGACGGTTATTATGAATTTGTTGATATTTAAAACAGTTTTAAAATTCTATATATATGTAAATTTCTCAACATTGAAAAACTGTATTTATTTGTTTCTAGTTATAATGCAATAGCTTTGCGAGAATATAATGTATACGATGTGTGACTAAATATTATTTCGAGCGGTTGGTTTCATGGGCTTGCATAATATTATGTAATGTTTCGCCAAGGGGTAGGACATGGTAACTGCCTTTGATTGGATCATCATATTTATTATCATTACATAGTATAAAACAAAGTCCCCTACCGCGTCTGTCTGTCTGTCTGTTCGCGATAAACTTAAAAACTACTGAAAGGATCGTCATGCGGTTTTCACCAGTGGATAAAGTAATTCATGAGGAACGTCTTGGTATATAATTTGTCAAGGATTTTTTTTATAATCAGGGCAGGACAACGTCTGCCGGGCCTGCTAGCACTTTATATATTTTAGGTTTTCAACATAATCTCACCTGATTTTAAATAACAATAAAATCCAAAACGGCAAACACGCTGAATCAAGCGGGACAAATTCTCAATTTCAGGGTAGCAACTAGCCAGACATGGTTAAAAAAGCCCTATTACCATGCTATGGTTTCGTCAAGATGTTGTCTTTTACTCCTTTTCTCGAGAATTCTAGCCTATGTCAATCAACGACACACTAAGACAAATTAAAATCATCATCAATATGCATAGCTTATATATAGTAACCTAGTAGTTACGTACGTTAATATGATAGAGTATATTTACTGGATACATCACTGTGACTCTATTTATTTTGTCGCCTTTTATGTTCAGATAATTGTCGAGTTGTCGAGCGACTTGTAAGGCGTGATAGCGACAGCTGCCGATGAAACGTCTTTCAGTGGTCGCCTATGTATTCGGATTGATGATAGGCATCATCAAGTAGTTCGTCGCTTTGTAATGCAGTATTTCTCGTTGGTCGATTCTTTTACCTCTGGTCGGGAAGATTTGCATTCCACTTTAAGGTTGTACTATGAAGTGTCAATAATTGCCGATAGCGATTGAAATTTGATATATCCAGTATTTGTTATTGCCAGGACCGGACTATAAATTTTGTAATATATTACCATTGAAATGTCTGATTTACATTACTATATGTATCTGTTTAACTGTGGAAATACATATTTAAAAAAAAATACTAAAACGTATCGTATTGAACTTGAGGAAGCGGAATTTTGAACAGCAAAAAAATAATACTAAACCGCGTGATGAATGCATTTTAAGTTCTAAATAAATTCATAACATTACATTGACATTTGCGATTGTGCGAGTATGTACATGTTTTTTTAATTATTTTTGTGTCTGCACCGCCTTCCAAACTTGACGTATTATAATAACAGAGACAATGCTATCTCACTTCCTCGAAAAATCATTTCGAATTCGATGCAAATTCCAAACGATATATTTTAATTACTGCTAAAAGTTTTTTTACGCATTCTGTTTATGCAAAATGTATTTTGACATTATGATAATAATAAACTCAAACATCGTTTCGCCCACCATAATGAGAGATGGCACAATTAAGCATGTTTCCGCGGAGAGGATTTTATGTTATTTCGCTTTAACACTTAGCTTTTTATTTCGGTAAATAATAACGATAGCGTGCAATCCGCAGGCGTATTTAATATAAAATAAATTCCAAAAATATAATTATGTATTCCTTTATTCTCTCTGTTCAGAAAAAATACCTAAACACCTATTTAAACATAGCTAATTTATAGCTTGGAATCTGTTTCTTAATGAGACGGACAAACTCTTAGTAGCTCAAAGTTTGACATAAAATCCTGGATATTATTGAAGGTCCAAATATGGTTGGGCGGCTTGTAAAAACATTACAGCATGGCAACGAATCTAAAATCAACAATGTGATGCAAGCATACAAACATTGTGAGAGGGACGTAGCATTAAAATGACCTATTTAGAAGACCTTTATATGGTAGACACTTATAGGTCGGTTAAGATATCATCGGGGTGAGCGGGGAGGGGTAGAGAAAGAATTGTTTGAGATTCAAGTCGCTGACTATAGAGAAATTGCGTCTGAAAGAAAGAATAGCGGCTCTGAGGCCACGACTTACTTTGTGTCAATGACCCAGTAGGGGCTATAAAAATTTTGTTTTATTTATTCCTTACACCAAAGTTAACGGTATGCAACTAGCCGGATCTCATAGCTTTAATATAAATAACATCAACATAAGCCAAACATTAAAAAAAATACTATTACCACACAAAAAGGAAGATACATTTGAGAAATAGTGTCATAAGCTTCTTTATACTATATAATTCTAAATCTGACAGCAATTCATATTACTTTAAATGATAATGAGGCCTTATACTATCATATTGTATCGTATCGTATCGTAACCATAGTGAATATAAATGAGGACTGGTTTTTAAGTAAAGCTGCCGGAATACAGCTATAACTACCGACGACAGCTTTCAATTTGAGGCTATTAGCTAGCATTAAAAAAAGCTCTGCACCCAGTGGTCCTTGTAGTCCTTGTATCGCACTATTGTTGACTGCTGCAACCTCGTAGGGGCCACTATTCTAATCATCTTATCCGCTATGGTAGTCAAATATCTAATTACTTATCCTCACAGGCAGCCATGATTGTTCTGACAGGGAATTGACTTCTGGATATCCATAGGTACTTCAATGTTTGATCTCATCGGTGTGCGGAACGACCTAAGTCCTTTATCAGTTGTAGAATGCTCCAACCACGCTACTCAACAGGCTACAAAAGCCGCAAGAAGCCGGGACGCACAAGCTCCCTCAAAGAAGACCCCCCGGGGGGAGGGGGGTTAGAGAGAGACCCCCGCGAGGGGGGACCCCCTGAGGGGGTCCCCCCGCGCCCCCCCTCGGGGGGGGGAGGGAGAAAAAAAAGGGAACCACGCTACGAACACTATACAGTGAAAAATTTAGTTAATGAATACATTGAGTCCTCTTCTTTTAGTGGATTTAGTAGTTTGCTTTATAGTCGCAACCGGATATTTATTTGTAAGGAATTTCATCACGAATTGAAATCTGATTTATGTCCGTTCATTAAACATGATCTTTTAATATTCTTTGAGAATATTTTTATTAATATTATTTTCATTTTGAAATTTATTTAATAATTTTACATAGTGATGTCGTGAATAAATAATTATTAGACATTTTGCAATATGATTTTGGAAATTATAATTTTGTAAAGCCATATAGAAAAAATATGTGGCAGTGTTGCCTATTATATAACTGTTTTTAATTTATTAAATAAAGCCGCTGACGAAAATCCAAGACGTGAGTGTTTAAAGGCAATATACCACATATTTGTAATTTAACAGAAATAAGCTCTAAACTTTGGTTATATCTTTGATTATATCATACATATATTGTTTGGCTACTTTAATTTTTAAGCCAATTTGCGATAATGCGATAAGTAATATTACCTTCATCCACTCACGTATTCCATTTTGTTTGACAAAATTGCGACTACAATACACCACTTCCGCTATAGTGATTCAAGCGCTTGGCGATGATTGCCAGTACGTTTGGATTTTACTTTCCATATAATCAGATACAGTGTTGCCATTATACCACAGCTAACTAGCTGTATAGAATGATAGAACCCTATTTCACCGCATAAATAACTTCTATGTAATGAACGATTGAACACATTATAGCGCTAGTTCCTACACTGATGGACTTAATGCCACAAGACGTTCTCCTCTACTTAACCAACGGTAATATACGGCGATAGATGTATAAATGAAGGTACTCCAAACATAAATATAAGATCTTGTCAATTGAATTGTTTTTTTATATCATAGGAGGCAAACCGATACTGATGTTAAGTGATCAACACCGTCCATAGACACTTGCAACAACAGGGGAGTCGCAAGTGCGTTGCCAACCTGTCTTAGGGGAGAGGGGGAGTAAAGGAAGGGGGAAGTGGCAGGGAGGTGGGCCTCCGGCGCTCTCACTGACCGAACGAAACGCAACAATGCAAACACTGTTACTTCACGTCGGTTTTCTGTGAGAGGGTGGCACTAACCCGGTCGAGTTGACCCATTCATGCTGAAAACATTAATAGCTTCAGCGTAGCTCTACCACCTAAAAATGGTATTCTCAAAAGTTTCGCACTAAAAACATTCAAGCTGTTGCATTTTTCATTACTAATATTGAAATAAAATTAATTCATTTATTAATTATACTAGCTGATACCTGCTCGCTACGATAGGCATCTTAGAACCATTTACGAAATGAGCATCTAATGCTCATAATCTTAAGCCGATATGTTTTGACAAGATTCAGCGTCAAATGAACTGTATTTTCTCTATACGTGCACATATATATATATATATATATTGATAATAATTAACAAATAATGAATTCGTTTTTATGATATATAATTAATTAATTTAATTTGCAATCAACATGTAAGTATCAATTCCGTTTGCGTAAACTACAACACTGCTAATTTTGTATTTTATTTTTAACAGAATCTTGTTTAGTTTGTATGTAAATATGTATACTTCACAAGGCAATTTTGTTCATACTTGAATAATGCCATGGAATCGAATGGCATATATATGGTATATAATGATTATGGCTACATTATTTCATTAGAATATCATTAATTAGCTATGTTGCGTAAAATGGTGACTATGATTTGAATATAAAATTAATTTGTGGTACTGTCGATTTTTTTTACTAACGTAGGCTCTTAGCGATTATCTCTTGCATTAAATTTATTTATCTATACTAATATTATAAAGAGGTAAAGTTTGTGGGTGTGTGACGTTGTAGGGGTAATCTCAGGAACTACTGGTCCGATTTGAAAAATTATTTCAGTGCTATGTAGCTCATTTATCGAGGAAGGTTATAGGCTCGCTAAAACCAATAGTAGCGGAGCACCAATGAAGAATATTTCAAAATCGGGGTTTTTTCCTCTTGAAAGCTTCCGCTGCGTGTTAGCGTTAGCCCAAAGTTTTTTTTATTGACAGGGCGGGACAACGTCCGCCGTGCCTGCTAGTATTTAATAATTTACGTAAAATATTGCGATAGAATATATTATGACATAAAAAAATATCTACATTTTGTGTAGAATTAATTTGAACCGTATAAGTTATCCCATATAAATAAAACGAATAAATGTCCAGATGAGTCAACTACACACATCAAAAAAGTCTAAGCAACATGCGTGATATTACAAATTTTACCATTCATATTAATTAATTTCTAAGTATTTACTCAAACAAAGTGCGTAGGTAAGTAAACTTTTTTGTTATTGATGACATACTGGCTGGTTGTAAAAAAAAAATTGATTATGTTTTGTTTTTTCATAAAATTCAAATGACTGCGAATTTGTTTGAATTTAAGTGAGTTTTAATTGCTACGTTTAGTCTTGATTTTATAATTTTACCAACCATTTAAATAAAGTTAGCGACAAAATTGAATTGTTAGATATTCTTTACGTCATGAAGCGACGTCATTTGATGGCAGATGAAATGCAAAGAGCTGTAGGGATGTTGCAAGCGGGAAGTAATCAATCTCAGGTATCTTGACATTTTGGCATTCATAGAAGTGTTATTTGTCGTCTTTGGCAGCGCTACAATAATACAGGAGAACCCGCTGAACAGCATCCAGGCCGTAAAAGGAGTACAACCACTCGGCAAGACCGGTACATACAACTGACTGCAAGACGCCAGCCGATGTTAACCGCTCGAGAGATAAGTTTGAGGCTACAAATTTCAAGTGGTATTGATGTAAGTCCTCAAACTATGCGAAATCGACTGCATGAGTACGGCCTACGAGCTCGATGCCCAATCAGATGCCCACCGATACGTCACGGGAATCGCGCTCGTCGATATGAATGGTGTAGAGAACGCATAACATGGACCCAGGAACAATGGGATAAAATTATGTTTTCCGATGCGTCGCGATTCGGGTTTAAGCCTGATACCAGAAGGGTGCGAGTGTATCGTCGGCCCGGAAATACTGAAAGGCTCAGGTGCGTTCAGGAAGTTCATCCATACAGCGGCTCAACAGTTATTTTATGGGCGGGTATTATGAAGAACAGAGAACAAGAAGAACTGAGCTCGTTTTTGTAAGTGGAAACATGAATGCTGAAAATTACATTGAGGATATTCTCAGACCTTATGTCTACCCATTTGCACAAACCTTTGGCTCCGATTTTAGGTTAATGGATGACAATGCGCGTTCA
Organism: Antheraea yamamai; assembly: GCA_036509395.1. Classification (NCBI taxonomy): domain Eukaryota; kingdom Metazoa; phylum Arthropoda; class Insecta; order Lepidoptera; family Saturniidae; genus Antheraea; species Antheraea yamamai. Next base: position 4,565,152 of record AP028448.1, on the reverse strand, counting down.
CATACAGCTCGGCGAACCAGTGAATACTTTGCAACGGAGAACATCCGGGTATTGCCCTGGCCTGCACAATCGCCAGATCTCAGCCCCATCGAGCACGCATGGGACATGCTCCAGAGACGTGTTTTGAAGGACTTGGACGGAGCGACAACAACCCAACAGCTGAAGGATTTGCTACAATTCCATTGGGAGCGAATACCGCAAGATGACATAAACAGTCTCATTAATTCAATGAATAATCGTTGCCGACAAGTTCTGAATAGCAGTGGAGCCCACACTTTGTATTAAATTGTTCTATTCTTTCACAATAAATACATTTTCTTTAGAAATTTCATTCTGTAAGAAAAAAGTTTAGTTTCTTATGTATCTTAGTTTCTACAGTATATTCTAATATTGTTCATTTCTGTTATTAAAAGAACTTATAAAGACAACAGCTGATATTTTTACATCATAGAACCCTAAAGATATTATTTTAAAAATAAAATACAACGTTATAATGTGGAGAACCATCCTAAAATTTAAATTAGTACATGTTGCTTAGACTTTTTTGATGAGTGTATAATAAAATTTAAGAATAATGCAAATCGGTTCAGTGGTTATTGAGTTACAAGGACACTAACGTATAGAAAGACAGATAGAGAAGCGTTGTCCTTTATAATAACTAAGGATAAGGTATTTTTATAAAGACTAAACAAGCTATTTTTTATGTTTTTTTTTTTTTTTTTTTTATTGTAGCTCGGCAAAGTGACTGTACTGTGCCTGATGGTAAGCATAGTACAATCCAAAAACAATGGCGACCACCGAAAGACATACTATCCATCGCCGGTCGCCGCTGTCATGCCGGCCTGAAAGCGACCCAGTCAGGGACAGCCCCCCCCGCCCGGTTGCTGGATATACACCGGCTGATCCCGGAACGCGACACGCTCAAACGTGCCACTATGGCGGGTGTTCCACCTGGTGTACGGTGTAAAGTTTATACCTTCAGTACAATCAGTATTTGTTTTTAAATACGTGTATGACGAATCAGAGATGTCGTAAATTTTAGTTGAAATATCGCTTGCTAAATTCAAAGAGGTTTGTTACATAGGAATTTATACCAAAAGGGTGCAGACATATAGTACTTTTTTGCTATGACTTCATTTTCTAGACAATGACTACATTGTGATTAACTATTAAAAAACAAGGATTCATTAGACTTTGCAAAGAAAAATCGTATACGCCCTTTTTATATTTAAAAAGCGATATAATTCTATTGCTCTTATTTTTATATGCAAACTAGCTGTGCCCGCGACTTCGTCCGCGTGGAACCTTATTTAAAAAATAGTGAATAATAAAGTCATCTGAGTGTATCATTTACTTATCTACTTGTCACTTTTACTTATGCCGCGTCGTCATAAAAATTGAAATTTACAATAACTTTTGATAGAGTGGACCGATTTTATTGAAACAAAGACTAAGTTATTCTCGAGAATATACGTAATTTTTTTTTTTTGGTGTATTTTTATTGGGAAATTAGTGCTTTAGCAGTAATGTGTGTTTATACAAACAGACAGACAGATATTTCTAAAAATAATTGCAATGTATTTTATTACTTATTTTTAGACACGTGTAACAATTTTTTTTCACGAAAATCGAAAAAGTACAGACATGTTAGATTTAAATTCGTATTATATGTATAGAAGATAAGATATGTATTATAAAATTCAACGTTTCGCCGACCGTCTGTCCGTGGTGACAAAAAAAAACCGATTAAATTATTTATTAAATCATAGATGTATACTCTGGTCCGGTTTTCCTATATATTTTATTACATTGAACGATATGTTAAATAAGGTATATATTAAAAATAATTTAATTCGACGAAAAGTGACTACTAGTAGCCATTAAGATCATGTCAACGATATCATGGAAGTTATAGATTACTTTAGAATTATAAATATATTTTGTCACAAAAATAATTTTATACCTACTGTCATAATATATACTAATATTGTAAGGTTGAAGAGTTTGTTTGCTTGAACACGCTACTCTCAGGAACTACTAGTCCGATTTGAAAAATTATTTCCGTGTTAGATAGCCCATTTACCGAGAAAGAGTATAGGCTATATCATCACGTTAAGACCGATAGAACAATTATAGGAGAGGGGCAGAAATGAAGAATGTTTCAAATATCGGGGTTAACGTACGTAGTATTTAGAGATATTTTCACCTTCTACGTAAACGAAGTCGCGAGATAAAGTTGGCGTTAGCCCAAAGTAACTATTCCACGCAGACGAAGTCGCTGGAAGAAGCTACTTAACAACATATGGAAATGTAAAATATATACATAATTTTTACATAAATGTAACAAAAAAAATTATTTCAAACTTATATAAGGTAGATAAGATTTTAATAAAACATGATTATACTATTTATCGTCCACCGCTTCGCCTGCGTTTGTGTGTTTATTATTTATGATACCACAACTTATCATCGTATAACAGTTTATATGACGTACAGCGAGGTAGTACTTATCTAGTGTACATTAATTTATCCTTATATTTAGACCAATTTCATTTATTTATCGGAAAATAATCGACAACAGGAACATAATGAATTAGCTATAAAGTACAAGCAAATTGTAGATAGTAATTGTGCTATTAGTTATAGTCGATTACAGCATTTATAAAACAAAATACAGATACATTATACAATACAGAAGATAATAATAATGTAGAAGATACATTTAAGGAAGGTAAAAAAGAACAAAAAAATATCTTAGTACTAATATAATATTATTTAATGAGTTAATAAATTATGGAAAAAAAATCATCAAGGTATTAATTTTCCTAATTTTGTTTTTTTAAAAGGAATATATATTTAAGCAATATAGAATATAAATCACGTGTTATTTAGATGGACGAGCTATTTTATTATAAAGTTTAATCAAAATTCGTTTAGTAGTTCCTTTTAATATTAATTTATTCACAAGAAAACGGACGTCCATTACATGAATACAAACCTATGAAAAATTACTAGCTACTGAGTTAAAATAAGAAATTAAATTTAATTGAACTATGAATTAAACGAGGTAGTAACAGAAATGAAAAGTGTAAAAGTTTACACCGATTCTTAGAAATTTTCTCGTTTCGAATAGGCATTAAAAGATAATTGAAAATTCATCGATTCTACGCATCAAGGTTTTTGTTTTTAATTAATTTATATATTTTTTCCTACATACTCTTGGAAGGTACCTTTTTACTGAAATTATATCAACTCTAGTGTACCTTAAATATAATATTAAAGTCAGCAAGGCAAGATATTACTACACTTAACTAGTTACAGCTATTTATTAATGCGTGTCCGTAAAAACATTGAAAAGCTGCATTTTGTAAAAGACCGGCATGATCGAAATACTAGAAACTATAACAAACTGGTCGTCCCATGTTTCAGACTTAGCAAAACCAGTAATAGTTTTTAGGTAACAGTGTTAGGTTTTACAACAAAGTCCCAAAGGATATTACCGATTTGCCGGACTGTGAGTTTAAGCGCCACGTCAAGCGGGTTGTGGTGTCAAAATGCTATTATAGAGTGGATCAATATGTGAACGATGGTGATATCTGGAATTGACTCATCTCTGTGCATCCATTAAAAAGGATTGTATGATGTATTGGAAATATATATGTTAAAAAGATGTACCCGATCGAGTTTCTTGCTGGTTCTTCTCGATGACTGATTTGTTTTCCAAACTGTTGGTAGTTTTGACGTTCATAAGCGCCTTATTAGGACCTAAACTGAATAAAGTATTTTTGATTTGATTTCACTATTACTGTTATTGTTGTAGGTGGTAGAGCCACGCTGAAGCTATTACTGGTTTCAGCATTAACGGGTCAGCTCGCTCGGGGTAGTAACACCCTCTTAAACAACACCGACGTGAAGCGTGTGCTTGCATTATTGCGTTTCGTTTGGTTAGTGAGAGAGCCGGAGGCCCAACTCCTCTCCCCTTCCACCTCTACCCTTCCCTTCCACCTCTATCCTTCCCTTCCTCCGCCCCAACGCGGGCTGGCAACGCAATTGCGACTCCCATGGTGTTCCACGTGTCTATGGACGGTGGTGATCTCTTATTACCAGGTGACCCATCTGTCCGTTTGCCTCCTATGATATAATTTATTTTTTAATTTTATATTCTTTTTTTTTCTTTAATTAGCAACTTGAATTTGTTGAGATAATAGACTTTACGGCGGTTTCATTGTTATCTTTTATAGCAATGGCATTAGATTAATGGCATCAAAGTATTTCGTGAACATATAATACCCTCTTTCTATGAGCAATTTTTCACTTAAATTACGTTCACGGTAGTACTTAGTGGAAACTTGACAACAATTCTCTAGTATGTCTTATCGTTGTTATTCTCTGTATTTGACTTACAATGAACTACATAACGAATCTAATGTAAAGAAACATAGTTTAGAGGTCCTATTTGTTTAATTGTATGCTCGCTCTCATTTTAATAGATAACCCGAACTATAAGACTTATAATCGTAAAAATATATATTCTAATGCCGATAATGCCAGTATAAACGAAAAAAACAATTTGCGCAATTGAGCATTTTCAAACAACATATTTATACATATTAGTAATTACCCAATGGTCTTAATTAGACTATAGTAATGGGTACATTGTTTTTTCTTCACGTGTTAATATAAAAATGTTATTGTAGGAACTTCTTTTTGATTTCCAGTAGTTTGTGACGCTTTTAAGGCCATACTAGGCCAATAGCGTAGTCAGTTCGAAAAAAAAAACTTTTTGATTTTTTCGACTTTGACTCGTGGAAAAAATTGCACTAAAGCAGCTAAGGCTAGAAATGGTACAAAATTGTTTTAATTTCGCCTATTAATATGTACTAGTGATCGCCTAGTGGTTGAAATTCGATCATAATTCATTTTGACATTCAATAGGACCAAAGAGAATAATAATTATTTCAGTGGTTTCATAGATTTACAAGAGATAAATTTATTTATCAATCAATTATTAATGTATATTATGAAATTACATATTATATTATTATAAAATTAGCTTACAATTAATTTCAAACTAATAATTTCAACCAGTTAATTTTAAAGAGCGTATAAGGTATGGAACGTAAGTCATGTTAAAAATATTGAATGTAGGATGAAAAAAGGTAATTGGAACGTAAGAGTAAAATTACAGATGGCGAAACGTCATTTTCATTTACATGCGTGTATATGTTGTGTGTCATTCAAGCAGTAGTGTGAGTATTGTATATTTTAATTAATTTAATGTATTTTAATACATTTTATATAAAAAAAAGGGGGGGGAGTTTCTTGAAAAAAAAAAAAAAAAGACGCCCCCCGTATAACAACTAAAAAAAAAAAGGGAAAAAAATGTGCACATCCCCTACATATAAACTTTCACTATGCCAAATTTCACGTTCATCCGTTCTCGCAATTCGCTTAAAAAGGGGTACAAAGTTTTGCTTCACGTATGAATATATAGATAAGAGTAGTTTAATTCGAAATATAATTTATTTTTAATAATGATAATACCTGCCTGTTAGATTCTCACTGTTGGGTTCAAGGCTTTTCTCCTATGAAACGGTACACTATAAGAACATTTCCCATATTCAGATCACTTCACGATGTCTTTCTTTCATAAGACAATAATATATATACATATGAATGTAAATCTAAAGTGTCTGTACTTTTTAGATTTTTGTAAAAAAAAATGTTTATTGCAGGTGTGTAGGAATAAGTAATAAAATACATTTTAATAATTTTTAGAAATGTCTGTCTATCTATCTGTTTGTTTGAACACGCTGCATCACTGCTCAAGTACTGCATTCAGGATAAAACGTTTTAAAGAAAATCATAATGAATATAGTTCGAGTAACATTTAGTCTTTGTTTCATTGAAATCGGTTTGGTCTATCAGAAGTTATTTTTAATTTTAATGACTACGAGAGAAAAGTAGATAAGTAAATGGACTTCATACATTCAGATGACTTTATTAGTCACTATTTTTTACATAAGGTTCCAAGCGGGCAAAGTCGTGGACACAGCTAGTTATCAATATAAATTGGTAAATATGCACGAATTCCGATAAACATTTTGGTAGTCGTCGCGATTTGAATCTGCGTACATTGAGTCGATATTACGCCGGTGAGACGTTTCATCCATCGCCACGTATATGTACAAAGTTAGTCCTTAAGTGCATGCAAGGATATTCAACGTGTTGTCTTACATACATTTTCTAAAATCACCTATTGGGTAAAAAGCTGAACGATGAGACGCGCGTAAGGGCTCTTATTGGTGGGTTCAAAGCCGGCTGTCAAATAAATTACACTTTTACACTTCTTCAAGTAATAATGATACTGTCAAAACTTTCACGGAGTTTTTGGCAGGATTTTGGAATGTTATGTTATATATATATATATATATATTATTCATAATCTTGTGTTATTTGACTCTATATCTTATAATATTGCTGGTGTTTTGCGTAATACAATTTGGTTATTGTACACAAGTAAAGCGTATGCGAAATAATACCGCAGAGCATGAATTCTGACTTGCCACAGAAACTCCCTGGAAAGTTCTATTAAGTGGGCCGCCATTTTGTTGGAGCATTGAAATGATAGCAAGAAACTTGTAAAATCATTACCTACTCGACAATGTTTCAGGCAAAATGTGAAATACATTATTTTGAGATATTTTTTTTAGCACGATTAATACTAAGCTAAGCATAAAGCGATCCAAAAAGTATAATGTCTTCCGCTAGATCTATAATTCAATGCCAGTCCTCGTTGCCAACCCGCCTACAATATTAAACACTGGCTTGAAAGTTGAATACACACGGGCACGTGTCAAACCAAACGAGTCTAAGGACCGGAATAATTATAATGTCAGAAACAGCATCTAATTGATCATTCTACGTATCAGGCATAGTAAAATCATTAACATTTTTTTAGGTAATAGTGCATAGGTTCCACAAGAAAGTTCCAAAGTAAATTACTGATTTGCCGAATAGTAAGTTGAAGCACCATCTCAAGCGGGTTTTTATGTCAAAAGACTATTATGGAGTGGACCACAATGTAAACGATGGTGATATCTGGAAATAACACCCTTCTCTATGCATGCACTAAAATAATTGTAAATATATATCATATACTATATTTATGATGAAAAAATAAACAACATATATTTTTTTACCTGTTCTTTCCAATGAGTGGATTGTTTTCCGAACCGGTCATAGTTTTGACATTCCTGAGCATATTCTCAGGGATTAAGAAATTGAATAAAGTATTTTTGATTTAATTTAAGTACCTGTGACGGATTCATCTGGTGACGGTAGTAATTCAATCGATTACGAAGAGGCCCAAAATGTTTTCCTTTATTTTAAGATATCTCTATCGGTGACAAATTTCGAGACTGTACTTAATTGAGAAGTGCCTTTTAGATTTTCATAGTTAACGCATTTTTTAATACGTATGTATATCATTTTATTTGACTAACCTATAAAATCGATTCTATTTACAGTAGGTTGTGTAAAGCTTCGAATTTCATATTATTTCCGAATTACACCCTCAGCAGTTATATAAAAAAAATATTTATATCGCAACAACTACACAACGAATTTAAGTTTCATTATTTATTTATTTTTAAGCAGGAAGTAGCGCTCATATTTCTTATTGCGTTAACCTAGAAAATTGATGTTTTATAGCGGCATAAAACGTTACTAGATTTTAATTTATATATTAATTTGTATGCGGAAAAATTATATTTTACATTATGCAAATATAAAATGTTGGGTATCCCGATTTTCTTGTTGGATATGCGTCGTCGTGCTTCAAGCTTACGCGAAAATGGAAAGCAATTCTTTATTTAACCGAATAACTCCTGTAGGACTTACTTTAAAGTCGCAATAAATTTACTACTCCGTTGATAATTTATCTTTATGATCCGTTTACAACCATTCAAAAATTACCTCTTAAAACTGATTAGGTATAAAATGACAATACTATGATAGTGGCCATACGGGGAGTGGGGACCACCGCGAAGAGAGCGCATAAATGCGGGGCGTGATGCGGGGCGGTGCGGGTCTTCTGTTATGCATAATAGACAGTAGTGCATCGTGATGAAGTGAGCGGCAGCCGCGCGTCATTTACATAGCGATATAAAACATATCTTAAAACCTTTTCAGAAAACTCACCTGTAAAATAAAAAAAGAATCACGGAAATCGATTCAGTGGTTCTCGAGTTATAACCTTAATACTTTACTGATAGACAGACTGAGAGACGTTGAAGAATTTGAGGTTAATAAGAAAAAACAATATTTATGTAAAATATGCACGCATATATATACTAATTTCGCTTTACTGTAAAAAAAAACAGTCTAATATTAATATAGAGTAGCTAACAAAAATCTAACAGCTAACAAAAATAGCTAGCAGCTAAGAAATAAAGTTATTAGAAGCGTTACAGACCAATCCTTTCGCAGCGTCCAATCTTAAAGACGATAATTACGTCAAAATTCTAACCTTATCCATGACCTTAATTCAACGAGAACAGTATATAAAGTCAGATATGTATCGCTACTTTCAGTGTCTCACTGTCGACCGTGGTGTCAATATTATACTTATAACATATAAACAAAAATGAAAATGTTCGCATTAATCCTTATGACTTTGGCGGTGGCGTCCGCAGAAGTTGTCCTCCAAGGTGCCTGTCCTGCCGTAGAACCAGTAAGGAACTTCGACATAAGCGCTGTAAGTTAATCATTTTTGACACAATTTTTTGGATAATAATAGTTCAGCTATACGGTGTCACGTGACAGTCGCTAAATAGTTTTTCTCTATTCAACTTATAATAACTTAATTTTAGCTTAGATTTTTCGAATTAATTTATATTTCTATACTTGTTCCATTTTCCATTTTGATAAAAAACAAAAGAGTTAGATCGTTAATTAAATTTTGATTACCCCCTGAACTGTTATCAGTCAGTTCAATATTATTATTAAAGTTAAAAGTTAGTGTTTACCGAATGATTAGTCATATTCCCTTAAGTTTAAAAGTTAGCTTAATGATTTTTTTTTAAATTCGTGTACGCATTCTAGTCTGAAATTATATGGCAACTTTTTCGGTTGAAGATTCATAATATTTTGAGCTCACGTTATATATTAGTGAACACATATACATATTAATCTAACTATTTCGAGTACAATGTATCAATTTAACGTTAAAGCAGAGAGGGTAACATGAGCCACAAACAAACCTACGCTTCCTTAACAATAATGCAGCATTTTTTAATGAGTGAATGTGAATGTTAAGTTATTATTTATCAGTTTAATTATAGATACCGAATAATATTACTAAATGCTTAAGATGCGAATATATGTAAAAATAGGAACCGAGGTCGACTAATGTTGACCCTTCCTGATACGGGATAAGTGTCTGATGACATATTTGAAACTGGTAGATATGATTCCAACCTAATTCAAATTATTCTACTTAAATGTACGCCAATAACGCAGTCATGGACTTTACAAATGATTTTGAATGTTAAGGGAATCTAAATTTGAACATAGAGGTGTCATATTAAAACTAATTGTGCCTATTCTATTTCATGCGTGTCTAGATAACGATGTGCTGTTAAAAGGTAATCAAAAACCAGTTATTGATAAGTTCCATTAGATTCAATGGGGTTAGAATTCTTTATCTTATATTTTATAGCTTATAAATATGTAGAACCAACCCAAAAAGCACTACAGATTCTAAAGTTAGATAATTGTGAAATACTCTTTGGAACGAGTTGAAAAATTCTGGTGCCAGTATATATTACCATCGCCATTTAATATCAGTACAAACTGTGATTTAACTTTAGGTCTATAAGTAGATAATAAATATTCTTAATTAATAGTTTTATCTCTTCAGAACTAATTTAAAATTACTGTTGCAAATGTCACATATAACCACACTGTTTCCAAATAATATGTAGAAATAACGTCGAGGCAAATGTTTTTTTTCTTTTTCAATTCGCGATAGATCTTTATGCTTATTTTATTTAAATAATCACTTTATGACAAATAGGTAGTTCTAAATCAGTTCCAAGGATTTGCCACCAACGATTGTGGTCCTTTTGAAATCGATAATATACAGCCAGCTTGGTTGATAATTCATAGTTCATTTGACAACCCAATATTAGGTAGTCACCAAACCTGTTTTATATCTCGTTACTTTTGAAAACCTAAAAGACTTCCCATCAGTTCAGTTCAGCCATCACAATATTCTCTCGCTTCAATGAGTTTCGTTTTGTTTTGGATAGCTTTGATAAATTTTAGATATCTAGTCGTTATGTAGTTGTACTCATGGACAGGTATAACTAATGAAAACTTTTGTATCTCGGCCATCATTATTTATTTGTATAAAAATAATTACTTGATACAATATGTCGGGCTAAAATGTTGTCTAGATTAGAGTATGAATGTCTGTACTTATAAACATAGCACTTGTAATTCACCTCGAAGAGCTTTTATTATCTATTCTCAAAAATACAAATACTAACGACTTATGACTGGGGTATAATGTAAATATTATAGCGCTTTTGCTCCACTGAACTCATCTATATTCATAACTGACTGAATGTATTTATATTCATAATTGTATTTTTTAGTAGTCGACCTTTCAAATACATATGAATTGGTTTGTTTGTTTTATGTTAGCAGATTTTTTACCCGTTGCACTCATCTATAATGAGAAGTCACGAATTTAATACCGAATAAAAAGATTCAAAAATATGCAAAACACACAAAATTATTCATGAATCGTACTCATTAAACTTCATACTCGTTCGTCTCCAGTAGTTTATATACCGGATTTAGTTTCTGAGTTGACTCGTGTGCAATATATTATATGTAATTTGTTTAGTCTCCGATTGGTACAACTTTAGACTTTGATGCTATCAAACCAGAATCCTTGTAAAGTAAACAGTACAATGATATATATGTAAACTGGTCTCGTTTTGTAAATATAAGTTACACATTTATTGACGAATAAATATCCAGTAGACAAACTTTGACCATAAGGAAAAAAATACTTTATTAAATTTTTGTATTGATAACATTAAAGCTCGTCAATAGCTATCATAGAAAAAAGGTATGCAGAAAATCGCTTGATAAATAGAGGAGGAAGAAATTCTTAACTTACCTGACTTAACTGCCTATTTATCTATACCAATATTATAAAGAGGTAAAGTTTGTGAATTTGTGAGGTTAATCTCAGGAACTACTAAATCGATTTTGTAAATTGTTTTACCAATAGAAAGCCACGTTATTTGTTTGTCATAGACTATATAACACGAAAAATGTAAAGACTTTTTTGTAGTAGTCGGATTTGCAAAGTAAGTCGGAGCAAAAACGGAACCGAACGAAAATTTAAATTCAATTATATGTTAAAAAGTCGATACACAGAGAAATTAATTGCTCTAAAAGAATAGAGAGAATTATCATATACAGACTTAGTTACAAGATTTCGATTGGGTTTTGTACAATAACATATAATTGTGTTTGTGATTCTATTCTATTTTTATTTAAAACATAATCATTACATAGATTGAAATAATATATTAATAAAATAAATATTCATTCATCAATTCATTTTCTTGTTATAGTAACGTATATTATTAATTTCATATTTCTAACAGAAATAAACTTATATATCAAGTTAATATTGCTATCAGTACCATTTCAGAAGTATATATCAAAGTGAAAATGACGTGTAAGTAAATATCTTCTCATTTGAAACGGATGGCACTACATAAACAGTCGACTTTAACCGTGAAAAATAGTGAGAAGAGACGGACAGTTAAAATTTATTGATGTATTGGAATATCAATATATATATATATATTAATTTCATATACACTGTTATAATGAATGATTAATTGCATAAGACTTCGTACATGTCAATTACAGTATGAAAAAAAATGAATGAAACTACTTATGTCACTCAGTGATAATGGAACTACTTAAATAAACAAAAAAAAAATGTTATCTTTATATATGTTATACATTAATTGGACTGACATAAAAAGAAAGAGATATTCTGAACGTAAGACAGTTGTCAAACGTTAATATGTTAACAAATGTCCAAGTGCTTTAGCGAATTGCAATTCAAGCAAAGTAAATTGAACTTTATATTGAGCTGCGGTAAGCGTAAAATTATATTGCGAAAAAAGAGAATATGCTCAACACTAATATGTATATGTGTAGAATAAAATAAACCTTATTTAAATCATCAGAAAGAATAAAATTCTATACAAAGAAATATAACAGATCATTATACTGAAAATATCATTTGCTATATGTTTACTAAAATTTATCAAAAAAAACTAAGGTCATTAGTTAAACTTGATAAAAATGTTATGTTTTCAAGAAACAATTGAATTAAATTTGTTAGAGGCTACTTTAAAATGTTGAAGTAAGTAGTAACAACTTTAAATACTACAGTCATACTGGATCGTATATTTATTCAAGGTATTTAAAAGCTCAAAATATATTATCGTATTCGTTTTGTACTATTTGTTCATATTTTTAATTAATATATAATTTAATTTAATTGTGTCGTTACATTTAAAAATGAGCTAAATCCATCTTTAGCCGTTCCCTATATTCTACGTTATTTTTTAAGATCTTCAAATATTGCAAATGAAAAAAACTAAAAACCTTATGGACGGCAAAATTTGAGTTTCGGTGTATAAAAACTGGAACTCTTTAAAAAAGATAAACATGTTATATGAACGATTCAAATTCAATTTAGCTCATTTTGAAATATAACGACTTAATATATTGTAGTCCGGTGAAGCAGTTAAGACCTTGCTAGGTCAATAGCGTAGTCAGTTCGTAAAAAAGTAGCGTAGTCAGTTCGAAAAAAAAGACAATATATTTCAATGGATTTATTAAGGTATTCACAGGTAAACATCATTATTTGTGATCATTAACACGGCAACCTGTACAGAAAAATCTCTAAAATAAAAAAAAAAATAGCTGAGATTAGTAGGAAAAAAAATTCCTACAGAATTGATAAAAAATACCCCAATTGATAGGTTATAAAATATTAAAATTACTGTTAGATTTCGTAAAATAATTATACTGCTTGTATATGTTAAACAGTATATAATTATATTACTATGATTTACTATTATTACTTATTTTATGACATAAATTAATATTCTCATCTGATTACAATAAAATTTCGAATAAACGATTATTCCGTAATTAATAGCCTATAAAAACAAAATAAGAAATATGAATGAGTAAATATTAAAAATCAAATATTTACAATATTTTTCGTTTTGACAAAATAAAAAAGAATGTCGTACCTAAAATAATAGGCAAATAGCAAAGAAATCAACACAAGCATCGTATCACTAAAACTTAGCACAGAAAATGGTGATAACACAAAAATAGCGTTTTCGTAAGTGATTTTTCAAGACTTTTAGCAGGTGTCAATGAATTATGTTTTCATTCACGGACACAATTTTATATAAATTATCAATCAATATTATTTGGATGTATATTACAATTAGATGGATATTATTAGGTCCACGTAATGAGAGTTCTTAAAAAATACTGTATATACCAAGTATTGTCTTGAGAACCGTTTTTGGTTTTATAGGGTTATGAATTTCAGTTATTTACAGTTTTCAGTTAAAATATCTAGTAACCATATGTATATCGAAAGGTCATAAGCATTTTAGGTATATTAGATTTACATTTAATTAGTTTATTTGATTTTGAGGACCCTTAGAACGGAAGGTCAGTATAAATAACACTGTTAAAAATAATATAACAAATATTGTAGTCCGGTGAAGCTGTGAAGACCTTGCCAGGCCAATCGCATAGTCAGTTCGAGAAAAAAAAAAAAAACAAATAAGACATCGGGTATATTAATCATAGATTGTATGTATTAAATTAAATTAAATTACAAAGATACCAGGTTCGATTTCATTAAAAAAACGTTTGCTTTCCTCAATGATTTTACTTCAGTAAGCTTAGCCGGAATATGTAAATTTTTTCTAAGTTTCTGAAAGTTGACAATAATACTTATTTAATGGGATAGAAGGCCCGAAGTGATCAGGGTCAAGTTCTGTTTTGCCTCGCTTTGTATATATGTTTTATTACTAATTAATCGACTGTTGTGAACCCTCTTGGTACACATTTGAAACATTTCGCTTTATTGGAAATCGTATAGTATCTAGCAGAGTTAGTTCCAGTGAAGTATGCGGTGTTATCGCCAATAAATGTACCCTTTACCTTATAACATTACATATTTTAATAGACGTAATGCCAGTGTCATGCGATAACGAGGATGTATTCTTCATGAAAAAGCTGTCTAATAGTGGTATTGGAATCCATAATCATTAACATGATAGGCGAGATATGGAAATACCTGAATTATAAATATACCAAATTTTTAAACTTCTTCAGTTCTGGCTGTAACTGATATAAAGAATATATCAATCTACTTTTGTTCAATTTCAAATAATTAAAATTGTAGGTATTATGTAGTCTAAATAAGAAAATCTGCAATCACAAACGTTTATCGTGAATTAAATTTTAATAAAAGGAAGCGTACTGCTATCATTTCAATATTAAATACTCGTTTCTCAAACAAACATTTGTTATCATTTAGAGTATTTAGAATTACTGTGTTTCTTCTCCAATGAGATAATGAACCTAATGATCACTAGAATAGCTAGTGAGTTTTTGATGCATTATTGTTACCTTCCTTGGATTTTTCTAATTAGTATATATATCATTGCAATTTGATCCTTGTGAGGAACGGTATATTATTTTTAATGAAAGCTTTAGTTTCATAACATTAGTTTATTGTATATTCATAATTACCGTATCATATATCGCACTCATGATAGGTAATATACAGAGAAAATGTATACAAAATATTGTTAAAACATTTAAAGGAATCGTTGGGGTTGATCGTAAAGGTTACATTTCTTTTATATCTCTTTTATTTTAAATAAAAATCAATAAGATAATCTTTAATTATAATTTACCTTTAATATAAAAAAACAAACAATTTTAATTAACCAGATCATAAATATTATTGTTTTTTGTCTTTATAAAATCTTCCTATGGTCAACAAATATAAGACAAAGATTATAAAAGCCTCTAACGCAGCATTAGACTACGCAGCTTTTCACAAGGCTTCTCTAGGAGGCATCGTAGTTTCATAAACCTTCTTTAGGTCTTCATCGATGGTGATGCTATTCTTGGTTGTACTTTTGAAATTGCAAGCACTAGTTGCGACATACTATATATACTTGAATTTATTGAAAAAGTAAATCGACTTAAGACTAGTTTCTGCTGATTGCATGGGATTATGGGTTTTATAGGAAATGACTAGACTATTCTGATATATCAGTAATCTATGACTGAATATTAAACGACGTATTTCCGATTAATTAAGCAATAATAATTAAAGAAAGAAATTTAAAAAATGAGCTGCAAATTGTAAAGTGTTTATTTTACAGTACGCGGGTACGTGGTATCACATGAAGAAAATTCCCGTAGTCAATGAGGGTAATGGAGAATGTGAAATTGCCCAATATACATTGAATGGTGATTCACTCAGGCTCAAGTATTCCCAAGTAATCAATGGTCTTCAGGAATACGTCCTCGGTACTGCAAGGCTAGCCGACGATGCTTGCGACAAAGGCAAAATGATTCTTAACATTGAAGTTCTCGGTATGTATATTTTTAAATTATTAAAATACAATGTATACGAATGAATATGCGTAATTATTATTTAGAAAATATTAGAAACGAATGTTCAAATTATAACAATATATATTGGATTATGATAGTATGCGAATTGTAATTAAAACAAAATTTGTTTCTCCGTAATTCGTCACCTTTCTCAAGTTACTTATTCTAATTTGCAATACAATTTTTCTCGTACCTTATAAAATACGGAAGAAATTATTTCTACACTCTATCTTTACAATTCACAAAGATATGTACTGATTAACAATAGTACCATCTTCTTTCATCATGCGGATGTCTCCAATGGTGACTAGATACGGGTAATAACTATGTCGGATTATAATTTCTAGCCAAGCAGCCAGTGATGACTTGTCTTTGAGGATAATTAAAGCAAATTTGTTTCGAACATAAATAGTAGTTACTGCAGGCTCTGCCATTCTTCACTTAGGTAGATTTCATTGTCTCAATAGAGCAAGCCTTTGACAAAATCAGGCTGCTACAATCAAGGAATAGTTACGAAATCCAGAGTATCAAGAAATGATTAAGTAGATTACGGTCGAAAATTCTAAGATTCTTAAAAGTCAGAGAGTTCACCATTATCTTTAAATAAGGCAACTCGTTCTCTTTCTTGAATAGTGATATATATTTGCAGGGAGGTAATTCTAGATTAGATAGCTTTGAAACAACAAAAGATTGAGATTGCAGGTTTCATAGATACGTCACCAAAGAGAAAATCTGCACCTTAGCTAAGTCATTTTAGACTACGAGAACACTTTCTGTATGAATGTGACCTGAACTCTACTGCGATCTTACCAACAGTACCAAGTTGTCAACCCCTAATTTTGATCCCAAGTTTTGAATTCTATCTATGAAAAGGCTTTATTTTTCTCGAACTGACTACGCTATTGACCTAGCAAGGTCTTAACAGCTTCACCAGACTATTAAGACGAGCGCTTAAGGCATTCGGGCGATATGAAAAGGGAAATGTCATTGTGACTACGAAACCAAATCTAAAAATTTATCATAATGTAGAGTGAAGTTGAATAGGGCGTCTAAATATTTTTAAAACTATTCATAGCTGCATAAGATACCACAATATCTCAAGACGATAATTTCTAGTCACTGAGACATGCTTGCTACCTATGGGTCCCATAAGAAAACCGTAGGAAAAAAACCTAAATACCAAAGTCAAGCTCGGAACTTCTATTGATGACCAAAATAATAATACGACCCTAAAAAGAACCAAAGCCGCCAGTATAATCTTGGAACTAGCTAGACTTAATAATTCCTTATGGAATGGGTGGATGATATGGCAGATGAGTTCTAAGTGGTTATCGCGTAACGTCAAATACAGTATGGAACAGACCCGCCACAAGTTAATACAAGACAAAAAAATCGGCGGATGCTACGGGAAACCGCTGCTTGCTTTAAGCGCAAGACCGATACTTGTCGTACTATTTATGGAAGCCTTTATATTGAAATAGATATATTACCCACGAAATTATCTTCTTGACGATCTTAAAACTTACTTGTTGCATGCTTTCAAATTTCTACACTGATATTTTTAACAATTAATTTCAGATTCCACCATTGTGCAACCTCTGTGGGTTCTAGCCACCGACTATAAGAACTATTCTATCGGTTACGCATGTAAATACGACTCAAGTAGCAATACACACAAAAGTAAGTACATTTTCGATAATTTGTATAAACAATGCAGATATGTAATAGAATTTTGAATGTTATATTTGTAAATTAAGAGCTGGTTCGCATAAGAAAGTTAAACATTATTCTAATTTGATTCAATCTAATTAGTAATTACTGTCGGTTGACCGTGAAAGAATATATTGTGAGGAAATCGTTAGAAATCTTTTGATAATACCATTACAGAATTATCTAGAACTAATAATTTCCTGCGGTTTAAAGCCACGGATGCATCTTTGCGTGCGAACATTGTCTGTCGTTCTTTTTTTAATATAATAATTAAATAAGAATAAAACGAAACATTGAAATAACGAAGTTGATTTCAGTAACTTGTGTACATTTATAAATATATGTTTCAATATTATTTTAGTAAACATGTGGGTCCACTCAAGGACCAAGAGTCTCAGCTGTGAATCCAAAGCTGAAATTAACGCTTTCATCAGCAGCAAGTTTGGTTACATTGATCCTTCTCAGTTCTTCCACGTTGTGGTATCAGAAAATGCGTGCAAATACCACACCTCCCGCCTCTACGATGGGTCTCCCAGACAACATTAATTTAGATATTTGTGTCTTTTCATTTTGAGTTTGTTGTTATATTTTCTTTATAAATGAATTCATAATTAATAAACGTGGTGCAAATTTTTCATGTGTTTTCTTTATTGATCATTCTAATTAAGAACCTTTAAAAAATACAAGCGTGATTTCTTGATTTTTTGTAAGATGTAATAATGTATTTAAAAAGAATTTGAAATGGATAAAATAAACTAAAGCGTTCCGAATATCATGGAATATTTTATACAGATCCTTCAATAGTATATTTTTGAATATATGTCCTAAATTCAAACGTTCTAAATATGAAATTATTATCACGGTTCAACATTATTTCTTTCAACTCAGTTCAACTTGTTTTTTGAGATGTCATGAAATAGGAGATAAGTATGCAGTTCACCTGATGTTATTACTGCACCCTATATAATTTTATAACGCATCTCAAATGGTCTGTAATTAAAGTTAAGGTAATTAAACGATGAGTCACTACCTGGAAAGACTAAGATGGAGAGGTTGTATGTTAGTGTGTAATGCCAACCATACCCTTCGGATCAGAACACAGCAGCAGATAGCAGATATGTGTTAGATGATGGGCCTTTCGAAGATGGTTCTTTAGGGCAACCTTACAAGTTCGTTCCGGAAGCTCCACTTTAGGTTTAGCGCGTTAACTATCTTTTTTTTACATCATAGGAGGCAAAAAGGTGAGTCACCTGATGTTAAGTGATCACCGCCGTCCATAGGCACTGGCAACACCAGAGGAGTCGCAAGTGCTTTGCCAGCCTGTATTTAGGGATTTGGGAGGGGAGGGAGAGGGGAGATGGGAGGTAGGCCTTCGGCGCTCTCACTAACCCAACGAAACGCAATAATGCAAGCACTATTACTTCACGTCGGCTTTCTGTGAGGGGGTGCTACTACCCTGGGTGAGCCGACCCATTCATGCTGAATCCAGTAATCGCTTCAGCGTGGCTCTACCACCTACCACCTTTTAGACCACATCGCTATTTAACATCAGATAAGATTATGACCAAAGGTTAAGACCTACAAATTAAAAAGAAAATACGAACCTTATTCAGTTTCTATCAAATTCTTTCACATGCCTTAATCCTGCACTGGATATCTACCCTCCACCGGGTAGTAGAAAGTGGGTTATGTCTGAATCTTACTAGTTAAAACCCCTTATTAATATTTGGATAAAGTGAGAGAGAGGATTCATTTCGCATATCGTCCACATGACCAGGCAGATGTAAGGTCATAGTAAGGGACCTCATTATACGGTGTAAAAATCAAAGCAAATTACCTTGTAGGAACAAGTAAGAGGCGCGCGTGGAAATGTATGCATAACAAACATTATTTTCTTTTATATATAAGTAGGAGAAGATAAAAGAGTTCATTGCCCCCTGTATGTCAACCATTTTTTTTTCTAGGTGCTATTGACGAACATTATTGTTATCAAAAAAAAGATGAAATAGTTACTGTTCTTCTCACTATCAAGTCTCTGTTCGTCATACTTCACGATCTTTACTAAATACAGTTTATGTAGTTTTTGCCATTAAGAACAAAAAATAAAAAAGAACCACAGACAATAATATATATACATACGTTAACACGTGAACAAAAAACGTTATACCTCTTGTTGTGGTTGAGTTGCGACCACTTAACTAGCAATTTTTAAATCAATTTTCGTATCGTGAGAAGGTTTTCCTATGAGTTAATGAAACTTACTTTAGTATACTAAGAACTTGGTACAAAATAGATTCTGATATCTTTGTATCTAAAACATAGTCAACAACCACGTAATTATGTTACTCTAATAAAAACCACAACCGGATCTTAGATAATACAGTATTTCCTAACATTTGATAAAGAACGATGAAAATTAATAATTACACATAAATATATGAGGCGCAATAATAATTTGTAAAAATCTTAAATGTTTTATCACAGGAATTAACATTTTGTTTTATGTAAATATAACTTTATAATAAGAATTCAAGTTTTTATATTGATTTATCAAACTAGGTAGTCACTCGTTTAGATAACATCTGCTATTTACTGACAGAATAAAATAGGTATTTAGTATCGAATAAATAATTTTAAATTTATGTTTTTTTTTTGTCTTGTTATCTCGATTTCTGACAGTTCTATATAATAGCAGATATTCATTTTCTTGGCATACGTAGTAGTTAATTATTTAAACTAATAATTATGTTCATAAAACTTTTATCTTTCATAAAAGTGAGCGTTTTCGGGACGACGAACTACAACTATCTTCAATGTATGATCAGGAGATAGAAAAATTTAAGCCGTATGGACGACGGATGAGTGTTGTAATAATATAGTTATTAGACCAGGTTAGTTCATAGACATTGTCCTCGCTAACGAAGACACCGCAGTTTATCAGTCAGCTCATGACCAATGTGATGGCGTAACGTTTCACAGAAGAAGCGTTGAACAATGAAAGTATATGAAAATGTGGTATAGACCCACACATCAATGTTAAATCACACATTTACAATTATTTTTATTATAACACGTTCACAATGGACAAAAAGTATAAGACAATTTATTAATGACATAAATGTCAACGTGGCGTGCAGTAAACCTAACTACTCTGCTCTCCTCCCGCAATCAACAAACAACCGCTGCCGCCCGGCCGCCGTAGTGAGGACCTGCGGGCAATGGACACGGGCATGTCCGTTGCCTTAACAACTATTACACAGGCCCAAGAGGTTAAGACGGAAGACAAGGTCTTCCCTCTTCCCACCACAAGTTGGAGCCCTGTTGAGGGGCCTAGACCTGACGGATCGGGTAGAAGTATTGCAGAGGCAGTTCCTGCCCGCCCGGCTAAATGGTGCGAGAAGAACACCGAGGGGGTTTAGACAGCACAAATTTGGTACTTTCACCTATGCTGCCCGGCGAGATGGAAATCCAAGAAGATTCTCCCATGAGACAAAAAAGGGTGGACGCAACATACTATTTTATACTATTATATGAATATTCTTTTTTATATATAAAGAGTGCAGAAAAGTGTCGGCATCGCTCCTGAATGTACAACACATGTAGATCGCATATACCTTCCTTCCTCCTACATTGATCCTACTATCAATATGATGATCATTGAGTTAGGCAAATCTCATAGTCTTATTTTATTTGCATTTAACTATAAGGTATTTAAAACAAACAAATAAGAATATTTAAATGCCTAACCTCTAAATTAACTCGTTTTATTTTGAAATTAAATGAATTATCCCTTGCAAAAGAAAGTAAAGTAACACATTCATCAATTATAAGCGGTAAGTCCTTCAAATATACCCAAAACAAAAACATTCCTAAAATAATCTCTGTGAGACACCAATTCGGCCTAACGATCTCGTTAACGTGTGTATGGAAGAAGCAATGTTGCACATTAATCGAACATAGTGAAGGAATGAGATAAAGTACTAGCAAATGCAAGTGAAAGGTACCGCTATAGAAAAGCACGCGGTAAACTTATCATGCTGGTTTTGATATTATTTTAATTTTAAAGTAGATGCTATTATTCTTGACGTGAATACGTCTTTAAATTTGCTACCACATAGGGATAATCCAGAAAACCTAATGATAACAAAATCGGGGGATACAGTTTGGCAATGTAGTTTCGAATCTATTCTCAGCATCTAAATTTTAATTATACCATTGAATAGCTAAAGGATCAAAGAATTCATTACGATAAGTCACGACTGTAACACATCGCACGCGGTGTAGGGGGAAGCGTCGCCATTTTGGGGTAATTCTGCTGCGTTTTCAGATTTCCATTTAGTATAAATTTCGACTCGGTGAAGCTACCACGTTTTTGAATTTCAGTCGACAGCTCTTGTCAAAGTCTATCGATTATATATAAAATATTAGTGTAAAATCGTGACTGTGTATATAATAAGGTGTTAAAACGAAAAAAAAATATCAAGAAATATATAATGTCAGCCTATAAGCGTCGAAAAGCCACATCCAAATACAGAAATCGTATAGGGTTGCAGAGAACATCCCAAAACCAATCGAATGGTACCAATAAAATACCATATAACCGAATCAAGCAGTGGAGGCAACGTAAAAAAGTGAATGCGGCCGAGCGGATCACACAGACCTATAATTAATAAAGTTATAACATAGTAATTATTTGTTAGGTTGTTTTATTACCAGAACACGTTAAATGGAACAGTCGCCATCATAAACAAAACATGGAAACCCGGAGGACTTCTTATGGTTATGACATACATAAATAATAATAATTTATAAAGAAAATATCGCCCGTTACGAGACGTATTCACGTACAACAAACGGCCGTGTCATGACACAGCCACATCACATTTTTGCATTTCTACCTATGTTCGGATAATAATTTGTCACTATTTCGTAATAAAATTATAATAATTTAGAATAGAATTTTGTATAAAAAACGGGAAAATTCCCTCGGAGTCTGGCCTCACCTTACTATTTTTTAAATAACATTTAATTTAATTTAATACTATTGTTAAAACAACCTTATTTTGGAAATTAAGTTATATATGTTCGTTTATCCTAATACACTGCTTGTAGCCGATTAAAGTTATCTTAACAATCCGAAAATTGACATTATATTTATAAAAAAGTCGAGGCAGCCATAAGAACTACCGACAGAAGTGGAAACTCAAAACAATGAAATAAATGTGTTCTCTTTTGAATTTTCATATTAATTATAATGTGAACGACAATACTTACATTTTATAATCGGTTTATTGAAATTTTTAACATTAATGTGGTTTTCAGATTTATTGGCGCTCGGAGCAATAATAATATACGATTTTATAAAGTCTATTAATTACTCAAACGTATGATGAGTTACAAAATATCAATATTACATGTACACAGGGTCCTATGCTACGCGTTGCTAGTCTGACGCAAGCCGCGCAATCGCAATACGGCCGTACATGCTTACGTAGCATGTCATGAGGTGAAATTATAAATTTATCTCCTGTCAAAAATACCGCTGGATGCGCCTAAACAGGTTTTCACTTTAAAAAATATGAATCATTTAAGGGCATTGGCATATTTACAAAAGTGAATAAAATAATTTTCCAATGGGAAAATTAACCTTTTTTATACGAGAATCACATAATTGTGAACATTAATCAGAAAAGGTTCAATAAACATTTGACAATGTTATTAGGTTATCTTATATATATAATAATTCTTCGTGAGCGTTTTGATAATATTGTACCCATAACCGAGACAGCATATCATCGAAGCGTCGATATTAATTTTTCACGTCTATAACTCCAATTTAGAGATGACGTAACTTGTGGGCACGTGGTCTCAATGTCACGTTCTGTACTAATTTTTTTAATTTAAATTGTAAAATTTATTTCATTGCATTTACTTGCATCTTAGTAAGTATTAGTTCAAAGGAAGTATTTGAAATATGACGTGTTTAAGACAATTTAAAAAAAAAAGCTGTATGCGTATTGAACTTTACGGATTCAGAAAGTTAAGTAGGGATATCAAAATAAATGAAACAAGGCCTTACATGAAAAAAAAGACGCTGGTGTGAATCGGGAAATGGTATAATGGGGTTTATACATTCTTTAAAAGTTCCTGGACATAAAAAATTAAATTGAAATAATCTTTGTAAGAACAATTGCTGTTAAGATGTCGCTTCGAAGTAAATTACATCTTTAATTAAATCAAAATATTCTTTTGCAATTACAGCATTTTGTAGAAATATTTTCTAAAGATTATGGTCTCATGGTGGTCCCGTGTTTCAGACTTAGCAAAACCAGTAATAGTTTTTTAGGTAATAGTGTTAGGTTCTACAATAAGGTCCCAAAGCATGTTACCGATTTGCCGGACTGTAAAATTAAGCGCCACGTCAAACGGGTTTTAGTGTCCAAAGGATATTATAGAGTGAATCAGTATTTGAACGATAGTGATGTCTGGAATTAACTCCTCTCTGTGCATCCACTAAAAGCTATTGTATGATGTATAAATATATGTTTAAAAAATGTACCCGATCGAGTTTCTTGCCGATTCTTCGATGAATTCGAATCTACATCTATCGACGCTGTATCCGAACACGCTATCAACTTCTATCTATTTATGGTAGGTGGTAGAGCCACGCTGGAGCTACTACTGGTTTCAGCACGACTGGGTCGGCTCACCCGGGATAGTACCGAACGAGAGAAGGTCTCACAGAAAACTGACGTGAAGTAACAGTGCTTGCATTGTCGCATTTCGGTCGGTCAGTGAAAACGCCGGATATCAATCTTCCCTCCCTCTCCCCAAACATAGGCTAGCAACGCTTATGCGACTCCCCTGGTGTTGCTAGTGTCCATGGACAGTGGTGATCACTTAACATCAGGTGACCAACCTGTTGGTTTGCGTCCAATGATATAAAAAAAAACTAAGCGACCGTTGCTTAAACTTTACCACTTGGCCCCAATCCTCATCAATCAACGGTTACTCTTTGATAAAAAATGCATCGTCCATGACTTACGTTTCTATACATTACATTTAATTAATAAATAATATTCCTTATATGTTTTCGTATATAATCAGCGTAATCATTCAAGTGTGTATATTCTACGTATTAACATTAATAAATATGTATGAACTGTAATATGTGTGCGTTTATTTATAAGTTTTTTACTTCTGTCGTGGGATCATACACACATGTTCACCTTTTTTGATAATAATGCTACGTTTTGGAATAAGCATTTTAAGCGTATAACGATTTACCACACAATAAGTTCAAGGCTCATGTGAAGCAATCTTTCATGCTGAAACTTAGCTGAGTAGTGGAAGTTTTGAAAACTAGTGTTTTAAGGTTCACAGTAGATTTGAAATGCTTAAAAGGTGTTTTTGATTTCGATGAAATATTAGCATGAAAACAAAAATTGCTAAGTAATTGCTAAAATCAAATCATTTCCTAATAAAGCATTCACAAACGTGTTAATATGCTGTTACCAAGTTAACTATCAGTAAATTAATAAAATACTATCCAATAAACAGCAACGTTATCTCGCTGCTATATTTATCTTTAATATACTAAATATCTTTAATACTTTATTTAGCATTACACGATATATTAAAAAGTGGCAAGTTTATATTTTCCTGCATTTGGAGAGACTTCGCCACAGAGGAGAAGAATTCCTGTTCAAAGCAACAAAATAAAATACAACTCAAGAACTAAAATATAATGCATAAATCATAATATAATATTGTCTTACAACATACTATAATGTCGCATAATTATCGCAGTCGATTAAAATTATCATTGCCGTATTAATCGCAACGCTGGATTTTACCAAAAATTGCTAGTGAAGGCATCTGCTTCATATTTGCTTGTGTAGCCACAACTTTGCTCGGTGAAACCTTTGAAAACAAACGACTGTCGGTGTCCTGCCAACTCTGAGAATTTGGAGAGAGCGTTTTCGACATTCTTGAGAGTATCGCCTTGAAGAGTGTCGTTGGTCCTTGTTAATATCCAAGTGAACACTAAAGAAAATAATTTATATCTTAGACATGAATCGATGATGACCTATTAGTAGCATGTCTTGAGTTTGAGATTCCTAAGGAAGTAAGTATAGTTATACGGTGATAGGGCTTTTCGAAATACTTACCTATTTAACTACAACCCTCTGATTAAACATCGGTAGTATAGATCAAACATCTATAAATGTATTTCGACAACTCTACTCCAAAGTCAGATCATCTTTACATTTAGCAGTTTACGATCTTACACCACGTCATCATTTAATAAAAGATGAGATAGACGCTAAGCCTCTTAGGTATATAGAAGTGGAACATAAGAGATACAAAGCAAGGATATATGTAAAAGTGACTAACTGACGACTCATCGTTGCCCATCCGTAAGTAGTGAGCATAAATACTTGAGACTGACGTTGATTATATTGGAGACAACATTTAAAGTGGATTTGTCGAAATTCAACCCCTAACCCCATTTATATTATAAACAATATATCTTGGTCATATTAATAAAATAAAGCAGTAAGCGAGGAAAGGAAAGGCTAACATTTTTGTGGAAAATTACGTCTTTGTAATAAATCGAATAACGCATTTATAATAAACCGAAAGAACATGTAAATTGAATTACTTTAAAAAAGAATCTATGTCAATACTCAAACGAATTTAGGCACAGAGAATTTGCAAGAATACAAAATAACGCTTACTCTACGTACTTCGACAAGGACATTTTTTGACAAAAGATAAACCAGATCGAGTTTCTTGCCGGTTCTTCTCGATGACTGGGTTGTTTTCCGAACCGGTGGTAGTTTTGACGTTCATGAGTGCCTTCTTAGGGCCTAAATTGAATAAAGTGTTTTGAATTTGAATTTGAATTTTTTTTAAATACGTTCACATACATATGATGAAATCAACAGCATATATATTACCGTTAAAACTCGAAATCCGTTAATGTGCAAATTACCTAATGAATCTGTAGATTAAATGCATGTTTTTTAAATTAATAATATTCTATTACAAAATAAAGCAAATGACAAAGATAGGTACTTAATCTATGGCATTAGAAGTGGTATGGCTTGTAACAAGTACAGAGTAACAAACTTTACTCTATTAAGCTGCGGAATCAAGATTTGTTCGCATTTGCTCGCTGTTTGCGCATATTTTTATTCTAAATCCAACCTAACCTAACCTAGCACATAGTTGCCGTTGTACGGTAAGAAGGGTAAGATTTGATACTCACCGATATGTACACAATATAAAAATTAAAAATGAGCTCTTTTTTGCACTTTAACGGATCACCTTACTTTATCTGCACATTACCTAAACATTTTTTGCATTTTTCCGGTAATATATGTGGGAATGAATAAACAATAACAAACATTTAATTGCATATTTTCAATATTTGTGTCTACGTTTGATCTGTACAGTGAAGGATGGCTCAAATGACTCGTATCCGTTTGTATTGTATTTTGTTAAAAAAAATCTAAGAAGAATGACTTGTGTTTTTTGATATGTCAGGGAAAAGAAAGATTAAAAGAATAAAAGTGAAAAAGTGAAAAAAAAGAAAAAAAGATGGGTTTCCAGATTCCTTTCCAACCATATATACAGAATTAAAACTGAACGAAGCTTTGCTAGCAAATGTATTATTACAATCTATGTAGGTGTGTTGTTGAAGTCGATTGTAATTTACATCAATGTACAACTTACCATAGTGTGTGCTTGGTTTCTTCTTCATTGTTTTGCATGTGTAAGCGATCGCATAGCTGTCGTAATCCGTAGATAGAATAAAGAATGGAAACTGGAGTACTTTATCTGAAAGACATTTATTTCTTTATTTAATACTAGCCTCTGCCCGTGACTTCATTCGCGTGGAATAGTTACTTTCGGCTAACGCTAACACGTAGCGGAAGCTCTCAAGAGGAAAAAACCCCGATTTTGAAACATTCTTCATTGATGCTCCGCACCTATTGGTCTTAACGTGATGATATATAGCCTATAACCTTTCTCCATAAATGATCTATATAACACTGAAAGAATTTTTCAAATCGGACCAGTAGTTCCTGAGATTACCCCCTACAACGTCACAAACTTTACCTCTTTATAATATTAGTATAGACTAAATAAAATCTCTTCATCTTTGTCTAATAAATACGGTCAGTAAGAAAGGGAGCCAACTATATTATTACTGAACTTTATACAACGAGCATTCAGATGTAATTTAGCAAAGCGTATAAAGTTTTCACCAAAACAAGTACAGAAATGAAAACTCCGATGATTGTAATTATAAATAAGTCAATTTTGTTATCTTTGCGGATATCTGACGTAAAACTTTAATGATAACCATGTAATTATATACAACAGAACTTGTTTTCTTTTTAATTAATAAAACTACTGCGGTCATTATAATCAGCTGTTTCCTGCCTACAGATCGAGTTCCATTAGCTAATAGGGTTAATATTAGTGCAAGATATACAGTGCAAGATATACACTAAAAAAAAACATCGAAGGATGAAAATATAGATAGCGTTCAAAACATTTATTCTAATAGCGTAATGAATTTCAGATTTTAGATTTGAATGCTTAACTAACAGAGAAGATATGGATGTGGATTTGTGGAATATAGATTAACCTATCAAGACAGATATTGGACAATAAAATTATACTATATGTATTTTTAGAGAAACAAACCAAATAAATAATAGTTTAAAAAAACTAAAAAACACGCTTTTATAGAAAACCAAACTAAAAAAACAGATTATTATTTGTATTTTATTTTTAAAAAACCCTGCGGTGCATGGTGTCAATAGTTACAAATATTTTATTGACAGATGTGAGTAGAAGGATTATCATTTCGATAATATCTTAAAAAGCACCCCACGCTTCTTTAAAAATAAAATACAAAATTCATTTTCTATTTTTTTAGTATGGTTTTCTATAAAATCGTGTTTTTTAGTTTTTTTTTAACTATTATGTATTTCCTACTTTCTAATTTGGTTTATTTATAAAAGCGTGTTTTTTATTTATTTTTATTAGAACAAAATTAATCGGTAGCTCCATCACCATTCATTACAATAGCGAACAACGCTCTATCCTCAAAAATTGTAAATTTAAATTCTTGCTTATTTTGTTGAAATAAACATTCTCTTTGGTATCCGAAAATTTGTTAATATTAGATACATCGGTAAAAGATAATCATTGGAAATTAATATTAACATCAATTTCAGCTTTATCAACTATAGATGAAAGTTATATTAATTAACAAATCTTATTTTGCAAATGGAATAATCTTAACAAATAAGTGTATTGTCATCGGTTCTCGATAAGTGTACATAGTTTGAATGAAGTCTGACCGTTTAAAGTAGGTCAAAATCGCGCCCAAAGTGGTCGATTACAAACAAACAAACATATAGATAAAGCTAATAAAAAGCATGTAAACAACAAAATTGTATTATCAGCTAGGAATCAAATTTCTCTACTAGACATAATTATTGAGCGTATAGACTCGTATAAATGTTACAAATTTAAATGTTTGTTACCATCTAACATTGTACCAACAGGTTGAAAATCAGATAGTGCAGCTAAAATGATACGCTAGACACCAAGTACCCTGGTAGAGCTAAGAGAAATTGTCAGATTGTAGCCTACAAAAATTAAACATTGCAAACAACAAACAACGTGTTCAACATATATCTTCGATTTCATATATTGGACTCGGAGTAGAAGTTCCATAACATCCCTAACAGCTAAGAAGTTAATAAGAAGAACGTACAAATGGATGGCCTTTAAAAAAATCTGATCGTTACATAACAACATGCACAATCGATTTTACCACCTACCATGTCATTAAATGTTGCTCATCGAAAAGTTTAACAAATAGATACTGACCTCCGTCTTCGTGACTGACAATAAACTGAGCTTTATTACCGGCGTCAAAGGTTGGATCAACTCTAGCAAAGTAGGATTTCTGAGTTCGATTTTCCTGGTCGTTTACCACATATGTTTCTCGCAGAGTATAACCTAAGTTATCCTCCTGGAAGTCCAGAGTAGCACAGTCGTAGATCTTACGAGCATCGCTTGCGTAACTAGCCACATTGTACCAAACTCCTGAAAACTAGGAACACAAATGGTTGGTGTACTTAATTTTATTAAACTAAACGGTCTGTCAATAATATACAGCTAAAATTCGTTATGTAGTGCGTATTTGGTCACCTAAATTTATGGACTGTCACATTTATTCATAAAATAAGCCCGTTTTATAAATTCCTTTAACGCCTTAACATTAATGGTAAGTATAAGTACAATGTAGACGTAAAATGATTCTTGTTATAAAAAATAAATTTGGTAAAAACTGAAAAGTTGGATTTGATGATGATGATAATATGGGATTTCATTTTCACACAATATTCGATTAAAATATATTGACATTTATTTATGACATGAGAACGTCTAATAAATCGATGAACGCCGGCTGCATGCACGCAAAAGCATAACTCATGTCACGTTCCGCCTGAGCCGAGTGTGTGCGCAGAACAAGCGATTGAGAGGCGCAATCGGCCTAAGCGTTCGGCTTGTGACGCATTTATCTATATATTCTGTAGGTGGTAGATCCACGCTGAAGCTATTACTGGTTTCAGCATGAATGGGTCGGCTCGCCCGGGGTAGTACCACCCTCTTACAGAAAACCAACGTAAAGTAATAGTGCTTGCATTGTTGTGTTTCGTTCGGTCAGTGAGAGCGCCCCCCCTTCCCCGCTCCCCCACTCTCCCTTCCCCTACTCCCTCCACCTATACACAGGCTGGTAACGCACTTGCAACTCCCCTGGTGTTGGTAGTGTCTATGGTCGGCGGTGATCACTTAACATCAGGTGATCCACCTGTTCGTTATGACATAAAAAAAATAGATTAATTCAATCCAATTCATAAAAGTATGCAGTTTTTCATCAATGTTTTCTTATGACGTTGTCATGTAAAATTATCGTCCGTAAACCGACTTTACAGACAACTATTTTTTTTAATGGAAGTTTTAAACTAAATCGTTATTATTTTGTTAGCGCATAGTTTATTTCTACGTAATAGTTTTGTTATCCTAAAAATAAACAAATGAATGAGTAATAGCTCTTAGCGATCACTATTATTGACACTCATATCAAATATGACTTTCTAACGTATGTTTTAAATCGCACCACATAGCGCTGGCATTTTGTAAGTATATTAGAAAATCCTAAAGTGAACTGCATTTTGTGCCAGTAGGTACATGATTTCCTATTTTCTAAATAAATTTTAGTAATATATACAACTAGCGGTCCCGGCAGACATTGTCCCGCCCTAATTAAAAATAAATCCTTGACAAATTATATACCAAAACGTTCCTCATGAATCACTGTATCCACTGGTGAAAGCCGCACGAAAATCGGTTCAGTAATTTTTGAGTTTATTGCGAACAGACAGACAGACAGACGCGGCAGGGGACTTTGTTTTATACTATGTAATGATTAGTAATTAAGTAAATTTATACATAATAGAAACAAACTTCATTTCAGTACATTATCTGCCCTCCCGATATATTCTTGAGAATTTGATGTATGTCCGCAAAAACTTAGATAATCTGGATTTAGTAAAAGACCGACATAATGTAAATACTCGAAACAATAACCAGCTGGCCATTCCATATTTCAGGCTCACTAAGACCAGTAATAGCCTTTTAGGTAATAGTGTTAGATTTTATAACAAAGTCCCAAAACACATTACCGATTTGCCGGATAGTGGGTTCAAGTGTTATGTCAAGCGGGTCTTACATAAAGGCTATTACAGGATGGATCAATATGTGAGTAAGCGGTACCATTATGATTTTTCTCTGAATATATTGTAGTATTGTAAAGATAATAAATGACGTAGACGGAGTCGCGAGTATCAGCTAGTTCATAATAATTCTTTATTTATATTACAAATTGCATGACGGGTAATATTACATGAAATGTCATTTCTTTAAACATGTATACCAAATTATATATGGCTCAAAAGGGACAAGAGTAAGTAAAGATGAACAACAATTTGGATTTTTACATATCTCCACTCAACAATATCTGAACGTATGTGCGACTGTCCTAAATATAGGCTTATCTCAAGGTCGATCTTGTTCTTGCCATGTTTTATCTTGAATATCAGTTTTGCAATATAAAAAGATGAAAAGTATTTTATAGATTTGTTTGTTTGATAAAAAAGGAGCGTCAAGAAAATCAATCTCTTTATGTGTTCTATTCATTGTAATTAGACTGTAAACTATTTGGAATCATTTAAAATACTTAAGTAACTGTCTCGGCTCTTTATTTATGCTAAACTTTAAAACGTAGATGTTTACTTGTTGGAGGAATTTTTAATAACATTCTTATCACTTACCTTGGTATAATCTAAATTGTCTTGGAGTTTAACGTTCGGACATTCTCCTGGGAGTGTGAATTCTGCCCCAAATACACTGTCGAGAGATACAATGAATATAAACAAAAACATTTCAACCAAGTGTTCAGTAAGAGCGCGAGAGGACGATTGGAGTCTGTCGCATCCGACGTAATTATCCAATAATACTGCCGTCTTAATAAAGACGCTTTATACTGAAATTGACGTGAATTGATCCAACGTTTCTTGTAATATGCACATCCTCTCGTCAAGTAACACGAGTTACGGTGGTACGGGTGCGCATAAAAGGGCTAAAACACTGACTAATAAGAAAGTTATTTTTTCTTTCTATTCTGCAAATTCTGTCCATACTATCTTCGGCTGCATCCGACTTTAATTCAGCTTCTAGGTCTTGTCTAAATTGTAAATCTTCCATTTCGCCTTACGATAAATGTTGATTTTTATTTAGTAACATTTGTTCAGTTATATCAAAAATTTGGAACAAAACCTTAACAAACTCGGCCAAGAAACTTATATCCCAGGTTTTTTTAATTGAAAGAAATTTACTCATATCTGTGCGTCCACTAAAAACGATTGTGACGTGTAATGTATACTAAATATTTTATTATATATATTTCTTACCCAAGAAGTGGCAACAAAGAAACATACAATTGTCTTAGGACTATGGATACTAAAGAAACATCTTAGTATGTTTATCTCATTCACTCTTTAGTACAATTATATTAGTACGAGTAGTACTGTTATTTTGGTGCTCACCTCCATACCAACCGTTTTCGTTACACCTAAAAATCAAAAAATACTTTTTTCTATCGTAGGGCCCTAAGAACGTCAAAACTACCACCGGTTCGAAAAACAACCCAGCCATCGAGAGGAACCGGCAAGAAAATCGTTCTGGTTTATTTTTTCGAGTAAGAAACAAAATATCCATAATCTTTACTAACTTTAAAAGTGAAAGCATTCATTTAGTTCGTATATCTAATTTCCAGACAACCATGACATAATTGCTCTTCTATATAAAGTGGTGCATACAAAGTATGTTCTAGAAGTAAATATTTAATAAACCGTCGACTTCTTACCAATAAATAAACGATAGTTATTAAGAATAGGAACATATTATTTTTTGTTAGGTATAAATCATATGAAGTAGTCTTTATCATATCATACATAGACCAATATCAGTTGAATAATTATTTTTGTTGTGAACAACTTCTATAGTTATCACTTCTTAGTATTGTTTACTTAAAATAATTGTAATAAAATGATTTCCATCGATATAATATCACGCTACGACATTTGGGAGTAGAACAATTACCATGCGAAGTGTATGTAGGTCCAAAGAACGAAGTAATAGTGCGGGCTGCTTGTGTAGTGTGGCGCGGAATGTTGGGTACCGAGAACAAAATGGCGTCAGAAGCGAGCGTTATCGAGAAAGACCGAACTGCGAATGGGTATTTTAACGTGGTACCCACAATGGCGCGCGGCTCAGTCATGCAGTAGATTCCGTACACAATAGTCGTGCCTTCATCGCACATTATTTAAGTTTACCTAACTGGATTGGGTTAATCTATTTTTTTTTATTATATTGCGATTTTTTTTAGATTTTATAGTAAGATATATGACATGATTGCGATTTATGACAGTAGAGATAATAAGAACATTATAAGTATAACAATATGATAATGTATTTTTGTGTTTAGTAAAACTAAGGAACTAATAACTGACATTTCACTTTTTAAAACAAATCGTGACAACAGGATCGCCAAGAAAAAGGATTTTGAAGGAATAAATCTGACAATGTTCAAAAATTATTCGGTCGTTGTAATGAAACTACGTTGATGTAATTAATATATATAGTAAAATACTTTATCAATGTTTATCGGCATATTTTTTTGCTTTGAATTTCCACAAAATAATTAACTTATCTTTATATAATAAGAACAAACAGTCTGACCTTACTTGATAACTTATCTATATATACAGAAAGGCAATGTCCCGACTGATTCATCATCGCCCTATTCTAACTAGAAAAACGACCAATTTGGAAAGGACGTTGACTTTATACTGTAGTTAGCGTTTAAAAAGGAATTTAAACAAAGCAAAAATACCACTATACTTACCTAAATAAAGTCTCTCATCCTCATGTTAGTGTAAGACCGAAAGTCCTCCCAAAGGGCATCCACAAAAAAAGAAGGAATTTATCGAAATGCACTTTTTTAGGCAAATTTATTTGAAACTTGGTATTGATATTTTTTACATAAATAACAAAAAAACCGATTTTAGTGTTTCTCAAAATTCAAAACCCAAGACATGAAAGAGGGTGTTACGTATGGGAAATAATATTTTATATAAAAATCCAGCAAAATAAAGAAGACCGTATAAATCTTATAGTATACGCGAGTGGAGACGCGGATGGAAACTAGTTGTCATTGTACAAAGAACGAAATATTATAGAACGATGCATCATACTTATTTACTCCCTCGTTGTCGTACGCGTCGTGTACAGTTTTCAAAACATGTTACATATATTCTTGTTTTTGATTTGTATGTTTGAAGCTTACGGTTATTATAATTTACCCGGAAAGTGCCCCGAGAATGTGAAACTTCAAGAAGAATTTCGATTAGCCGATGTGGGTAATAGCGTAACTATGTTTTAATTATTTTATTTTTTAAGTGCAGTACAGTAAAAACACAGCGGCTGTTTAGTAACATGGCCTCATGGATACATCGCTATACAAATACCACCATAAAAGCCTTTAGATGCGTAGATAATAGATGCAATGTCTAAAGCCTTAAACACTTTGTTAATACTCACTGTGACAATGTATCATTACATCGACGGTGGAAAGACTAATGGACTAACGTGGAAAGGCTGTCAATAGCTCGTTAATCAATTAACCTTTACATATTTAGTTACATATCATTGTCGTTTGTCAATTTGCTTTGTTTAACTAAAGGATGTATAAAATATGAATATATCTCATCGAGCATTAAATGGTTACTGTAGCCCAAGATCAAATATAACCAATCATAAACATCACTACCGTCATATCTGAAGTCTGAAGGTAGAAGATGGCAAAATCCAAACGTCACGCTTCATTTATGAAATTTACCTCTATGTAGAACATCGCAATTTAGCCCTTATTCGAACATCTTAATAAGCTCTTTGTGCAGTTCCAGTTGGCTGAAGACTAAAAAGATTTATGTCTCTAATAGAACATGGAATGAGTGCGAAGGATGATTTAGAATATAATACGTACAGTAGGTAGATAAAGTAATCATCTGCACCAGAGTATAATATATACTATGTATTTACGCTGAAGTTTCTAAATTACAGGTAATAATTAATTTACAGGTGTATCTGTTAAAGCATTCCGAAGGTCGTGGCAAATTATTACCACCTCAGTAAATTTTGAATCCATTCTTGAATTTTGTAATTTCGGAAAACGAGGGCGTGTGCTTTGAGCAATAGTTAATTGTGTTAATAGATTTGTAGAAACTCGTTCCGTGGTATCATTTTGTATCAGAATGTATGTTTTCTACCAATTTCCTTAAACCAGAAATGTTTACTTTTCAGTTCTTCGGCAAATGGTATCAAACTTACCATTACTCCAGCGATGGGCTCCAAAAGAACAACTGTTCTACCATCGAGCTGATGACCAAACCAACTGGGATATACCTAAACCAGTCAAGGATTGACCGTGGGATTTTCCATAGATTTAGCATGGGCAAGCTGGTAATACCGGTTGAGATTGAGAACGCTGCAAATTTAAACGTAACGTTTATATTCAACGATGCTCCTAGAAGGCGTGAGTGAGAATTATAATTTTTTTCTCGGCCTTTTAAACATTTGGCTATTAAACTCAGAAATTTACATACATCAACGTTCCGTATCAAACCTCTTTATATTTTATTAGCATTACATTAAACTATTGCGTCCATGTTAAATAAAAGAAAAGAGACCAGTTTTTTTAATAAGAGAATTCATTAAATTATATCAATCTCAGGCTAGAGATTCGACATTAATTTATATTTATTAAAAATAACTGATGGCTGGTAAAATAAAATGGTTATCAATAAATTTGAGATCAAGAACTTACAAATTAACATACTTCAAACCATTTAATCATCATATAAAGTTGGAATACCCCAATTTTTATATAGAAAGTTTTTAAAGAATCTATTGTATTGTAACTCAATAATAGAGGGCGCTGTAGCACATCAGTTTCTGTACCGTTCACCGATTAGTATGAAATGAATAAATTTGTATGGAAAGAAATTAGATACACGGATTTTTTTTACACAATATCCATGTTGTAATAACTAAGGTATTCATTAAATAACTGATTTTTATTCGCCGCTTCGCTTGTGTCGATGTAAATTTAACCTATCGCTCAGGAACAGTCCTTTTTTCTGAATACATTCTACCCTATTTTCTTTTTTGTATCCTAGACAAGTTGTAACCAAATGTCAGGACGATCGGTTCAGTAGTTAAGGCTTGAAAGCGTAACAAAACAAAGTGACATTGAAACTCGAACATAGCTAGCATTTTATAGCCATTAATCTGCAAAATGAGGTGTTATTGCTTTGCGAATACGCTTGCTTTGTGAATGATTTATTTTACAGGTAGTTATTTATACACGGCCGATTAATCTGTTTATGTAAATTGTTTTGAATTATCTATTTATATTAGAATCAATTAGAGTTAAATAGATTCAATTTATGTTAAATGTACTAATATGTTTCAAATCCGCTGTAATTTAGCATTACGATAAAAATCTACTATCATGTAACATAAACGGTCCAATAAAATTTAAATTGACTTGTTATTCCAATGATAATTATTAAATTTATTATATGTAATATTTAAATATTTAAAATAGGCAATCGTGAATAATAAATTATACAATTAATAATTAACAGCTGGGAGGCTTAAATTACTATTTATTTTATTCGAATCAAAACACAGGATAATCTAATATTTCTTACTAAATATACCATAATCATCATCATCTGTTGGTATAGTTGCAGTTATCAATAATAAATTAAGAATATATAAAATTCATTATTATGGCTACGTTTTTTACAGTTGACAGATTTCTATGCGTTGTAGAAAAGAATATTTCTACGTTATTATTATTAATTATTTTAAAGTAGCAAAAAGGCATACATCCCCGCTGGTGTTAGCGTGCTCTGAAGCCCATTGTTAGTTACATCCATTTAAAACGGGATTGCAGTCGATACTAAGGTCTGTCATCAAACACTGTAATAACACCAATTCAAATCGCATCAACAATGCAAACGCTGTCTTACCGTTAAGTTTTCAAATTAGAGATAGATGGGACCAGTGGTGCTTTAGTAGTCAAACCTTTTAAAAGTGTTATCACGTCTAATAGAAGACATGGGGAACATTTATGTGTATTTTGAATGTTTGTAGATTAGTGTGAAAATTTGAGTTTAAGTGAGTATATGTGATTAATCCAGATAACACATGGATAATTTTTGACATGATTTGATTATTTCTGTCATTTATTTGCCAGTAATTTATTTATTTACAGTTAAAGTAAGGAAGTACCCGTTTAGAGTATTGGCAACGAATTACAACTATTACGCAACAGTTTACACTTGCCAATACAGTTCGCTTATCAACAAGCACTTCAGTAAGTATACAAACAAAACAGTTGTAAGCCATAGTATCATGGTCGTGAGAGATTTTAAAGTCCACCTGGTTAGCTACAACCCAATTCTTGAAAATCTGTAAACCTGTAAATGCGTTCCGAAAGCTCCATTGAGAGTTAGTCTTCTCTGGATTTATCGTGTTTACCATCTTATACTAAATCGTCATCTAATATCAAATAAGATTGTGGTCAAACGCTAATACCTGTAAAGTATGAAAAAAAATCTCTCTTTTAACTGTAACACGATCCATTAAAGGCACTGTAGTAATAGTAAGTACAATATATAAAAATAATGGCGACCAGAGAGATATCAACAATTCACCAACTTTCATCACTGTCATACTGAATTGCAAGCCTCTTGGAACTGGATTTATAATGGTTGATTCTAATATACGACAAATTAAAAGAGAAGCTCTGTAATGGGCTCATCACCATTTGTATGGTGGTAGCAATCCAGTTGAGTACACACACCCTGTCAGACACTTCATTATTGAATATACATCGGTTGATACCAGTTCTTGACATGCCTAAGTGTTACTATGATGGGTAGGGTGTTTAAAAAAAAGACGATTTTT
The DNA here is from genome assembly GCA_036509395.1 of Antheraea yamamai. NCBI lineage: Eukaryota > Metazoa > Arthropoda > Insecta > Lepidoptera > Saturniidae > Antheraea > Antheraea yamamai. The sequence continues at coordinate 4,526,971 of AP028448.1, read as the reverse complement.
TTTTTTCTTTTGGTGTCTAAAAATTGATAGTATACCTAAAAACAAAAATTTTGGCGCCCATGTGAGCTCTTAATATCAATAGTAAGATTTGCCTGTATCCATTTCTTTATTTTCCATTTAAATAACACGGGAATTTTTTTTTTATTTTTTAATTTTTATTACTTTGGAACGGTTCATCGTAACAACAATCTGAAAAATGATATTTGTAGGAAATTTTACGCTCTACAAAAAACGTCTGAAGACCAAAGTTCCTCAGATTAACGGCTTCAAAGATATCCGCGGTCAATGATAACACTAATAAAAAATATTCTATTTAAAAGCTTGGTTTACTGCGCCGTGTGCTATAACAGCACCTAATAATGATTTAACTTTGATTAAAGAATTAATTTCATATGAAAGATTTAATAATAGTCTTTCACAGACATGCTCACAAAAATTAGCCGATCACTTGTGGTATTTAAACAACGAGCTGTCTGTTTTATCTCTCTTTGATAAAAATGTTTCAGTTGGAACAAAAAAAAGAATAGTTCATGCTCTTAAAAACTGTAAAGCCAATGAAACTATAACAAATCGCTTTATAATAGATAAGAAAAATTTAGAGTCATTATTAAATAAAGATCTTAGTCAATTTGTGTCTATGAGATCGATTAATATATTTGAATCGTTTGATTTGTCGTATGAGTTCATTGATGAGGATGTTACTTTGTGGCCTCAGAATCCGAATTTCTTAGAAAACTTGGAGTATTTCGGGAAACTTCAAGTTGTGAATGATGTAGCAGAACGCGGCGTGGCATTGATAGAGCAGTATAATAGATGCTTAACGAAAGATGAAGAACAGCTTCAATATTTGTTGCAAGTAGTGACAGAACATAGAAAACAATATCCTAATTGCAATAAAAGTAATTTTATAAAACTGTAATATTTTCAAGTTGAAAAATTGTTGTAACAAGTTGTAAATATAGTTTTTTGTTATAAATAATTAATTGTTCAATTAAATTTCTTAATATTTAGTAAAGAAAAAAATAAATTTGTTATAAAAGAGACCAAAAAATCATTTATAAGATATTTTTAACGTTTATATTTATATATTAGTGCATTTCGTGAGTTAAGTATTGAATTAATTAGTAAAAAAAAAGTTTACAGTCTCAGGTTAACGGAATTAAAGTAATTTTACATAAAAAATAATAAAAATATAGCATATGATATTTTTTTTGTAGTTTTATTGGAAAATATTTGAATTTTTTTATTAGTGTTATCTTTGACCGCGGATATCTTTGAAGCCGTTAATATGTGGAACTTTGGTCTTCAGACGTTTTTTGTAGAGCGTAAAATTTCCTACAAATATCATTTTTCAGATTGTTGTTACGATGAACCGTTCCAAAGTAATAAAAATTAAAAAATAAAAAAAAAAAATTTCCCGTGTTATTTAAATGGAAAATAAAGAAATGGATACAGGCAAATCTTACTATTGATATTAAGAGCTCACATGGGCGCCAAAATTTTTGTTTTTAGGTATACTATCAATTTTTAGACACCAAAAGAAAAAAAAAATATTCGTCTTTTTTTGAAACGCCCTAATGATGGGAGTTAAGTCTGGTCATACAGTTGACAATGTCCTATCACCCTTTAATACAAAAAACTTCGCTATGATTCCTACAATTTTAAATTATGTTTACTCAATTTTTGTTTTCAGTTTACGTGTGGATTCTATCAAGGAACCATAGCTTGAACGTCGTATCAAAGGAATTAGCAACAAGACCGTTGAGGACGATCGGTGTTAATTCAACAAAATTAATTCAAAATGATAATTCTAAATGTAACCCTAAATATTTCGAAGACGTAGAAACTGAACCAACGACATTTAGATTTCCTGTACCGATATAAGATATTAATGGGAAAATGGCCTAGGTGGGATAAATTATTTAATAGCTGATTCTGATCTGTGCTAAAAAATGTTAATCACATCTGCAATAATAAAAGTAATAAAAGTAAAATTAATTCGTTTCTGTCGTTTAATTTGTAATCCAGATTATTTCTGGAAAAACTAGATTTATTTTTATTAAACTTCCAAAAATTGAGTGATATGGTGCTTTGATCTTTCTGTGATATAAATTTGGTAATGCATCTATGAAATAGGGTTCATTTATAGAACTGTGGGTTTTGGTATGTATTAAATTTTAAGTTTGCTTTTTGGGTTTTTTAAATTACCTATAATAAAGATTATGCTCTAGTTTTCCCATTTTTTTAATTATATAAAATTTAAAAAAAACGAGTTAAATGAAAATTGAAATTAATTATAAATTTGAAAAAAAAAAGACGGTTAATAAGGTGGTAAGGCTAAATACTAAGTAAATATACTTTCGAAAATAAAGAAATTTGACTATGCACAATTTTAATTAATTTTAAAACACATGGGTGTGTGGTATTTTGGGTGATATTGAATTAAATATAGCCTGTATTATGAGGAATAGTGATATGCCAGTATATTTGGAAAAGTAATGGATACAAATAGAATAAATGATGAATCATAACTGTCTAAATATAATTGCTAATAAGTTGACTGCATATTGTACACGGAGTTGTAAGTTGTTCATGACCAAACAAAATGTCTTATTTTGATTTTGCAAAGTATTTTTTTGCTCATTTTTTTTAGAATCATCATTTGAAGTGAGTACATCATAAAGAAATACTAAACATTACAATAATGACATTGAGTTTGGAAATATTGCTTTCTTTATGGAAATTAAGAAAGTAATGAAGTGAAGCGCTGCCCTAAAAATTTTGACATCATAAAACAAAGAGAATAATAATTTTTCAGTGTTCATAAATTTCTAAAGTGTTTTTCAATTAATATTAATGTTATTATGAATTTCATATTATATTATTCTAAAATTCTAATTTGCAGTTGATTTAAAGGGATATTGTAAGGATGAACGCAGCATGTTAAAAATATTTAAAAGGTAATTGGAACGTAAGAAGGATGAAGGTGTTCGAAACGTTTTTTCATTTACATATGTGTTATGTTTGTAAAATTAAGCTGTGTGGTATGTTTTTTAATTAATTTAATATGTTGTATGCATTTTTATAAAAAATAGTTTGTGCACTCTCTGCCATATAAATTTCTGTAAATTTCAGTTTGTGGATGTTAAAAAGGTGTAAAGTTTTGGTCAGTTTAATATATAAGTGTTATAATAATTGATAAATGTAGAATGAAAAAGGATAATTGGAACGTAAGAGTAAAAAAAATACATACAGTCGAGTATAGCAACCTCCTTCGGAACCTTTTTTGAGCGTTTGCGGTGTAAAATGTTTTTTTATGTGTGTTGTGGTAAATTGAGGTGGTGATAATGCTTTTTAATTTTTCTTCTTTGCTTTTTATAAAATAAATGTTCTGCTTCTCCCTTATTTCTGCATTCCGTCTCGCGGAATGTTAAAAAGGGTAAATGGTTCACGTTTAATATATGGTTAATGAATAGTGTAAGCATTCTTTCAGAATATTGTGATTAGATTTAATTTGTCTTAAGTAATTATAACCTGACCGATTGTGCGGTTGGGTATTGTGCAGTAAAAACATCCGATATAATTCCAGACCAATAGGACTATTTCAACAAAGCCGTAACCTTTAGGAAAAAATGTAATTAGAGTAATTCTTGCGATTAAGTACTCATCCCAATTAAATGTTTTGCTTTGTTTTATAATGTTACTACTAGCGTTTGTCCGCGGCTTCGGTTGCGTTATTGTAGATTTGCCCTACCTCTGGAAAAGAGTACTTTTTTCTAGATGATTTCTACTTTAGGTCCATTTCTGTACCAGTGCCAACGTTTATATAAAATTTCACAATGGTCAGTAACCATACTTAAGGCGTAAGAAGCTAGCAAAGTAATTCACAAAATATAGTATTGTTAAGGATTCTTTCCACTGAGTGCGGTAGACTTACCTTTTTTAGTTGTTGGAGTTTTGATTTTTTTTATATTATAGGGGGAAAACGAACAGGCGGGTCACCAGATGGTAAGTGATTACCGCCGCCCATAGGCACTAGTAACACCAGGGAAGTTGCAAGTGCGTTGCCAGCCTGAGTTTGGGGGAAGGGGGAGAGAGGAGGGTGGAGGCGAGGAAGGGGAGGTGGGCCTCCAGCGCTCTCACTAGCAGCAAATAAAAACTAGCCATAGAACATAGGGCACTTCCATGACTGTTTCAGTAGGTACTATAATTCGTTTGTTCGAACTAGCCAAGTCAGATCTTGGGCTTCAATATTATCCCAAGTTATAAGCAAAAATGATATTTAAGTTGTTGTAACATATTTCATGGTGTTTTTAATACATTTTGGGACTGACCATTGAACTTGGCACCCATTCAGATCTCACTTTTTTGTGGTTAAAGTCAACAACCTTGACTCTCATTTCACATCTATGTTTTTGATGGGATTATAAAATATACTGGAATTATTTACCTAACCACGAATAAGTTATCTGTTAAAAATTAATTATTGGTTTTTATGCTTCGTTGATTACGAATCATGAATCGTCGTGTTTTCTTTTCCTCGTATCTCATAATAGCCTGAACTCAAACCAAATTATTTTTTTTATATAATTGACCTTAGTCTCACTTGATATTAAATAACCAATGTATCTTAAAATCCTAATACGCTAAATCCAGAGAAAACTTACTTTCAAGTGCAATTATTAATATACTTATAGCTCCTTGATGTAAGATGTTAAGGTAGTAGTTCAGTAAGTGGGCATTAGAAAAAAGGCTAAAAGTAACGCGAAAAGTAATTGCTACCAACTCTGGTAAATTTACAAGTAAATTTATAGTTACTTAACTGCCTTCTAAATTTTCGCACTTATATCTGCTTTAAAACTGATTTTTAAATTTCACGTGGGAAGAAAATAAAAGTTGCACATTTTCAATAATTTTATTCTACATCTTCATCCTTTGTACTGACTGCTTGGACGTGCGCCGTCCAATGAAAGTTGCATTTTTCCTCTCTTTGGTCAACTTGTTTTAAATATGCCACACTAGCGTATGGAATTGAGTTTAATTCATAATGTGCTACCTGTAGAATTTCTTCATCGAGCGTTGTGTTTCTTGACAGTATCCAAGCCAAAACTGTTTAAAACAAACCATTTAGTTTGCATAATTCAAAATAAACCTTCCAATAGTTAATGTATGCCTAGGCTGTCATGTTTAATGATACGATACGGGATGATTTACTTTTATTGTAGTCATCTGTTGAATAATTCGTATTAATTTGTATTAATAAGGTATTTTATACCTTTTAGTCAAAAATTAGCACCTTCTACAATATTTTCGAAATGTTACTTGAATCATTAAGCGAAGAGAACAAAAAATATGTTATAATTTATACGATATAGTTGAACAAAAAATTAAGTTATAATAAACTTTGTGTATAGGCATCGGTTCCATAAAAACGATAATGACTTTTAAATATCCGCCAATCTCATAAAATATGTGTGTAATCAGAAAAGTGATAACGCAATTAAAAGAGAACGATCTCGATAATATTCCACAAATTTTTGCTTAGCTCCTGTAGAGAATTTGCATATGCGTCAGTATCCGGTTTTTACAAAGTCGTAAAGTAACTTAACTGTTGCTGTGAAACCAGATTCTAATATATATGTATAATAAGCAATCATATGCTTTTATTAAGAACCTAACTATAATCATATTTTTCTTAGCTTTTTCCTTTTCTTAAGTACTTAATTTTCAAGGTTAACACAATAATCATACAAGAAGAGTGTGATCTCGATATTCTGACTATTGATTTTAATTGTGTAAAGATCATCTGAATCTATTTTCGTATTACCCAAAATATTTTATGAAATTACTTGAGCTGAGGACATTAAAATTCAGATTCACAGAAACTGGTCGTTCGGCGTATTGCCATTCAAGAATATCCAAAATGCACAATTTTCGCGATTGTGCAAACTCGAAAATTGATTACAATTAAAAAATTACTTACTGTATTTGATATCCAGTTCTGCATTATATTTACATCCATAAACTACTGCATAATTTGTATAATCAGTGGAAATCACTGACAATGCTATTCCAAAAGGATCTGTGAAACGCAAAGTATTTTCGTGTACGTATTTATTTTATCCGCTCTCTCTAAATTCGAAAAATATGAAGTAGTCCATTGAAATGTTACAATTTAAGGACCGAATATTGCATTTTTTAGAGGATGCAATTTTATTTTTCGGACATGTGTGGGGGTTCAATAGAAGCTTAACCTCAAGTTTGTGGGGTTGCCACCCTTGTCCCCCGGCCGGCATCTTGGAAAAAAGGGTGCAAACACCTTTTTTGCGATATCTCGGAAACTATGCATCCTATAAAAAAATCGTGAAGACATAATTTGTAGCAAATTGCTTTACCTACAAATATGTTCCTATTACTTTTTGCCCTAAATTTAAAATTAAATAAGTTATAAGCAAAAAAGTGAGAAAAAATCTATAAAAATTTTCTTTTTTGCTCTATACATTATTTTATACATTTTACAAAAAAAAATACCTCAGAGCAATCTTGTGGATGGTCTTTTGAGGATATTTTTTCTCTATATTTTTTTTTAATTTCATTCATTCAAAACGCTGTTATAGCGCTCCAAAGTTGACCGGGTTCGTCAATGTTCATGAGAATCCGGTCAAAACGAAATGTTTAACTTAGTTTTATGATCTTTGTTTTATGTTAAATACATTCTTTAAAAAAAAATGTTAAATCCCTGCCTACAACTTTACTTATTCATTGCTAACTCTTTTCTCCGCCACCTATGAGGTAGAGTCTGTAGGCGCGTTCTTTTTTACGTGGTATCTCCAGTAGGCCTATTCCACAGACATCTTGCAGATGAGGTAATCCTCGACATAATCATATTTACAATCAGTTACTGGCTAGATATTCTATTCTACTTTTATTCGATGGTCCAGGCTGTGGTTTAGAATGTAATTCAACATTGAATGTGAAGGTTTGGGGAATGACAGTAGTTAAAATTGAAGTCATAGTTGGAAGTTCATCTTCGAATTCGTTTTCTTCCATTAACTTTGATATTTCCATGATGTTGCTGCATGTTTCGCTAGAGCAATGAAGGCATACTGTAGAGCATTTGAGGCCTGCTTTTCTGCAGCCACACATGCTTCCACATTTTGCTTTGCATCTGCAGAAAATTAATTTCATGAGATCAGGGGGTGCTGGATGCTTGGAAGCTTGTATTGGCATCCAAATGTTTGCATGCTTTTTCCAACCCCAATCTTCAGGATTTTGATATTTTCCGATCCACGACTGGACCTGGTGATATACTCGGAGACTGTGAAAGCTAAACCTTCAAGAGCTACGTATAATAATAATAGTCGTAGCAGGCAGACGTTTATTTGTCCTCAAAACGGTAACTCGGACCTTTTCTACCTGCTTAACATTCTCGAAAATGTACACTCTTCTTAGAAATTACTATAAGAAAGAGTAATTTTGTAAGTTCTATAGTAAGGAAAAAAGTTAGGAATAAATAGGTAAAGTTGCGCGGATTTAACAAAACAAATTTAAGAATATTTACAACAAATTTAAGAAAATTTATAACAAAATATCATAAAACTAAGTTAAACATTTCGTTTTGACCGGATTCTCATGCGCATTGACGAACCCGGTCAACTTTGGAGCGCTTTAACAGCGTTTTAAATGAATGAAATTAAAAAAAATATAGAGAAAAAATATCCTCAAAAGACCACCTACAAAAGTGGTCTGAGGTATTTTTTTTGTAAAATGTATAAAAAAAAAGTTATAGAGCAAAAAAGAAATTTTTTATAGATATTTTCTCACTCTTTTGCTTATAACTTCTTTAATTTTAAATTTAGGGCAAAAAGTAATAGGAACATATTTGTAGGCAAAGCAATTTGCTACAAATTATGTTTTCACGATTTTTTTATAGGATGCATAGATTCCGAGATATCGCAAAAAAAGTGTTTGCACCCCTTTTTCCAAGATGGCGGCCGGGGACAAGGGCGGCAACCCCACAAACTTGAGGTTAAGCTTCTACTGACCCCCCACACATGCCCCAAAAATAAAATTGCGCCCTCTAAAAATATAAACCTCATGTAACATTTCAATAGACTAAAGGATAAGAATAATATATGAAAGGAACTATAACCTAAATTAGTAAAGTAATAATAATGGACATAAATGTTTACGTAAAGTAATCAGAATTCTAAATCATATCAAACAGTAAATCGACGTTATTCAGTAGTATTTATTGCAGGATGATCCAAACTAACCTGAGCTTATAAAACAAAAGTACTTGAAAATAAATTCGAGAATTGCGTATGAAAAAGAAGGTAATCGAAAAAACTTTTGCTTAAAAAATATAGGAAGTTGATAACGTAAAGTATAGACCTAGTAAGTAAGTCAGTTCAACATCTAGATAGTTGTTTCCGTATTGCCTAGAGCAATAAAAAAGAGTTTAAACTATATCGCCATTTCCGTCTATGCACTATTTTTCTAAGAAAGTTTTATATTTTAAATTATTGCAGAAGGTAATAATTTATGTCATACTGTGAACTGGTTACGTTACGGATCAAGTTTCTTAGGATTTATCGAATAAAATTATTCATACCTGTTTAATGTTTAATTGATTTAATTAATTAATTTAATGTTTAATTAGAATATTGTTGTCAAGGAAACATTTTACCTATCAGTAATAAGTAAAAAACATATAGTACATTTTACTACAATTTTGAACGAAACAGGTATCTTAATACTTTTTGTATCGAATATAAATTTTGGAACTTCCAATTTTAAAAGAATATCAGATAATTGCTATTCATCAAATTTGATATCTTAAATATAATAAAGATGCTAAGTCCTTACCGATATTATTTACTTGTATTTCAAAGATAGCGTCATCCCCTGGATTATAAGTGCTATTTATATGCAGTACAAATTGAACTTCGTCTCTGATGAATACATGCTCGATCTCCACTCTTCTATTGCAATACTGAAATCTCTTATACGCGCATTGTCCATAGTCCTCAAACCAAGCTGGAAAACGTTCAATTTCATACCACTGACCTAGGAACTGAAATTAGATTTTAAATTGGGAATTAATGGTAGTTTCTAAGCACGTCGTTTACTTGCTCGATACAGATCTTATTTTGTAGTGATATAATACAATATCTAATTTATGCACTGCCAATATTTCTTGTATTGTTACAGGACTTGATATTATTGTTTCTTAGCCCGATGAAGCTGTGAAAGCCCGTCAGACCAGTAACGTAGTCAGTTTGGGCGTGTTTAATTATTTTACCTATTAAATTCAATAAAATGTTAATATTTTTGGTACAGTTGTTCTAAGCCCGCCTCGTTAGATACCACCTATAAGTTGAAAGACTGTAACCAAGCACCTGTAGGTGTATTGCTGCCGCTGCAATTGAGAGCCATTGCTCCTCTATGTTTAGTATGCGGACCATTTCATACCACATCGTTGTTTAACATCAGGTGAGATTATGGACAAACGTTAACACCTGTAGAGTGTAGGAAAAATATAAGCAATAAAGTAAATAAATATACCTTAAAATGAATTCAATTAAGAGGAATATTCCTAACGTCATACTTAGCACTATATAAATTAGGTTCTATTCTTGCAAATATTCTACGATTACTATTCGTTTGTTGGTCTTCATGTAATGTATGCAAATTTGTTTTATTGGAACTAGTATGAAAACGTGCTACTATCAAAGAATAGACGTTATTATGATGTAAAGGAATTACAAGACAAATGCTGGTAAATGTTACCATTTGCAGTAAATATAAAATATGTACATTTTTATAATTTAATCGTTACAGCGGAAGTAAGCCGTGCTGGTAGTAAATACAAGTTGGCTTATCATCTTTCGGCAGTAATTGGATACGTTTGTAGCGTATATACACGAATATTGATAAGTATAAGACTAGTTATTTGTTATCTGTCATCAGGTTCTCTGTTCTCGTTACATTTTGTTTGACGTTGATGACTTTGTATATACAGCATCTGTCTTTGCAAAAAGTATTGCAAAGTTGAATGGCATTGTTTTCTTAAATTCTTTTCACATGCCTCTAGCACTTATATACTTTGTTCTCACACTAGACAAATTACGGAGTATAGTCTTAGAGACAGCTGATTCTAAACAAGTTTGCTGGGGATAATTTGATTCGAATTTAATACCCTACTAGTTACTTCTAGTACCTTAATACTACCACCCTGAAGATTCGAATAAACGTTTTTGATGACAATTTATCGAATTGCTATATTATCGTTCATAGGTTTTAGACTTTGACCCCGATCTCACCTGACGCTAAGTTGGTAAATAAGTTAAGCTTAGAGAGAACGGCCTCTCTAGCGCAGCAGTTGAAACTCACTTATGGGTGCTTGATAATAGACTTTCTACTAGAGGGTGGTTGCTTGCTGGTTGGGTTTTAGAATATGTACTAACACTATGCCTACATATACTAAATTTCATTCATATAGTAAAAGACACAATAAGATCTACAAGAAAAAATAAGAATAAAATAGAGCAAACACCTTCACGCGCAAAAATTGCACAAAATTTCCTAATAGAGTGACACTAAACTGGAATCGTTTGCCTGATAAAATAGTAGCCGCTAATTTAGTACATTGTTTTAAAAACCTACTCGCCAACTGGCTATGAACAAATAAACTAACTCTAAAAAGTGAACAACTATAGTGATAAAAAATCCTAAAAATGTCAGCACTGTGTGATAAGGACATACTAGCAATTATGCTTCTCGTCTATTAACAAACAAATAAATATTTTCCTTCACAAAAAGCTAAAGGCTCATAGTAAGAATTATATCTAAGATGTCCGAATATATCCATTGAACATCATTGCTTCAAATCTCATCACTATGTTTGGAATCTACTAGGGATACAGATAAAAACCTTACCCGTACTAAATCGAAGTATCTCATAGTCTCGACATTGGCACAATCACCAAACTGCAACACCTGACCACTGCATATTCCAAATATAAATACGACCAAAATCACTGTTAAGAATTTGTGAGACATATTCGATAATACTTTTACGACTACTCCATTGCCTTATTCTACGGATCAGTGATGTTTATCGTTCGTTTTATCTGATGAATTACTGATAATGATTGAGATGTTTGAATGACGCCCTTATCATGAGATATTGTGTTTTAGGATAATAGTGACACATATTGCATTGTATCAAATATTCATTCTCTTAGGAATTGATTAAACAAAAACAACAACAACCTGTAGTGTGTTTTCACAGACGTCATTTACAAATGTGCATAAAGTGTCCAAGTGGTTTAGACAGTGGTACTATCAAAAACATTTTATTGCGCTTTAATATCAAAGAAGCTTCTTGTCGTATAAACGACTATTATTTTGCTCGTAATATTAAATCTTTAATATCCTCTAAGTTGTTCGTAAAAATGGAAATCGTTCGTGGAATTTTTTACCCACATTAAATGCCTAATGAAATTAACATATTTAATTTGAATAATACTTGTGAAACAGTTTCGTAATTATTTTTAACATAGCGTAAACAATAAAACTAGTTACTGTGGAATGTCTTTAGGAGAGATAGACTTGTTGGAGACAAGTTTTGGAGTTTTGTTTAGGTATATATTTTTGTATTACATTATTTTGAAGAATTTCATAGAGTTAAATTAGCCAATTAAGTCTCGAAAACATATTTGTACAATTTAATTACAATATCAAACTCTTTACTATTTCTAACTTAATTTAAGTTTATATCGGTTTTCTATATACATAATACACATTTCTTAGATTTATAAACCCTTAACAAGAAGTTATCTCAATGATAGAGAAAACTTAAAAACGTGAATTTCAATCCGTTTCGTACTTTGAATGTAACACATATATAAAATAAGATATACAAACTTGATTATAGGTACATGTACGTATTTTATATTTGAAATATGCTAAAAACACAAGGTTTTGATTTGTCTGATATTATAAAACTTTTTTTTTTTTTTTTAACGTGGGGAAATCCCTTATGGATACCCACCCTCCCGGGGGAGAGAGTGGGTTATGTCCGACTCGCACGGACTAAAACCCCACGGTGTACCGACAGACCGTTGTGTGGGGGCGGCAAGGGATCGTTCCAGCTAATCAACCTTGTAGAGCCGCCCCCACGGTCCGCCCGGCGGAAGGTGACCGCCGGGCTCCTACCTATAGAGGGACAGACCAGGTACACACCGGCTGCCCCCCCCCCGTCCGCCGGACCTGTGCAATGAGGAGATGGGCCCCCCGGCCCACCCCCTCAGGTCCGGCTACGGTGGCAGGAGGAGTTGGGCATAGCGCCGCCTCCTCCCGCCTGTCCTCCTTTGGCGGAGAGGGCCACTTTGAGGATCTGCCTCACGGGCCCTCTCCGCCTCCTCCTTCTGCGAAAAGACGTCCTCGCAGAAGGAGGACATCGCTCGCCACGCCTGTTCGCTGCCGAGCATGGCCGAGACCACGCTCGGCAGCGACAAGTCCGGTCCTACCGCCGCCGCCAGAATGCGGCGCTGCTCCCCCCACGCAGCACACTCAGACAGAGTGTGCTGCGCCGTATCTTCGACAGCGCTGCACTCGTGACAGGCGGCGGTCGGCTCCCTGCGTGCGATCCGGTGCAGGTACCACCCGAAACAACCGTGTCCGGTGAGTACCTGCACCAGTCGGAACGTCAGGGAGCCCCACTCCCTTTCAATCCATTCCCGCAGGACCAGGCGGACGGCGTCTACGGTAAACCGCCCGAACCGCTCGTCCGCCAGGTCCTGCTGCCATCTTTCGACGGCGTCTCCTCTGAGACGCCGTCTCTCCGCCTCTACCTCCCTGGGAGCCGGAGGCTCCCCCCTTCGTTTTCTCGCCGCCGTGAATTGGTACACGGCGGCGAGAACTCCTGCCTCCAGCTCCCAGGGTAGGGAGTCGGCGAGCGTGAAGGCCGCCGCAGAGGACACCGTCCGGTACGCCCGGATTGCCCTCAGTGCCACCGCGCGCTGCGCATTACGAAGCGCGCGCACGTTGGCGGCACCGAGGGCGTCGGCCCAGACCGGTGCCCCGTAGGCGGCCATCGCCCGCACGACTCCCATGTAGAGTCGGCGGCACCCGGCGCCCGGCCCCCCTATGTTGGGGAGTAACCGGCCGAGTGCCGCCGCCGCCCCAGTAATTCGCGGTCCGAGCCCGCGAAATGGGGCTCGAACCGCCAGCGCGCGTCCAGGGTGAGGCCCAGATATTTCATCTAGGTCCCCACCCTGATCCGGGCGCCCTCCACCACAATGTGGGCCCCAGGAGGTGGCCCCCGCCGAGGCCCATGAAAGAGCAGGGCCTCGGTCTTCTCGAGGGCCACCCTGAGGCCCAACCTCCTGATGCGCCTGACCACGAGGGTTGTGGCCATCGTGGCCAGGCGCTCCACCTCCCTCCACTGCCCCCCCTCCCCCCCGGGCTACGACTAGGGTGTCATGATATTATAAATCCTAATTTAACCTATAAAAACCTATAATTTACTTTAATAACTAATTATTTAAGCAAATTACTGCATACAGATAATTTTAATTCAGAATAGTATTTTTTTTAATAGAATTCTATGAACGCTGGTTCTATCGTTTATACAATTAAGATGTAATATGTACTCAATCTACCTAATTGTAGTTAACTAACTAACTACTAAACAACTCCTAATAAAACCGAAATTGTAACTAGGACCGGTAAAATAGGTTGCTTAATAACTAAAGCCATAATTTCAATAACAGATGATTAATAATCGATTTAGGGGCAATAGATGGTCATTGCACTAAGTAATAAATATCTCCTTAAAATTGTTATATGTTATACAATAAAAGTGTTGATTAATTAGTTCAACTATAAAAATCGAACTCCTATTTATTATCACTACAACGTATACAATCAAAGCATTCTATTTTACTATTGACCGTCGAAATATTGGTCAATGATGATTCTGTTCTTTTACTATTTGAATGGAAATTAATTGCTATGTAAATTTAAGGGACAAATATAGATGGACTCTTTAAAAAAAGGTTATCAGTTGAAACAAAGTCTGAATAGTATGATAGTGATGAAGAGTTGTAAGTCATAACAGTTGTAATTATGAGCCAGTTTATTGTGCAGTACTTATTTGGAAGAGCTTTGTCGTGAAGAACAAATGGACTGAACTGTTAAGAAGTCTCAATTTGTATGCAATTTTTCACATTATACTATACTACTATGTACTTCAGTAAGCGATGTGTCAGGTCTCAAGAAACTATAATGAGCAATGCCACTACAGGTCAGCTAGTTACTCACATGTACCCTATTTTGATTCAATTTACGTTTAGAACACGTTGTGGCTTCCTTTCAACTATTCTTATGGATTTTACGTTTATCATATAGAATTCGCTTTTCATCACAAATAACAATCCAAATAGAAATCCCACTTGTGCATGTTCAACAAGTTAAGGCAGTATCGTTGCTAGTTATGGATTGGTACAGTATCCAATATCCGATATTTTGTTATTTTTGCAATTTGATGTAAATAGATTAGTATCGTTTTATGATTTACGTTGAAGGCTGCTATTTATTTCGTCGTTTTTTTTTTTTTTTATTGTAGCTCGGCAAAGTGACTGTACTGTGCCTGATGGTAAGCACAGTACAATCCAAAAACAATGGCGACCACCGAAAGACATACTATCTATCGCCGGTCGCCGCTGTCATGCCGGCCTGAAAGCGACCCAGTCAGTGTCACTATGGCGGGTGTTCCACCTGGTGTACGGTGGTCGCGATCCAGTCGGGTACAGACACCCTACCACCTCGTCGTAGTTTTAAAAAGAATCTGCTGCTTCTATTGCTTTCGAATTATTGTTATCGACTATCATCTCTGGTCGGCCATGAGGCAAATTGTAGGATTAAGAATTTACTTTTGTAAGCACATTTCTTTTCTAAGAAAATTAATTTGAATTCGCTTTTCTAAGCAGAATGAAATATGTCTTCGCAGTAGCCAGTATTAAGAACTGGAACTTACACAAGTAAAGTCCTAGTACTTAAATGATAAAAAATCAAATGAAGGAAGTAACGGTAAATCATAGGTGGTGGACAAATATAAATGCTCAAGTTTCTTAGTTAAATATTTAAACTTAAAAACTACAAAAAATGAAGTAAACATCATTTAACAAAAAACTAATCCTCTCTATATAAGTGTCAACGTTTTTACACGATGTCTCAGTTCTCTGTCGAAGTCGGTTCCGGTCTAGTGCAACAGCAAGGTTCCAAGATGTTCCGGTATAGTTACATAATAGGACTTCTGGTTATGAAAGTTGAATCCATTGTCAGAAATAATACTTGTCCTTTGGTCACACCGAGGGAGTTGGATTGGAAGGAAGTAAGTTTACTTCAATAGTTAATAACTATTATTTAATTGATAAAACAATAGACAATGTTAGACAATTTACAAATTATCTCAATTTCGATATTATAAAAGATTAATACGATTTATATAGCCTTAAAACTTTAACATTTTTAAAGTATATACGCACCTTAAAAGTAAATTGGTACTTTGTTAATATTAGGGAGTTTTTAAGCCCAATAGTTTGAACTAAAAGCGATTTTTCTTTAAGAATACACGTTAATTTAACTACCAACATTGAAGTTTGTTCTCTACTAAAAGTTAGTTAAAATGAACCAAGCGTCACTTTTCTTTTTCTTTGATTCCTACTTTCATTATAATAATCGGTGAGATTTTATAAATCGAATAAAAACTACAATATTTTAATTTAGCACCGAATGTAGATTGGCATGGTGCCTTTTGATTGAAAGATTATTTTGAAGTTGAATTGTCCAGTTTAGTGTATAGATATTTCGAATATTGTCTGCAGTTGGATGGAACTTGGTATATATCAGCGATTGCCACAGACTTAGACGTGCAAGGTGACTGTGCCATGATTATTTTTGAGCATCAAGATACACTCGGTGTTTCAATCCGATGGATCACTAATAATACGATCACTTTTTACAATGGGTCCGTCGCCTTAATTCCAGATCCAAATAGCAACAGTAGCGGCGGAGATTTATTAATGGTTACTTATGATGGTGAGGACTTAAATTTATGCATTTTTGACTTTCAGTATTTATTTAGCAGACTAAATCATAAAATTAAGGACGATTTAAAGATTACCCGGAATATTCTGTATTCTTTTCGTTTGTTTCTCTTACTAAAAATAATTAGATTACGTTAGTTATAATACTATGCCTTCTAGTAAAAGGTTTCTATAAAATACTTTTAGATTATTAAAAATGACCATAACTGAATTCCATATCAATACTGCTATAAGCACCTGTATTACTAGTACGCATACCGTTATATGGCTAGCTGCAATATTTAAGGTTGCATTATATACAAATAAAGTTAGAAACACGATAGATTTTATTACGTCATGGATTGGATTAGTAACAAAAGAGTAAATCCATACTTGAACTTAAAATTTAATCTCAGATACTTTTGAAATTATAATATGCACTTCAATTTGCTTTTAGATAAAAAGACGGAAACCTACTCATTTCTGGATATCAATTACGAGCATTATGCTGTTGTTTTCGCATGTTACAACAATGAAGATGGTAATAGCAGTACTTGTAAGTATGCAGCAAATTCTGTTCTAAGTCATTTTCTTCAATTTAATTGCTTTGATTGTTAAAACTTGTTTGTTAAATATTTGATTGTTAAAGAATTTTATCATTTTGATTGCGATAAATTACAGTAATTATAAGCGGAATACGATATCAATTTGAATATTTTGTCTAATACTTTAACTCCAAATCGTGTATTAAATTATGGTCCAAAGCAAGACGTTTAAAAGGACTTTCCTCTGATTTTTTCTTTTTAATATCTTTTTTTCATATTAATTCTTTAAACTCTTATTTATAATATTTATTAGATATTATATCGTCTATAAGACACGCGGTAGTAGGTAGTAAACCAATTTACCGCTTGAATGGAGACCGAATGCATTCGAACGGAAAACCGCGTGATTTAGTTTTCAACCGATTAATTGTTTTGACTTAACTCGTCTCTTTTTATAATCGATTATTTTTTCTGTTTCTAAATTCTAAACAAACAGACAGTGATCGTTTGTTATCTGATATTGTTTTAAGAGTTCTGTAGTTTTTGTATATAGTTCGATTGATTTGACATGATTTTTTTCCAGGACATTATTGGTTTTAATATTATTAGTGGACCTATTAATTAATTGTACCTAAAAGCCACTATGTCAGGTAACTTTTATTTTTCAATAGATATAATAGGTCTTTACCTATGTAATTGCCGTTCTGCAGTACTGGCCATTTCAAATCAAAATAATTTTTGTTTGGCTAAGAATTCTAATTTCAAATTAATTTTATTTTAAAAACATGAAATTCTTTTTCCAAAAGTAGTCATTTGTTTATTGATTAGTGTTACATTTTCATCGCATTTCAATCTTTTTTGTCATCATGGATACGTTAAAAATTCGAGTAATTATGGAATATGAGTACCGTCGTGGCAGCAACGCGGCACAAGCGGCACGCAACATCAACGACGTTTACGGAGCTAACACTACAAACCAACGCACCACCTGTTATTGGTTTGCTCGCTTCCGTTCTGGGAATTTCAACCTGTAAAATGAACCTAGCGGTCGTCCGAAGACTTTGGTCGACAATGACGAATTAAAGGCGATTGTGGAAGCTGATGATACACAATCTACGGCTGAATTAGCAGCAGCTTTCAACGTTAGCGTCAAAACAATATTGGACCATTTGCGTCAAATTGGCAAGGTAAAAAAGCTTGACAAATGGGTGCCCCACGAACTCAATGATCGCCAGAGCGTAGTACGCGTCGAGACGTGCCTTGTACTGCTCAACAGACTCACAAATGAAGGAATTTTGAACCGCATTGTTACCTGCGATGAAAAATGGATTCTGTTTGATAACCGCAAGCGCTCAGCAAGTTGGTTGGATCCTGGTTCAGCATCTAAACAATGCCCTAAACGAAAACTTACCCTTACAAAAGTGATGGTCACTGTTTGGTGGTCTAGCGCCGGTGTGATTCATCACAGCTTCTTACCAAACGGGATGAGCATTACTGCAGATGTGTACTGTGAAGAACTGAACACAATGATGGAGAAGCTGGCACATCCCCAATCAGCATTGGTCAATCGCTCGTCTTCGCTGCTCCTGCACGACAACGCGCTACCGCATACTGCACAGCAGACGGTCTCCAAGTTGTAAGAACTGGGGTTGGAAGTTTTCCGTCATCCGCCCTACTCACCAGACCTTGCGCCTACAGACTATTACTTTTTCCAGAATTTGGATAACTCCTTGGCGGGAAAAAAATTCAATACCCGAGAGGCAGTACAAAATGCCTTTGAAGAATTTGTTGCCTCCCGTCCAGCTGATTTCTTTAAGAAGGGCATCAATAAACTGCCACTGCGTTGGCAAAGATGCATTGATTGCATGGGTAATTACTTCGATTAATACAAATAAAAAATACATGAAAAAAATTCATTAAAATTTTTTCATACAAAACGGCAATGTCATAGGTAAAGACCTAATAAAACACGTTTCTGTATGACTACATTTTACAATTTAATAACTTATTTAACAGTACAGTTGCTGTTAGAATTACTAATATCTTTATATAAATAGGCATTGGGGAAACGGTTAAGAAAATCCCTCCCTGGTTTCTTCTTTCTTTTCTAATTTTTTTTTTATTTTAACACAATTGGTGAGCTTTAGTGTTATCAATAAAAAATGTAAAAAGTTTTTTTTCTTTATGGTCGAAGTTCAGCCACTGAATTGGCACTATATATATATTTTAATTATTCCATAGTTCCTATTTAAGTTATAACTAAATTAACGCCATTTTTATCTATATCTTTTAAATGATACTTTTTTTAATGCATTATGCTAAAGGGATGTAACAATTCAAAAATATGTTTTTACCAAAAAGTTTTACACAGATTTTTAATTCCAGATGAGATTTGGAAGCTAACAAGAACACCGCATTTAAGAGACATGGACGCTGTAAAATTGGATCAGGCGATAGCGAATTATAGCCTTCAAGATACTCCGTTCATCACATTCAACAACACGGAAGATACTTGTAGAGTGA
Source organism: Antheraea yamamai (assembly GCA_036509395.1). NCBI lineage: Eukaryota > Metazoa > Arthropoda > Insecta > Lepidoptera > Saturniidae > Antheraea > Antheraea yamamai. Next base: position 4,507,806 of record AP028448.1, on the reverse strand, counting down.
ACAGTGGCAGTGTACCGGATCTTTCCTCATTGATTTTAACATCTGCTGCTGCAATTACTCTATTCAGGCGAATGTATTAGTATCTTATTTGTTTAAAATTACCTACGATTTCTGTATTTTTAGTTCTAACTACTTATTTATAAAAAATAAATGAAAAACAAAATATATATTTATAGAAGAGTTCTATTGTTGAAATATTTGGTCGGGTAGTAAGGTCACGATAATTTGGATTGACAGGATGTGAACCACTTTAAAACAGGTAAATGGGTCGTAATTTATTTAATCTTATGGCTATATAGTGTGTTCGTTTTTTAATTAAGGTCGTAATTATGGCACGTTTCGGCATATCGCGTTTTTTTATCAGACTTTAGCGTTTAATCACAACCTGATGTTAAACAAATAGTCTATTGCCCGGTTTCTGAGGTACTTCAATTTTAGTTTATAGATAACTTGTCAAATTGCGTTTCTGAACACACAATCATACGATGAATGTCACTAAAACTCAACGGGCCATTTGACAGTTTATCTTATAATAATAATATATTTTAATGTTCCAAGCCAATGTGTACATAATTTACAGTAATATTGGTATCTGCACTGGTTACAAACCGTATCGCACATATCACAATTTCATATAATAAGAACTAAACCAAACAGTGACTTAAACATATGTAATAAATAAAAACTTAATTTGAATTAACTAATTATGTGACATTATTAGGTAATACGGTATTCCGAGTGGGACAAGAGTGTTTTATGATAGTAATGAGTGAATTGTATTTTAAACAAAAATATATGATTTGAACTACCAAATTTATAATTATAATTTAAATTGTGGTATTAATATTTTTTCTGTATTTGTGTAATTTTGTGAGTTTAACCATTTCAAAGTGAGTTTTTTAATAGTATGTCTGTTGTATTGATTAATCTCTAGTATATTATTTGGTTTATTATAGAGCAATCCTCCCAGGAAGCCTTCAGAATGACAAGGAAACCGAGTGTTATGTTGAGGTACTTTTATTATGTCCTCGACCCTTCTTCTCTTATCAGAGAATTGTAAGCTTGTCGCTCTTACGTGTTGACGGAGAATAATTTGTAGGATAAAAAGCTGTCTAACGGTTAAAACCTGACATTCTTGGTAAAGTTTCTCTATCGGGTACGTATATGGTCGAAAAAACATCACTTTCAGTATGGCTCTTTGAGCCCTTTATAGGGGTAACAAAATGGATTTACTTGTTCCCCCCGAGACGAAATTCAGTAAAGTAGAAGGCAGGCATAAAGCAAAGTATATCATTTTTACAATGTTATTATTTTTTACTTGTCTAATACATTTAAAAATTGGTATAAGCCTACGGATGCGATGTACTAATGATGAAATATGATATTGGAAAGTTAGTTTATTGTCCATAACGACACCCAAATATTTGGTGTTTTTAACTTCATCTAAATAAGGGCAATTACAATAGTCAGTTAATGTATTCGGACACGATGATGAGTGTACAATCTCAGATCATCGAAGCTTGTATCAGATTTATTTTGAATATTAAAAGTCATGAATTTTGTTTTACTTATATTCAGCGTGAGTTGATTTATACGTAGCCAGGCACATACAGAATTAAAACCAAATTGAGCACTTACAGATGTATGTCTTCAATTCTGTTCTTGAAATAATAGAACAGTGTCATCAGCAAAGGTTATAATTTTTTTGTTATTTCTAACTGACACGAATCGTTTACGTAGATCATAAATAGTGTAAGTCCTATAATACTACCCTGTGGGACGCCATATGTGACTGAAACTGGGTCACTAACAAAATCTTCTATTTTAATAGACTGAGTTCTGTATGTAAGATAATCTTCAAAGAGATTGAATGGTATTCCACGGATCACCAGATGCTCAAGTTTTTGTAAGAGTAGAGGAATTGAAACTGTATCGAAAGCCTTTGCAAAATCGAGAAAGATACCAAGACGTTTAAATCCCTTGTTAAGGTGTTTTGAAATAAAGGCGCAAAATTCCGTAACAGCATCAACCGTTGATCTACCTCTACGAGATCCATACTGAATATCTGATAGTAAACCAGAGCTTTTCAAGAATTTTACCAACTGGTTATTGATAATTTTCTCTAATATTTTGGAAAAAATAGGCAAAAGGGAAATCAGACGATAATTATTTATTACAGATTTGTTTCCATCTTTGTGAACTGGGATAGTTATGGACCTCTTGAATGTCTTTGGAAATTTACCACTTGTCATCGAAAGATTGCAAATGTATGTTATTGCTGCAATTAGTTTATCTTCATTTGATTTAACTACCTTAGTTGATATCCCATCCTAACCCATAGCACACTCAATACGAAGTGAATGAATGATTGAAAATTATCAATAAAGTAAATAATAAAATTATTCAAAATTATATATTTCTAGCAATACAAAAGAATTTCTTAATATAGAGATAACTTTATGGACTATATTTAACTTTAACTTTATCTCTTTATGGATAACTTTGTTGATCCAATAACTATTAGTAGTTTAACCGAGTATCTCCGAAACCGGGCATAAGATGATTGGTAAATACACTAAACTTAGTGGGACGGGTTCTCAATTACAGCTGCCAGAACACACATTATTTGGTGCATTATATTGAACTTCAGAATGGTGGCTAGCTATGCGGATTTGGACTACCATAATGCGACGGCATTACGCAGTGTATACCTAAATGCTAAGAAGTTAACAGAGTGGTATGATAGTGGGATCTGGCATTAGATTGGAGATATCTCGGCAGTCACCGTTGTCTTTGGATTATACTGTGCTTACCATCAATCATAATGTAGACATTTTGCCATGTTTGCATAAAAAGACAGTCTTTTGTAATTTTAATCATTACCTTAATAATCCCCTTGTATCATTTGTCTAAAATAATAAACACATTTAAAGGACTACAGGGAAAAACTGGCTAAGTTACATTTATAAAACATGAGAGACAGTTTTGAAGCATATTTTGGTAGACTTGAATACATTACAATGAACGATTTTGAAAAGTAATTTTGTGTGTTATATGTATAATACACATTGTATATGAAACTGTTTTATGTATAAAATATGCCTAATAACAATAATAACTGACGCGGTCAAGTCACGGACTTATGCCCGGTTTCTGAGTCACATTTATCTGTTCAATAGCGTTATTGGTTCGATATCTTGTCAAATTGGGTTTCTGAACACAAAATCATACGATAAACTTCCATTAAACCAAACTGCCTAGTCTGGGCGTTTATCTTATTCGATAAGTTTTGACGTTCTAAATAGTTTTTAATATCTTGACAATGACACGTCATTAATGAACAACTAACGAATTGAAAAGTTTTGTATCTATAATAATTCAAATTAAAAGTAAATAATTTAAAAAATATTACAAAACCAGCTATTAATCTCCCAAGTACTTTCATTACATAGTATAAAACAAAGTCCCCTACAGCGTCTGTCTGTCTGTTCGCGACAAACTCAAAAACTACCGAACGGATTTTTATGCGGTTTTCACCGGTGGATAGAGTGATTGATTCCTCAGCAATTTCATTTACGTTTTAAGTATATAATTTGTCAAGGGTTTTTTCATAATCAGGGCGGGACAACGTCTGCCGGGCCCGCTAGTTTAATTATAATATTATCACTATAAGTTAAGAATTAAAATAATAAAACCAATTTTTAACACTCTTTCTTAAAAAGAGCCATCTAGTGAACTTCAAAGAACTAGTTATGGGACTCATACTTATTTGACAGCTCGTTGTGTACTCAGAAACGCATTGACAGTTTATCTTATGAATAACTTTATTGAGGTAATAACTAGGGATAGTTTAACCGAATACCTCAGAAACCGGGCATTAGTCATTCACTCTTACAGAAGAAATACATCAACAAAAAATTGTGACAACGCGTTTTACATTTGTTTTATATAGTCATATTATGATATGAGCATTTTTGTGGCCATAAACTACAAAAAATCAAAGTTTTTCCCTTTAGCCCTTCATTTGTGAAAGCTTTGTGATTAAATTTTGATAAGAAATGATAATAATTTGTTTAATCTAAAAAGGAGTAAGTTTTTTAGAGCTACTATTGAACATATCAGATCCACAGCCCCATTGTTTTCTATTTTTCCAAATTTACATTAAATATAATTATTACCAGGTCATACACCATCCTGACCCTATTCCGACAGGGTTCCTAGAAACTCCTTATCTTTTGATAATTAGCACTCGTTATGAGTAAGCTTATATTCTAAGAATCATTTTCATATGAACCTTTAGTAAATAATTATGGACATCTCGTGTCACTTTTTGAAACTATTATTAAATCTGATGATAAAACTGGAAGAGCCCTTGGTTCTTATATCACTTTCACACGTTACAGGAAGAGGTTCATATTTTTAGGGAAGGTGTTGACTTTAACCGTTAGGTGGCGGTTTATCTAATAACAATTCTATCACGTCTGTTATTAAATATCCTGTCACATACATGAACATATCATGAGCTTAAAATGAATATTGAATTGGGGATTGTATATTCTTTATACGTAAAATAATAAATAAACGATAAAAACAAATTGATTTCGATAATGGCGTCGTCATATCTGGAATGGATGTTTTCTGGAACGAACTCTCAGCGACGGCATTTTTTTTCTCGAATTGACTACACTATTGGCCTGGCGGGCCTTTACAGCTTCACCGGACTAAGGCGAGCACTTAAGGCACTTCGCCGCTTGGCAACAGGCTCAAGGGTGCCAGAGTGGCCGAACCTCGGCTTGGGCTGTTGCGGCGGCGGCATTTCCAGACCAACATAACATACAAACTTTAAAACGAGTCTACTTCTTTCTCAAGATCTGGTAACGTATCAATGATTCTTCTCGTGTCGCAGGTGTCCATGGGCGGCGGTGTTCACATACATCAGTTGACCCGCATGTTCGTTTGCCACCAATAGTATAAAAAATAATCTACTTGGCGTTATTTTAGCTAGGAGCCGTCAAAAACATCCATCAAAACCTATAAAGCTGTTTAGAAGGAAAATAGTTACGAATTGCTATACACCGGATTTTAATACATAAAGACAATAATTATTAAAATAAACAGCAGCTTCTGCTATAATTAAAACGAAAATAAATAAAAATGTAATTTGCTATTTGACATCGTAACTAGTCTTAATAAATAAATGAAAATGTGAATTTGTTTGTTTGTAACGCTTTCGCGACTTACAGAATAGGCCAAACGGTAATTTTAACTAAGAAAAAGAACTAGTCCCGACAAACAGGTTCAATTTGCATTAACTCGAGCGAAACCGCGAGTCAGAAGGTGACAAGATATATTCTAAAAATAATAAACAAAGCAGACGAGGTCACGGGTATTAGCTTGTTCTTTAGAGAAACGAGTTGAGAGTGTGTTCTTGATTCGGGAATATTAATTTAGCATCGATTCGAACGAAATCGTTTCTTTAGAAACTTTGCATTGGAAGCGTTTTATTAATATAATGTTCATACAGCAGTATGTGTCAACGATTATGTCTTAATTTTACATTCAAATTCTATTAACATAACCCATATCTCTATACAAAATTAGGCAAAAACAAAACAGTTTAGCACCTTTGTTTCTCCTCTGTTTATCACTCGATTTTCTTTTTCTTTTCTTTAATAGCTATTGACGAGTCGATACCTTTATTTGTAATGTCTTTATTATATTTCACGATCCTTACATTGTACAATATTGATATACTCTTTGGTAAACTAATCCGCTGTGATATTAACAACTATAAAAAAAAGTCGAGGCCGTTGTAAGGATTCCCGACAATTCAAAACAAAATTCAAAACAATTAGATAAATGTGTTCTCTTTCAATTTTCATATGAGTTATAGTGTGAATGACAATATTTAAATTTCAGAATTTGTTTATTGAAATTATTAACATTAGTGTGCTTTTCATATCTATTGGCACTTGGAGTAATAATTATATACATTTTTATAAAATCTATTACTCAATCAAACGTGTGATGAGCTGCAAAATATCAATATTACAAATACACGGGCCCCTATACTACGCGTCGCTTGACTGACGCAAGCCGTGCAAGTGCAATACAGCCGGTCATGCTTACGTGGCATGTCATGATGCGAAATTATAAATTTATCTCCTGCCAAAACTAACGCACAACGCGCCTAAAGAAGTTTTCACTTCAAAAATGGTCGAATCTCAACCACTAGTATCGGTAAAAGGTATATACTACGGTATAGTAGTAGGTAATAACATGATGAGAATTAAAAAAAATATAATGGATAGCCTGCACTTAATCTAAATACAATAAATAGTTTCCATGAAATTAGAAAACTATTTTCAATACAACAAAGTTGCGGACTCTCCAGCTGGTTAAAATATGATGAGATAATTTCACACACTATAACTTAATTCCAAATTAAACGTAGCTTTTATCATGGTTATTAATGAGTCAATCTTATATACCTATATCTTTATTCATCATGTATATTTAGTACACCAACATAAAGAGTACGTACATATATTAATTACATATTGTTAATTACATCATAAAATTACATTGCAATCATTACAATCACATGGATACATGTCATTTATACATAAGGATAATTATTTTGTAATGTGTTTAAATACAATAGGAATAAATCATGATTCTAGTATAGGTACCTAGTATAACAATTCCAAGCGGAAGTGTGAAGTATCGTTCAACCTAATTCTTAATAATGGATCTCCGCAAAGTAACGCCTTCCAACCAATGAAATATCTCCAATTCTTTTTTTTTTTTTTTGTTACTTGCTCTGTTAAATTTGTAATATCTTCTAATCTATAATATACCTTGTAAGATATTTACGGAAATGACATCTTGTAATGTTGTATCTTGTAGGTGGTAGAGGCACGCTGAAGCTATTAATGGTTTCAGAGTGAATGGGTCGGCTCGCCCCGGGTACTACCACCCGACTTACAGAAACACCGACGTGAAGTTATTTAAGAAACTCTATTATTATTAAATTATTATATATTAAATACTAGCGGGCCCGGCAGACGTTGTCTCGTCCTGATTATAAAAAAAAATCTTTGACAAATTATATACCAAAACGTTCCTCATGAATCACTTTATTCACTGGTGAAAACTGTTTGAAAATCCGTTCAGTAGTTTTTGAGTTTATCGCGAACAGACAGACAGACAGACACGGTAGGGGACTTTGTTTTATACTATGTAATGATAATAATTATATTAAAAATATTATTAATTATTATTTAATTAATTAATATTATATTATTTATTTATAAATTAAGACTCATTTAACAGTGCTTGCATTGTTGCGTTTCGTTCGGTTAGTGAGAGCGCCGGAGGCCCACCTCCCCATCCCCCCGCCCCTTTCCCCCCAAACACAGGCTGATAATACACTTGTGCCTCCCCTGGTGTTGTTAGTGGTTACGGACGGCGGAAATCACTTACCATCATTACCTTTAATAAAAAAAAATAATAAAATGTGTAATTCTGATCTAATTTAAGTATTATAACTAAAGTATTTTATTATATTATATTATTACTGTATTAATCCAAATTGAATCGGAATTAAGTAAATATTTTTTTAATAATATGTAAAAGATAGAAACATTAGTGTGGGTTTTCCTAAAAAGATAGACATAGACATATACTATGAAATCAACACGAGATTAGAAAACTGAAGCAGATTTAATTTTCAAAAATTATAAATAAACAGTAGTCATTGCCATTCCATTCCCAGACCGGTCTAAAAGTTGAGGAATGGGTAGATGTTTAAAATAAAAAAATCTAAGAGTACATTTATTTTTCAAAACTCGATTTAAAGTATAAAATTAAAAAACCTTTATGATACACTAGCCGACCCGTGCCCACTTCGTTGGGCGGCATTATCAAGCTACAACTTTTCTCTAGAAGTCAATAATATATATCTCATAATAAAGGCAGCGTTCGTAAGAAACGTTTTCGTTCGACCATTTTTCTCCGACTCCCCAGATATTATCCCCTACAACCTCACAAACTTTACCTCTTTATAATATTAGTATAGATTATAGATAATATAATTAGTTAATAGCTTCTGTCCGCGACTTCGTACGCGTGGAATAGTTATTTTGGGCTAAGACGCAGCGGAAGCTCTCAAAAGGAAAAAAAGCTCCGATTTTAAAACATTTTTCAGTGTAGCTCCGCTCATATTGCCCTTAGCGTGATAATATATATAGACTATGACACTCACAAATAACGTGGCTTTATATTGGTAAAAGAAATTGGTTTAGTAGTTCCTGAGATTACCCCCTACAACGTCACAAACTCACAATTTTTACCTCTTTATAATATTAGTATATAAATTATAGCCCCTGCCCGCGAATTCGTCCGCGTAGTAATAGTTCTCTAGGCTAATGCTGACACACAGCAGAAGCTCTCAAAAAAAACATCTCGATTTTGAAACATTTTTCATCTGTGCTCCGCTCCTACTGGCCTTAGCGTGATGATATATATATATATAGCCTATAACCATTCTCGATGAATAAGCTATATAACACTGAAAGAATTATTCAAATCGGACCAGTAGTTCCTGAGATTACCCCTTACAACGCCACAACGTCACAACGTCACAAACTCACAAACCCACAAACTCACAACGTCACAAACTTTACCTCTTTATAATATTAGTATAGATTTGAAATATATTTCATTAATTTTTTTCTATAAAGGCCATGCAAAAACAAAAAAACGGTCAAATTTGGACATTTTTTTAAGAAAACGATGTCCAAAAACACTATTATTTTGAACGAGTGATAAAAGTTATATCCAAATTTACTAACAAGACTAATTTTCAGGGGTATTAAAGCGTATCACAAAATTGAGGAAATTAAAAAAAATCCAAACCATCAAATTTTGCGTGGAATGCCCCATATATAACATATCCACTCGGAATTATTGTTATCATAAAAAATCAGTCAAGTGCCTTGCAGTCATGGCTTACTAACAATGCCTGATTCATCATAAAGTACACTTATATCCCCCGTAGTATCGTGATAAAATGGAACTAGTAATTCCTCGACTCTTAAAATCATCTTTGCCGTATGACAGTCTGATAATTTCAGTACGTATGTGTATTGATAAACGTATTACCGCATGTCAGTTGCATGATTCAGCATACAACTATTCTGATAAGATAATCAGTACTTACCTACAATCATTGCAATTTTTTTAGACGCGCTGAATACAGCCATAAGTTCGGACTTACGCATAACAAAGTTAAAATACTATTATAGGAATTTACAATTAACATTTCTTTATCCTTAATTTGTATCAATGTTATACATGTAACTATAACTTGTGTTCCACGCACCTACAGTCAGTGAGGTCAAAAAGTTTGGCAAAGCCTGTAGGTATAAAGAAAATGGAAGGCTTAAACAAAAAAAAATGCATAAGGTTTTTCTAAATCCGTATAACTAGCTACCGACCTCAAGTCGAAAATCTTTCGCCAAGAACTTATTGGTGAGTTTTGTTAGCTGCACTTGAGAACCAGTCGTCTCTAAGTTTAGCGTGTTAACCATCTAAGACCGCATTTAAAGTCAGATGAGATTTCAGACGCTAAAAAACAGATTTATTTTCACACTACCTCTAGCTGTGCTCACTCCGTCCGCGTGGAGCTTAATGTAAAAAACAGTGACTAATAAAATCATTTGAATATACACTCATCAAAAAAGTCTAAGCAACATGTACTAATTTAAATTTTAGGATGGTTCTTCACATTATAACGTTGTATTTTATTTTTAAAATAATATCTTTAGGGTTCTATGATGTAAAAATAACAGCTGTTGTCTTTATAAGTTCTTTTAATAACAGAAATGAACAATATTAGAATATACTGTAGAAACTAAGATACATAAGAAACTAAACTTTTTTCTTACAAAATGAAATTTCTAAAGAAAATGTATTTATTGTGAAAGAATAGAACAATTTAATACAAAGTATGGGCTTCTCTGCTATTCAGAACTTGTCGGCAACGATTATTCATTGAATTAATAAGACTGTTTATGTCATCTTGCGGTATTCGCTCCCAATGGAATTGTAGCAAATCCTTCAGCTGTTGGGTTGTTGTCGCTCCGTCCAAGTCCTTCAAAACACGTCTCTGGAGCATGTCCCATGCGTGCTCGATGGGGTTGAGATCTGGCGATTGTGCAGGCCAGGGCAATACCCGGATGTTCTCCGTTGCAAAGTATTCACTGGTTCGCCGAGCTGTATGTGAACGCGCATTGTCATGCATTAACCTAAAATCGGAGCCAAAGGTTTGTGCAAATGGGTAGACATAAGGTCTGAGAATATCCTCAATGTAATTTCCAGCATTCATGTTTCCATTTACAAAAACGAGCTCAGTTCGCCTGTTCTTCATAATACCCGCCCATAACATAACTGTTGAGCCGCTGTATGGATGAACTTCCTGAACGCACCTGAGCCTTTCAGTATTTCCGCGCCGACGATACACTCGCACCCTTCTTGTATCAGGCTTAAACCCGAATCGCGACTCATCGGAAAACACAATTTTATCCGATTGTTCCTGGGCCCATGTTATGCGTTCTCTACACCATTCATATCGACGAGCGCGATTTCCGTGACGTATTGGTGGGCACCTGATTGGGCGTCGAGCTCGTAGGCCGTACTCATGCAGTCGATTTCGCACAGTTTGACGACTTACATCAACACCACTTGAAATTTGTAGCCTCAAACTTATCTCTCGAGCGGTTAACATCGGCTGGCGTCTTGCAGTCAGTTATATGTACCGGTCTTGCCGAGTGGTTGTACTCCTTTTACGGCCTGGATACTGTTCAGCGGGTTCTCCTGTATTATTGTAGCGCTGCCAAAGACGACAAATAACACTTCTATGAATGCCAAAATGTCGAGATACCTGAGATTGATTACTTCCCGCTTGCAACATCCCTACAGCTCTTTGCATTTCATGTGCCATCAAATGACGTCGCTTCATGACGTAAAGAATATCTAACAATTCAATTTTGTCGCTAACTTTATTTAAATGGTTGGTAAAATTATAAAATCAAGACTAAACGTAGCAATTAAAACGCACTTAAATTCAAACAAATTCGCAGTCATTTGAATTTTATGAAAAAACAAAACATAATCAATTTTTTTTTTACAACCGGCCATTATGTCATCAATAACAAAAAAGTTTACTCACCTACGCACTTTGTTTGAGTAAATACTTAGAAATTAATTAATATAAATGGTAAAATTTGTAATATCACGCATGTTGCTTAGACTTTTTTGATGTGTGTATTATCGACTTTTCTCTCGTACTTAACTCGAGCCGTCATTCAAACTATAATAACTTTCGATAGAGTGTACCGATTTTAATGAAACAAAGACTAAGTCACTCTCGAGGGTACGTTCTATGATTTTTGGTGAGGTTTTATTTTGAACCCAGAACTTTAGCAGTGATACGTGTGCATACAAACAGACAGACAGATAGACATACCGATAGACATTTTAAAAAATTATTGAAATGTATTTTATTACTTATTCCTAGACGCCTGCAACAATTTTTTTCACGAAAATCGAAAAAGTATAGATACATTAGATTTACATTCTTATTATATGTATAGAAGAAGATAAATTAAAAGTGTACAAAACACATAGAATATGCAGAGTCCAAGCGAAAACGCTGTTTTTTAGCCTAGCCTCAAATTATCTAGGCAAGCATGCAAGTACCTATTAAAGTAACCGATACCCGTCCGGTTAATCGGCAATCAACTACACTTTTAATTTAAAAAAAAATAGAGTGACCATGGAATCGAAAAAAAAAATTGCGTTGAGACATCTACGAAAATTTCCTCATCGAATAGTCTTAATCCGATACGTCCAGTAGTTTTGACGTCATTAAGCTTCAAATAAAGGTATTTTAATCACATAATTATGCTGAAAAAAAACGACTATTTTTCTGTAATATATCTCAAGATACCGAAATATTTACACTGTTAAAACGGCAGTAAGTTTCATGATAAAGGGTAATGATTAATTGCTATGTTTAATTTCCCATATGATTAATAAAATAATTTTATTATTCAACGTTTGGAAAGTCATAACTTTTGCTTTGCTGTGAGTTTGTCTATCACATAGCGAATGCTTTAAAAGGCCAATGTGCCTATACATTGTTTATATATAGTGTCGATTCATATATAGTGTATTGGTCATTAGCTGCCCTTCTTCTGAACGACTTTTCCACCCATAAGGATAGAGCATATTTTTGTATGAAATAAAATGTTATACAGAAGAGATTTCTGTAACATATTAACATAGATGCACCTTCAGAAGTTGTTCAAGCTTAAAGTTGAACTTACCATAACTATATTATTGAAGTAAAACTTCTTTAGGCGCATTGAAGGGTATTATTTGTCAGAAGATAAACTTGTAATTTCACGTGATGACATGCTAGTAAGCGTGACCGGCCGTAATGCGCGTGCGTGGCTTTTGTTAGACTAGCGACGCATGGTATAGCGGCCTATAAGTGGTAAGCGGTTGATATTTTGCAACTCATCAAAGGTTTGATCGATCAATAAACTTTATATTCATTTACATTTTGTATATAATTATTTCTCCACGTGCCAATAGATGTGAAAGCCAGACTAATGTTAATAATTTTAATATACAAATTATGAAACTTAAATAATCTACACTATAATTAATTTAAAAAAGTAAAAGAGAAAAGTTATTCCATCGTTTTAAGTTTTCATCTCTGTCGGTAGTCCTTATAACTGCCTCAACAGTTTTTTTAACGTTTTTGGCTAATTTTTATCAGATTAGTTGTCAAAATTTGTTCTCAATAATCTTTTTTTAATACTGCGTGTTTTTTAAGGTCATTTTAATGGTATTTCTATTCTAAGAACGTAGTTTCAAAGTTAAATTTTGACCTCCATATTTATTCATATAAAACAGAACAGAAAAAAAACAACTTAAAACGTATTCTTAACTAATAAGATGAACCAAAAAGAAAAAACATATTGTAATTCCCGTTATACGTGTAGCGGGTTGAATTAATATTAATGGAAGTGTTGTTTTGGCATTAAGAAATATTTATAAATTAGAATATATAATAAATACACGAGTATAATAATGCTCACATTTAGTTATCAGGAAATCATTCTTTGTTTTATTAAAAAAAAATATATAATTACAGCTATAAATTTTAAATTGAATATATATGTAATAACTAAATTGTATAAAATATATATAAGAGTAGCTGAACCCGGGCATGTTTTGACTTCAGAAGCAGAAGTGCTGGTTCTACACACTCCGAATACTACTCCTGGTGATACTTACTAGTTTACGAGGTATTCCATCCAGTCTTAAGAAGTAAAACTCTATAAATAGCCTCAGAATTCGGGTCTTTCGGAGATATAAGCTGTAACAATCAATTTATATCAAGTGATCCGCATGCCTCTTGCAAAAATATTTACCAAATTAAGAGAATTTTTTATTAAAAAAATAAATGTACGATATCAAAATAAGTAAGATTAGAGGTGTAAACTGAGGCGATAAAGCAGTGTTGAGGTGAAACTAGACAATAGCAGTTACGCTCATTCGCCTCGTGTGTTAATGCATAATCAAAATTATATTATATATACTTGTAACTTGGTAGTATATACTAATTGTTTACTAACGGTCACCTGCGACTTCATTTGCATTTCTATCTTTCTAAATTACTAGCTATCTTTGAATAAAAGATAGCATACGTCCTTTATACAAAGTGTATATATTTCACCCATAACAATCTACCACGATTTTCCATTACCACGACTCTCTTAATTGCATCTAAATAATTTCGAAATAACCACGACTCTCGGATTTGTATCTATTTCAGGACTAACAAATCTTGATAACTTAATATTCTGCTCATGCAACACGTCAAAGGAGTGAAGTATTGTAATATGCCACCAATATTACAACATATAGAGTCAAATAATACAAGATTATGAATAAAATATAAACGCCGCTACGTGACAGACTGTATGTAAAAAGATGCAAGGAGACCATGTGGTCCAACTAAATTTGAACCTACCCGAACGCAAAAATGGTAGAGGCCGCCCACTTTCAACATGGTAGTCAAATATTGCGAAGGACCACAAGAAAGCCTAGTTGCTAGAATTGACAACCCAAGAAAGATGGACTTGGTGTAAAATGTGAGAAGACTCGACCTCAAATAACGGGAAAAGAGATGGACAAAGAAGAAGACACGAAAAACTAAGATCTCGCCAAAAACTCCTCCTTTATATTATTGATAAGGTTAACCTGCGTAATAGTAAACTTCTTGTAGTAGAAAATTGATTATATTTATGACTTCATGTTACACTATAAATTGTATCACGGACACTTCCTCCGTATTTGAAGGGAACTTCTCGCCAAGTTTAGGAGCTCGTTGTCTTTTATGGCAGTTTTTACATACCCGCCAACGGCAAAGCTTCAGTTCGGCGCGGGATAAATCGACATACTTACATTTACTGTCTCGCAGGATAACTATAAAGAACTTGTGGCTTTATACCCTAAGTATAAAGTCTATTTTTACATCTCATGAATATTTTGCAAGTATTTTAAGTTTCAAAAGAGGTTGATTACGGTAATGCTTGTTGGTGAAATACAGCACTGAAGTTTGTTTTCTTGCGTGTTATGGTAACGTTTAGCTGTTCTACTGCAAGTGATGAGTTGAAATATATATGTATATTGCTGCACTGATTTAATGAAACGCTGAATGAAGTCTGTGTATTGAATTTTTTCAAATGTTTTGATGGATATTCATAATGATCATAAATTAGAAAGTTACTCATTGAAGCAAAAACTGGAACTAAAAATATAAAATATAGACGAGGTCGCGGGTGGATGCTACTTGATTAGAAATCCCATAACCAGATTTAACTCAAAGCCAATTGGACTGATTTAAAAGAAATTTGGTACACGGAAATATTACGTGTTGATTTAATTGATACAGTACAAGAACTCCTAATAATATAATTTTAAATTGTAAGATAAATGTTCATAAAATAAAATTGCGTGACACACTGTCCCTACATCTAGGACGGTTAGGCAAAGTACCTTCTACTAGGTCTGAACAAGTTATAGAGGATGATGCAGACATTGCTGAGTTTATAGAACCGCTTTGGTTGCGCAGGGACAGGGGCTGAGCGTGTTCTACCATCTCTCCTCTCCTTTCCATAACTGAACGATGCGCACTGAGCTTCAGAGCTACAATTTTATAGTAAATTCCATCTATATACGAACTAAAAAGTTCACAACGTTCTTATCTTTGCCGTGCCGTAAAGTTGTGATACAATCTCCCAGCCAATGTGTTTCCTCCTTCCTATGACATGAGGTCTTTTAAGTGTAATGTGAAGAGCAATTTACGTAGGCCGGCATGACAACAGACGGCTGTTGATGGAGAGTTTGTCTCTCGGTTGTCGCTGCTGTTTTTGGATTGTACTTAGCTCATCATCAAACATAGTGTAGTCACTTTGTCGTCCTACAATAAAAAAAATGTTGAAATAATGACTGAAAAATAATGCTATAAATACATACATAAGCCTCGGGCATAGCTATTAGATCTATAATTTAGTACAATATATAGACGTTATGACTATTTGAAAGGTTACGTTTTTGCATCTTTGAAAGTGGAGCTTGCAAAATTACAATTTTGCTCTAGATAGAATGCAGTTTTCTGTATTCATATTTAAAAACTAGCTGTACCCGCATCTCCGCATGCGTTTTTTTAAATTGTATTAAAGAATTATAAAATTGTAAGACTATGTACAATTATAGAAATGCTTTTGAAAAAAAATTGTAAGTACGACACGCACGCCACTTTAAGTAACATGTAACGTGTGCATTAGATATATAAATACTAACAGCGTGCCTAATGAGGTTTATCATCAACAACATATTTGGAATATAAGGAACTAATGAAACAATATCTTAAAATATTATTATAAAGATTTACATTTACATTACATTTAATATAAATTGTCATTATAATTACGATTTTCTGACTAGACAAAAAATAAACGCTTGTCTGTTCCGCAAGAAATTGTATTATGGAACTCTTTACATAATACGTTTATGGTCTAAGATCTTATTAGGAAGACCTCTTCTATCTTCAAAGTTACTAATGATTATAATGTTGAATTGTAAACAATAAGCTGATACATGATATGAAAAATAAATGATGAAATGATAAATCTTGCTAACTTTCATACAGACAAAGTCACGGGTAACAGCTAGTCTAAAATAAAATAACTTAAATTACTATTTATAAGGTCAGCTATCTGCCAGTAAAAGTCTCGTGAATATCGGTCCAACCGTTTTGGACATAGCACTGCGGGTGAAACCACGGTTAATAGCTAGTATAGACTAAAACTGTCTAAATATTTTTTTATAAAGTCAACTATCTGGCAGTAAAAGTCTCGTGAAGATTTGTTGAACCGTTCTGCGGGCGAAGCCACAGTTAACAGATAGCATAAATTAAAATTGCTAGAATTACTTTCTATAAGGCCAGCTATCTGCCAATGAAAGTTTTGTGAAGATTGGTTTAACCGTTTTGGAGATAGTACTGCGGGCGAAGCCACGGTTAACAGCTAGTCTAAATTAAAATAGACTAAGTAACCCGCTGTAATTTCAAATATCTGCCAGTGAAATTCTCGTCAAAATCGATCCAGCCGTTCCGGAGATTACCCGGAACAAACAGACAGACAGACAGACCGAGAAAAATTTTAAAAATTGCATTTTTGTTATTAATACCCTGTATACTTTCATACCTAACTAGTAAAAAAACTGTATTTTGATATTACATACAGACACTTCATTTTTATTATATGTATAGAATAATAATATGATAAAATAATGTATATATGTAATATTTTTAATCCTTTCGAATCAAACAAAAACACTATATACAATTTAGGCTCTAAGAAGGCTAATGAACGTCAAAACTACCACCGGTTTGGAAAATAACCCAGTTATCAAGAAGAACCGGCAAGAAACTCGATCCGGTTTATATTTTTTTAACGTAGATATTTTACAATAGTTTTTATGCACGAGAGAGGTGTTAATTTCAGGCATCGCCATCGTTCACATATTAATCCACCCTATAATAGCCTTTTGATACCAAAAACCGCTTGACATGGTGCTTAAGTTTACACATCGGCAAATCGTAAAGGTAGCTCTGTAGTAAAACGTAACACTATTACCTAAAAACAGTTTCTGGTATTACTAAATCTGAGATATAGGATGACCGGTCTTTAAATTCTATATTTATATCCTTCAACAAAAAAAAACCAACAATTGTACATTCTAGAATACATTAGAATATTAATAGATCCAAAAATACTAATATGAACATAATGTATTTTACCCATAATGGTTTTTATATTATTACCAACTGTTTTTTCAATTTTATAGACATGTATAAACGTATTAGTCGTTTTGTTTCTATTCTCATCTTTTTGCGAATGTCATTACATAATGGAGTCAAAGTATCTGATTATTATCTATTAAGCTAACAATTTTCGTATTATTAAATGTTTCAATCAAGATTTATATCCGGGAAGATTCATACATTATTTTTACTATCATCACTTGTTTCATTTTATTTCTGTTCAGCTCTAACTATAGATATCACTATCTGCTCGCCCCGGCTTCACTATGATGGACTGACGAAGAAAATTAATCTAATTCGTAAGACAATGTAATTTAATGAAAGGACAACTAAAGAAGTGAACTTCGATCTGTCAATTTTGTCAATATTTATTTTATTTCATTTTTGGCAACCAAACTTTTTGTAGATTATTACTGCCATTGTCAAGTAAGTAATAATATTATGAGTTTTCGACGTGATGACGTCTTATAAATCGATCAACGCCGGCTGCACGCACTAAAAAGCATGATTCATAGTCACGTCCCACGTGAGCCGAGCGTGCAAGCGAGAGCGCGGAGCTAGTGATAGAAAGGCGCGATCGGCGTAAATGCTCGGCTTGTGACGTATCTATCTGTAAATAGAATAATTCAATTCAATTCATAAAAGTATTAAATTTTTCAACAATGTCCGTAAACCGACTTTAGAGACTACTAATTTTTTTTGTGATTATTTCAATGATCTAACAGTATCGGGGCCCTCTTGTTGGAATTTCCTAGGGAGTTCTTGTGACATCTCAGATTCCATGCTCCTTGGCATTATTTCCCATCCACTTCATTTGTGCACAATAGCCAAACTGTATTACGTAAAACACCACCAAAATTACAAAATATAGAGTCAATTAACATAAAATTATGAATAAAATATAAAATTCACTACATGACAGACTAGAATCTCGGCGAAACCCTGTCAATATGTTTGAAGATTTCTCTACTGTTTCTGTCCTACTCACTTATTTATATGGAATTTTTTGACCCAAACTTTTCATTTATCCGTCGGATTATTCATATAAACCTCCTGGCAATTACGAAGACCACAAAATAAGAATTATCCAAATAGGTGCGGCCCTTTTGAAGTGACGCGCTTACAAATATATGGAAATTGATTTCTATTTATAAAGACTTTGGTACAATAACATCTGTCAATACCTTGATGTTTAAATTGTAATGTTTTAAACAAAGCCTTATTTATGGATCTATTAGTAGGCGAAGAGAAAACAGATACAAAATTCATTGTCGGATACGTCGTTCATAGTTAGTTTACTTGGCGTGACTTCGTATATTTAAATGAATATTCAGCACTAACCGTGCCATCCCTCATCATCAGTCTGTAACAGACCCACTGCAGGGCCATAGGCCTCTTACAGAAGGAAGGTATGGGTACAATCACCAAGCCAGCCCACAACGTATTGGCGATTTCAAACTCTGAGAAATCGACAGTTCTGTGTTTTCCCACATACAGTAGCACTACAAGAACATTTCTCAGGTTCAGTTTTTCTCAATATATTATCCTCGACCGTCAGCCGATTGTGTTAACAATTTACATTATTAAATGTACGAGTATTCCGAAAAATTCATTGGTACATGCCGGGGTTTGAACCTGCCGAGATTGGAATAATACTCCACCGGTCAAACCATTAAGCCCACCGCGACTTGGCGAATTTTGCCATTGTGAAGGTATAATGTGTTCAATTCAGTTTTAATGTAATTGGAATTATGGTAATTGTAGTGCAAACGAGATTATTTTTTATAAATTTTATTATTTTGATCTCATCTTAACACTATAAAATCTTATATATCTTTACAAATATTAACTCAAAAAATTACATGTCCACAAGACTCTAATCTCAGGACTAGCAATCAAATTAAAAAAATATATTTTACTGTTTTATAGCCATCTTATTGAGCAACATTATAGCAACGTTATATCACAGTTTTACTATCTGACATTATATCATAAATATTTATAACCTATATATAATACACAAATTATTAAAATAACTTTTTCCAGAATTTAAATTGAGATTCTATTATAGATTATATAGATATCATATATAGATTCTATTAACCTACCAAACTGGTGATAATATGCTTTCATGAAATATATGAGATTATATGTTCAGTTTAGTCACATTGGCCTCATGGGAAAGCTTAGGAAGACTCAAAAGGGAACGCAGAGAGGCTATACTGGAAATGTCGTAAAAACTTCGCAGAATCAAGTCATCAAAATAGCCCTCAAAGTTGCTAGAGGTAAAAGGCAGTAGGAGAGATACATTGACCGTCAAAATATGGTCGATGAAACTGAAATATTTTCTAGTGGTGGAAGCATAATGTAAAACATATCATGAACCGAGTAGAGCTTGTGGAAGTCCGCTGGATGTGCGAGCAGCACAAAACTGATCACTTTTGCAATTTTAGTGGGAGTCCTAGGTTTAGCAATGCACGTCTTTTGGCTGATTGTAGCGATGGAATAATTTTACATTATTTCAAATTAAAATATTTCTAGTATTTTGTTATAATGAAAACATTATTTAAGACTTAAACATTTAAAGAATCTCTTTAAAGAGAAGACGCTATTTACGTTGGTATCTTTGAAATCGACTTTTTTGTCCGACGCAACACAATTTCCTGTTCTTAATAACTTGGCTTGATAATTTCGTTATGGTGAGCCATTGTCGAGATCGTCTTTTGTTTCTTAAGAAAAATGACCGACATTGTCTCCTAATGGCCTCGAATGAGGCCTGAAAAAGCGGTTTAAGGTATTGTTTACCGGATTGGCTGAGAGGAGACAAAGTTAGCGTAATACAGAAGTTGAGGACAATCTACTTAATTTTCTTTGATGGAGATATATTCTTTGAATTTCTGTTGAGTACAAGATTTTATGATCTTTTCTCTTAACAATATCTACCGTCTTAGTATAAAAGTTTAATCTTAGAAAATAAATAGTTCTAGTGCCACGCATTTTTGGATTACTGTCACCACGATACGGGAGACTAAATACAATTTGGCTATACCTTTTAATTTAATTTATTAGCGAATTAATTTAAGAAACAAGCAAAATTCTATAACATACATATAGAAGGTTACCTAAATGTAATCGTAGGTGGCGACATGTTATCAAAATCTTCTAGGATATGCAAGAATGTGGCTTATAGAATCGTACTTTGTTTTTAAAAACTGGTCAAATGTAGCGAAGTGAAGCAATCCACTTGAATTTTAAATGCAATACCAGACGCATCAAATGCGCGTAGCTCAACGTTTAGAATTTATTAAATCCCTTCTGGACGAACCCCGAAGTCTCTTGCTAAAACCACACCAAGGAGCTTCATTCTACATTTGAAGCATCCGCGAGCGGAAACTTTGCCGAAGGTTTTTGACTTGTGTGGTTATTCAACCTGTAGCTAGATGCTAAGACATTGTTATTGTGGTTTGCACAGCTTGAACGTGACTAATATACACCGGTGATAAAATCCATCATAGTGGTATCCTTACCATAAAGGTTTAGTTAGGGGTTCTATAGTGTCTTCAATATCAAACAGAAGCTGAGGGTCTCGTTTGATCGAGGAAACAGCTCTTGATGACACTTCTAGCCGCTCATAATCTCTCTACTAGTGACTCCACGTAGCTATAGTCTACACAGCGTCCACACCCCAGCAACCACGGCGATCTGTGTGCTAAACCTAGTAGATGGGGTTGTATCTTTTATCTTCAGCTATAATATTGGGTGATCCACCAAAAGAACATAAAACCTGCATTTGCGCTGGAAGGGGGCACCGTCGTTGTCAGTTGTGTACAGTGACCGCTGCGATGTAGCAAGGGGATATGATGCGCCTTAAAGGGTGCCAACCAGGATCTTATGGTTGGCAGCCAAGGCACTGCATCTCTACTATCATCGATTATACCGGATAATTAGTCCATCGGATCATGGTAGAATGGGAAGAGAGAGTGGGTTTGCACCAGCGCAAGATTTGTGATATTATGAAAAAATAGTAAGATTTGCCATTGACGGACACGTCATTGAGGCACATATCAAGTTCACTTTTGTCACTGCGTAGTGCTACAATTAAGAAAATCTTATAATAAGAAAAAATCTTTACTTCTTCATTCGTTCCGGATTTTTTTTTATTGGTATAAATTATTCTATGACTAATTTTTTTATGTGATATATTGACTCATAATTACTATTCATGTTTCTAGAACGAGGTTTTATTTAAGCTATATCAACGATCATCTATACACGTTGCATAAAAATATTAATAATGAAATAAAATCACTAATTTTATACGATTTAGAAAAATAAATTATTAACTTTTATATGAATATTATGTAAATAAATTGTTTTAATTATCGAATTTTATGTGATATTTTAAATAAATCAAATGTTATTTTTAATAAGTTGAAGTCGGAAAACACAGGTAAATTAAATTTTGTAATAAATCGGTGTGATTTGAATACCAGAAATAATTACGAAATAGCAATTACGTGTTTTAGAATCAGTAAAACTATTAAAAGTATTTTAGCAAGTAAAGTTTTATAATAAGATACCAAACCAATTTGCGAGACAAAAATTTGGAACACGACATCAAGCAGATTTTAATGATATAGGGATATTATATTACCATTAGCAGGTCCACGCGAATTCATTTGCCTCGTTTATTTTCTTAACAATAAACTCTACGTATATGGGGAGAAAATATAGGTAACGCACCGCTTGCCCCTTTTCTCCACGGTAAGAAAACACACATCGTTGAATGCATAGTGCTTATAAGAATGGTAGTGACTTAAAATGTTAATACTGTTATATTAAATGACTATATTGTGAATATTGTTTTTTTTTTAAATAAGTATCAAGTGTCTAAGAAGTAGCACTAAAAAAAAGTCGAGACAGTCATAAAGACTGTCGACAGAAGTGAAAACTAAAAACAATGAAATAAATATGTTCTCTTTTCAATTTTCATATAAATTATAGTGGGAATGACAATATTTAAATTTCAGAATTTGTTTATTGAAATCATTAACATTAGTGTGGTTTTCATATCTATTGGCACTTGGAGCAATAATTGTATACATTTTTATCAAGTCTATTAAGCAATCAAACGTATGATGAGCCGCAAAATATCAATATTACATGTACACAGGCCCCTATATCACGCGTCGCTAGTATGAGGCAAGCCACGCAAGCGTGATACACCCGGTCATGCTGACGTAGCATGTCATGTCTGGCAATGATCCTCCTCTCTGTACATCGACATCCATTAAAATGCATCTTTATATAATCTTGTATATAATAGTAATACTTTTATTACGTCTTTACGTACAAAGAAATTAACCAGATAGAGATTGTTGCAAACTAAGCCATGAACAGCGTATTATGCATAAGATTGACAAAATTATTATCTTTGAATTCTATTTCACGATATAAATATTAGTTAGTTGTTTTCTGGAAATGACGCCCCTCTCTGTGCGTCCACTAAATACGAATGTAACTTTTTTTTTTTTCTCTGCAGACTCTCGGTCCGCACCATTTTTTTGCTATCGCTTTTTAAGTGTAAGTTAAAAATCGTATCTGTGAGCATCTATTGAGTGTTTTTTTTTTTATTTATATATGTTTATTTCTTTGTTTTTATGATTTCATTTAAATATTTTATGACGGATTTTTTTTATTTTTTTTATTTTAAAGACGTTATTGCCTTTATGGCGGTTGGCGATATGGCGGTAATGTAACTATTTACATGGCTGTTTTTATGAGCGATATTGCATCCCTAGTTTCACAATTGAACTTCAATTTTTAGTGTAAACATACGGGTATTACTATGATATTATTACGCTTTAATTTGTTATCACAAGTGTAGGGACGCACATTTGCATATCTATAGAGTGCACGCTATGGATATGTAGGGGTCAAAGACCACTCAACGTTTTCCCGTTCCAGTATAATATTCTATAGCAATCCGGTTGTAGTAGACGTGTATGTAAGCACACGTATATCCAATAAATCCGTGTTTATGGCTAAATAACACAGGTCAACAAAAAAAATATTTTTTTTTAGGTTTCTGTTCTCTTGCTTAAATTCTGATTCTAGACATTAAAAAACACTTAAATGTTCATATTTAGCTCATAAAGTTTGCTTTAGTCTGATTTACGACGATAAGTATGATTTAATTTATTTCATAGACAAAATAACGAATTTTATATGTTTTTTTATTTACTATATCTGAACGAATTTAAAGACAACATGAGGGCCTACTCCGAGGTACAAGGAGAACGTTTTCACCAAAATGTGATGGACTTTGAACGGCGATATCAAGGGCAGTACAACGAGAATATGATGGGAGATTACATTTCGGGTTTAATACGAGAGAGCTCATACGAGCATAAAAGAAATACGAAAAATATTCACTTTTAGACATTAGTTTCTTGTTATTTTACATCTATATGTTATTGTTTATCACAAATCTTGAATAAAAAAGACTCTTGTTAATAATGATAAAAATGTTTTCTAATTATAATTTAGAGTGGAAGTGTAGAAAAAATATAAAAATCAATAATTTTTGCCGAAAAATTGAAAAATTGTTCTAGTTTCTGCAAAAGCAAACTTTAATCGGAAAAAAAAAATTTTCCTAATTTTTGTCGTAGGACAAACCAAAATTTAACATGTAGAAGTTAGACCCAAAAATCGTGTTGACCGGTGTAATTATAGTGACTTACATATCAATGTAATGTGTAATGAGAACAGTACAAACACTTAATTCTTACGAAATAATGATTTTTATTAATTGATCCAACCGGGCTCACACATAAGCATAGACTAAACATACAATACCTAAATAAGTACTATGTTTTCTCTAAAATATGAAAGCTTATTGTATGATTCAAGTAGAGTACATCTAATAAGCTGCCGTCAAGCGACGATGTACAAAAAGGGGTAAAAGAAAAACAAATAAATGAATTAATAAAGCCTTATTAAAACTACTGGAGCAGTATTTTAACCTAATTCGGTGTTGACAATGCACTTTTGTCTGTATATATAACAATTCGAGCTCGACTCGGGTGAACAAATGCCGAGTGCTCCGTATATAATTGTTTTTTCATTAGTTGATGCATTTTCACACCTCTGCCATTGTTTTTCGGATAACTTTCGCTTCGTGGCACGTAAGATTATTGTCAGTTTGAATTTGTGATTTATTTTGACACCGCAATAAAACTATAAAATGGTGAGATAGTTTTTTTTAATGTCTCATGTTTTAAAATTATACTTAATCCTCTAAGCGTCTATGTAGTCCGGTGAAGCTGTTAAGACCTTGCTTGGTCAATAGCGTAGTCAGTTCGAAGAAAAAAAAAAAGTCTATGTTGAAGCACAGTGTCAATGACCGTCGGGTTGTATTGAAATTGAACGTGGGAACGGCATAAACAAAACAAAAGGGTTTATTGTCCGTTTTATTATCAAAAGTTATTAGCTCCGGGTCGCCCATTGTATTTATTGACAAGGGTCATTGCACTTAGGCTTATTACTTTTGTAGCTATACTTTAGAAAGTCTTACAACAACTTTAACATAAGTTTTCTTTGTTGTTTATTGGTATATGTTTTGATATTATTATTTTGCGGGTGTGGGGTGGTAGGGTGTCTGTACCCGATTGGATCGCGACCACCGTACACCAGGTGGAACACCCGCCATAGTGGCACGTTTGGGCGTGTAGCATTCCAGGATCAGCCGGTGTATATCCAGCAACCGGGGGGGGGGGGGGGGGCCCTACTGGGTCGTTTCAGGCCGGCATAACAGCGGCGACCGGCGATGGATAGTATGTCTTTTGGTGGTCGCCATTGTTTTTGGATTGTACTGTGCTTATCATCAGGCACAGTACAGTCACTTTGCCGAGCCACAATAAAAAAAATATATATATGTTAAATGTGACCATGAAGTGTCATATCCTAGAATACTGCGGATGTCTAACCTTTCACCTGGTAAGTGGTAAGGTGGTAGAGCCACGCTGTAGCTATTACTAGTTTCAACACGAATGGGTCGGCTCGCCCGAGGTAGTACCACCCGTTCACAGAACACCGACGTGAAGTAACAGTGCTTGCATTGTTGCGTTTCGTTCGGTCAGTGAGAGCGCCGTGAGAGCGCCGAAGGCCCACCTCCTTTCCCTTTCCCTTTCTCCTTTCCCTCCCCCATACATAGGCTGGCAACGCACTTGCTACTCCCCTGGTATCGCTAGTGTCAATGGATGGTTGTGATCACTTAACATCCAGTGACCCACCTGTTCGTTTGCCTCCTCTTGATATATAATAAATATGCGGTAAAATTAATAATTTTATTTTTATATGACAAACTACATCACTGTTGTAGAACTTACGTTACTTTCCTTTTGAACACAACAGTGTTAAAATCATACCAAAGCAATAAAATATATTACTAAGTTTCACGATGGAGACCTTTTGCGTTTTAAATTCAAAAGCCAGCGTAAATTGATCTCTAAAGTGTTGTAGTTAATCATAACTGGCATATGGAAGAAGCTAGTTTTTAAACAATGTAAATTATATTTATTTTATATTTAACTGTTTTGTTCTTATTTAATATAACTAAATAATTACAATAGTATTTTTCATATCCAATATACAACATAAAGCAGTAAAACCACATAAATTTCAAGAATAGCATCCAGACATAGCATATAACGCGATTGAAAAATCCACGTTGACACTGAGATCTCTACAAGTCGACAATCGATGCAGCAAGCAACAACGCATGATACAGTTGGAGAAAAGTTATTTGTGTTGTAAGCAGAATTTCCCTATCCATTTAACTTAAGCCGACAACGCAATAGGCTTCTCATTATTACGCTATTGGCCTAGCAAGGCCTTAACAGCTTCACCGGATTACAGGAAATAGGTATCTCACTTCACTTAATACACATAACCAATCGTAAAAATCACAAGTGTGACCTATCTAAGCAGTGGTGCCATCTTTTGGCAAAATATAAAAGTCTTTAAAATTTGAACAATAAGTATAAAACAAAACTAGATATTTTTTTATGTCATAGGAGGCAAACGAACAGGCGGGTCACCTGATGTTAAGTGATCACAGTGATCACCGTCGTCCATAGACACTAGCAACACCAGGAGAATCGCAAATGCGTTGCCAGCCTGTGTTTGAGGGGAAGGGGGGCGGGGGAGAGGAGAGGAGAGGGTTAGGGAGGTGGACCTCCGGCGCTCTCACTGACCGAACGAAACGCAACAATGCAACCACTGTTACTTCACGTCGGTGTTTCTGTGAGATATCGTTGTTTATCCGCGAATGAACCATTAATGAAGAAATGATAATAGTTTTAAAATAGGACAGAGGTCATTTCCGATAGCAGATGAAGTATTCTGTTATGTCATTCATAGCTTAAATATGACCGGTAAATGGCACATTGGTATATTGACACTGATAAGAAACTAGATTTATTCTTAGAAATTTAGTTTTTTATCAGTATCAAAACACAATTAACTTCGCGAACGACCTTACGTAAGACTAGCGAATTAGTTTGCATACGTACTCGTATATTTATAAATAATTACATCATTTATTATTTATGTGTAATTTCTACAATTCATACCGCGCACATAAATATAGTCGAAATAGCGCCAATTTACTTAAAACTCATCGTAATATTTCGACCAGTTTAAAAATACATACATATAAATGTTTGTCTATATATTATTTAAATATATATGACATACTTGAACGTTTCATAGAAATTTGTTTAGTAGTTTATGCTTGAAAAAGTAAGGTACTCATTTCATCTATCCTCACAAACTTTCTTGTTAATAAGCTGGCTCAAAAATGCTTTTTCTTAAATGTAGCAGAATAACGAACAACGGTTTCTAATAACACTTGTAATATATTACAACGTTATAACTCATTATTAATATATAACTGTTATTGCGATCTATAATCTAAGATGTTAAACGTGCTAAACATAGGGCAGGCTCACAAGTAAGTCTACAGGAACACACCTAGATGTGTGCTTGGTGGTAGATCTTCAACTTGGGTATGGTAGCTAACCAGATAGTTATATAGTAGATATCTAGCTATAAATCAAATTGAAGTTATTCTTTAGCTCGTAAGCATGCACGTATCGCACCAAAAACTAAGAATGCGATTTAATTTTTTTTTTTTTTGTTTTTGGTCTTTTGTTCCCTCCGATCTCCGAAACGAATGAATCAGTTTTGAAGTGACTTTAATTGGCAGGCCGAAGACTTTTCGAAGACTAAATATATACTTTTTCGTAGTAGTTAAGCAGTTTTATAAAATAACGACTTAAAAATTATAGAAAACCATCCACTTTTAATCTAGATAATGTTGATAATTTCCGTGGAATATAATATCTAAGTGAATACTGCAGCGAAGGATTTTAACGTTAGGCTTTGTTTTTTTTTGGTATTTCATTTCATAAACAACCGTTCACGGTATACGATAAAAGGATTAATTCTATCCTATATGTAACGCTATATCACGCGTAGATGAATTTTTCAATATACGTACAAATTTTTCCAGTGCGTCACGAGTTTGTTTTTTGTTTTATATGAGTGTATATAATATTCATGATATTTTAATCTCTAAAGAATTGAAACAGAGACCCCACCTTTAATTTAATTAATTTTTATGGATCTGCTCTGAAGTTTCGTAAACTAAAAATGAATTGGTAAACAAATGTATGTATTGATTAATACTAGTGCTCGTCCCGTGGTAGAAATTCGATCATAATTCACAAAACAGATCAAAAAGATACACAAGGACTGTACTTCTTAGTTAAGACTCGACGATGGAAAGGAAAAAAAACTGCTTCTAATTTTTTTGCTTCTAAGTTACGAAGGTCAGAGCCGGAGGATCCAAAAAAAAACCAAATTACTTGAAATTAATTTATTACACAAAATACAAAATGATTCTAAGCCTAGAGATTATCGCCGATGTTAGGCTTACTCTCACACTAAACCTAAACTAACACTAAGTGAATGCTCACGATATTAAGTTAACACTGTCCATCTGTTGGTTCCGTCCAAGTATTTATACATGAACAATGTGGGAACGGAGGAGTCGGACCACCGAACGTTTCCACTAAGTTTGTGCACCTGTTGTGGAAATTGCTGACTCGCATGCTTGCACACCTGCCGCAACTGGGAACTGGGAACTCGGCAATCTTCTTATTCATCGATGATGTTGTGTAGCGATGGCGTAATACTTGGAACACCTACCGCATCGTGGGACTGGAACTCTTACTCAGCAATTATGGTGTGTAGCGATGGCGTAACAAGTGATAACACTAAACCTCGCCAATAGCTACTGAACAAAAAATAAAACTAATGAAAATTGATTGACTGACATAGGAGAAAAAGGTAATGAACTGTTTTGTAGCCGCCTATATATAGATTTAATTAAAAAAATACTGGACCACAGTCATGGATAAAAAGTTTAATAATATTCCACTGGGTGCAATTCTTTGACAATAGCAAATCCGCGTGACTGGCTTTCGTATATAACCCATTGAAATACAGTACAGCGTACGCTGCTACAACACAAATACTTTGGAGATGCTTCACTCTATTTATAGTTTATTATCTGACTAGTTATTATCCTTAATACATGGAAATTTGTGGGCACTCTCTCTAACCGGGCATATCTGAAGGCTCCTAATAACTAAGGTTTCCAAGAGCCTGCCCTCGGCAAAATTGGCCCACTTGCTCGAGTCCAAAACCCTGAGCCCGTTATATGGCAGTCGGAGGTAGTTACCTGCCCGTGGATTTATGAATATAAAAATATAATCGTATTGATTAAACAATTATATTTTTTACCACTTAGGCAGAAATATAAAATACTTGACCTTCCATTTTGTACATCGGGGAGAAGAGTGAGACGTCCGAATAAGATCGGCTTGCTTCGATTTTGTAGAGCGCTTTCAGTATCACACAACGCAATGACTGTGATACGAACTGAATTTAGTCGACTATCTTTGTCTTCTTCTCCCCAACGTGCAAAATCAAAGACCGGGTACCGTATTTATCTTTTCGTTACAGAAAACTATGTGTACCTTTCAAATTGTTTTATTTTGTGGTATTGTGTAGCATTCGGACAAAAAGCTGACAACAAAAGGCTTTCGTGGGAAAAATTGACCAATGTGAACGAGATTGGAGGTAGCGTGTCCCACGCGAATGCATTGTGCACCGGCTTTGATTTTTTTACTCGTATTTCGTCTTTTATTCGCGACTTTCTTTGTTTATGTCAATGCCTTTTAAAGAAAGTCTACTGTAAACGATATTTTGGGTCCTTAACTTAATAAAATTGACGATTTTTTTATACTGGCTAGTATAAAGATCATTGGATAACTTTCTATAACAATCGAAAACGTCTGTTACATTTGTTGAGAAGGCTATCAAACTATGTTTTGAACACATTCGTAGGTTTGACCACAATCTTATCTCATTTTAAATGACAATGTAGTCTAAGATGGTATACACATTAAACTTGGAGGTGGCTGGCTGGCTCTCAAACGCAGCTGCTGGAATACACTAACAGGTGCTCAAAAAATATAGTCAAAAGAAGCCAATTGTGAGTCATGACTGTCTGATATCGGCATTATTCATTTCAAGTTCTTGAAACCAAGCACAATAATTACTTCAAAGGTGTATTGTGGCGAATTGCAAATGATGGATAAGCTCGCAGAATAATCGCGGCTCAGCAATTGTTCTAGCCTTCTTCACTACATCGTTCATCTACAGGCAGTACAACGAACTATTTCAAAACAATAGGAGGTACGTCTGGAAACTCTCCGTCCTCCAAAATATTCATTAGACCTGGATCCGGCTGATTTCTATATTTTTCTATTTTTTATTGGCTTTTGTTGTGTTTTTAAATGTAATGTAGTTATTTTCAGAGCAATTTTTATCTATATTGCATGCTTAATAAATCAAATATTGGTATAATTGGAAAAAATAATACTATACTAATCATAACAGCTTCGTAAATAACTTACTGTTTTTAATAAGAAGTAAAGGATAAAAATGGATACCGTGAAATATCCTTAAGGGATACATATAATGACTTTTATGTTTTATATAGAATTTTTTAAGATACACAATTTCGTAGTACATCATTTTGATTTCTCTCTAAAGTTTAGTCAGA
>AP028448.1:4386060-4476978 GCA_036509395.1 Antheraea yamamai | reverse complement strand
GGGATCGTTCACGCTAATCAACCTTGTAGAGCCGCCCCCACGGTCCGCCCGGCGGAAGGTGACCGCCGGGCTCCTACCTATAGAGGGACAGACCGGGTACACACCGGCTGTCCCCCCTCGTCCGCCGGACCTGTGCAATAAGGAGATGGGCCCCCCGGCCCACCCCCTCAGGTCCGGCTACGGTGGCGGGAGGAGTTGGGCGAATCGCCGCCTCCTCCCGCCTGTCCTCCTTTGGCGGAGAGGGCCACTTTGAGGATCTGCCTCGAGGACGTCATCTCGCAGAAGGAGGACATCGCTCGCCACGCCTGTTTGCTGCCGAGCATGGCCGAGACCACGCTCGGCAGCGACAAGTCAGGTCCTACCACCGCCGCCAGAATGCGGCGCTGCTCCCCCCACGCAGCACACTCAGACAGAGTGTGCTGCGCGGTATCTTCGTCAGCGCCGCACTCGTGACAGGCGGCGGTCGGCTCCCTGCGTGCGATCCGGTGCAGGTACCACCCGAAACAACCGTGTCCGGTGAGTACCTGCACCAGTCGGAACGTCAGGGAGCCCCACTCCCTATCTATCCACGCCCGCAGGACCGGGCGGACGGCGTCTACGGTAAACCGCCCGAACCGCTCGTCCGCCAGGTCCTGCTGCCATCTTTCGACGGCGTCTCCTCTGAGACGCCGTCTCTCCGCCTCTACTTCCCTGGGAGCCGGAGGCTCCCCCCTTCGTTTTCTCGCCGCCGTGAATTGGTACACGGCGGCGAGAACTCCTGCCTCCAGCTCCCAGGGCAGGGAGCCGGCGAGCACAAAGGCCGCCGCCGAGGACACCGTGCGGTACGCCCGGATCGCCCTCAGTGCCATCGTGCGCTGCGCATTACGCAGCGCGCGCACGTTGGCGGCACTGAGGGCGTCGGCCCACACCGGTGCCCCGTAGGCGGCCATCGCCCGCACGACTCCCATGTAGAGTCGGCGGCACCCGGCACCCGGCCCCCCTATGTTGGGGAGCAACCGGCCGAGTGCCGCCGCCGCCCCAGCAATTCGCGGTCCGAGCCCCGCGAAATGGGGCTCGAACCGCCAGCGCCCGTCCAGGGTGAGGCCCAGATATTTCATCTGGGTCCCCACCCTGATCCGGGCGCCCTCCATCACAATGTGGGCCCCAGGTGGTGGCCCCCGCCGAGGCCCATGGAAAAGTAGGGCCTCGGTCTTCTCGAGGGCCACTCTGAGGCCCAACCTCCTTATGCGCCTGACCACGAGGGTTGTGGCCATCGTGGCCAGGCGCTCCACCTCCCTCCACTCCCCCCCCCCCGGGCTACGACTAGGGTGTCGTCCGCGTAACATATGAGGCGTGCCCCATATGGGAGCACGCCGCGGAGCACCCAGTCGTAGCCCATGTTCCACAGGAGCGGCCCCAATGCCGACCCCTGTGGAACCCCTCGCCGTGTGGCTCGCCTGACCATACGGCCGTCGCCGTCGACATAGGCGACCTCCCTGCCCTCCAGGTACGCCTCCAACACCCGCCGCAGGTACGGGGGCACTCCGAAATATCGGAGCGCCTCCCGTATGACGCCATGCGGCAGGGTGTTGAAGGCGTTGGCGATGTCGAGTGACACCGCCAAAACCCTCTCCCCCTGGGAGGTCGCCTCTGCCGACAGCGACTTCAGGAGGCACAGGGCGTCCACTGTCGAACGCCCTGTCCGGAAGCCATACTGCGCGTCCGCCAGGTTCGGCCCCACGCCCTCCAGATGCTGGACGACCCGGGAGGAGATGATCCTCTCCAGCACCTTCCCGGCGTCGTCCAGCAGGACGAGGGGCCGATACGCGGACGCGCAGTCCGGAGGGCGGCCTGCCTTCGCCATCAGGCAGAGCCGCCCAAGCTTCCAGGGCTTCGGGAACTGCCCGACCGCAAGACACCGGTCGAACAGCTCCCGAAGCCACCCCCCTAGCTGGCCCAACGCAAGGCCGAGCACCCGGCCCGGGACCCCATCAGGGCCGGGCGCTCTACGCCGGCTGAGGAGGCGCTCGACTGCCCTCCCCATCTCCTCCTCCGTTATCGGAGGGGGGGGACCGTCGCGCACCTCCTCGACTACCTCGCGAGGCGGAGGCATGGGAGGAGCCGGTAGCATCGGAGGGTCGGGGAATAGCTCTCCAACGACCCTCGCTACCACCTCCGGCCGGAGGGTCTCCGTCGCCGGGGGCGCCCATGATCGCAACTTCTTGCGCACGATCCGGTATGGGCGCCCCCAAGGATCCCCCTCCAGCGTCTGGAGCAGCTCCTCCCACGCTGCTTCTTTCGCCCGGCTGATGGCAGCCTGCAGGGTCTTCCTGCACTCCCTGTAGCTGCCATACAGCCGGGCCTCCGCCTCCGGGTCCCGGTGCCGGCGTCGGCGGCTGCGCCCGAACAGCCGCCGGGCCGCGGAGCAGGCCGCTCGGAGATCGGCGATCTCCGGCGACCACCAGTACACCGCCCGTTTGTCTGGGCGGTGTACGCTCCGCGGCATCGACGCGTCGCAAACCTCCGTGAGGGCTGCACGGAGGCGGGCTGCGGACGCGTCGACATCAGCCCCTGTGGGGGGGGCATGGCCCAGGCCTGGACGATGGCCGCCTCTTCCGCTAATTCACGGTTGAGGCGGCTCATCGCCCAACAGGGGAACTTCGCGCCCCTCCGGGGGCGGGTGCCACTTCCGGCTTGGGAGGTGGAGACCTCGAACCTGATGTATCGGTGGTCCGATAAGGTCTCCACCTCCTCCAGCACCCTCCACCCCCGGACACCACCTGACTTTTTCGTTCTCGGCTTCACATAACAATACACATCTTTTACTCTACATTTCATAAATATGATACGTGTATATCACATATAAAAACCTTCGAAAGTAATTAAGTAATAATGAAAACCGTATAAAAATCCTTTGCGTAGTATATAGTAGACTGTGGGGGACTTTATTGGCGCTTAGTATCTCATGGGACACACAGACAAACACGAAAGGCGACTTTATACTGTTTATTGATTGATGCTGATATTTATTTATGTTTACTTATTCAAATAAGAATAATTCATAGTTATTCATATCCCGAATATCTGTTTAAAATATTCACAAGGTTTTTTTATTAAGTAACAAGTGAATCCTCTAACAAAAGAAAGAGACGTTATCTAGTTTATTATAAACAGTTTTTGAATATGAAAAGCTGATGTACACAATTAAAATTAAACCTAAGGTGTTATTATAAAAAAGTTAAATACGTATTGAACTCTGGCTTTAAAAAGGTCCCATATTAATTGTACAGCGGTCGCCATCTTGTTCTTTTGTCTCGCTTTGGTTACGTTAGTTTAGACTTGTGAAAAAGGATAACACGAACTTGCCTCGGGCGAGCGCGGTGCATTTATTAGGAAAACTTTTTTAAACCAAGTATTTAATACGTATTTAACTTTTTTGTAATAACACGGAAAGAGTTCACGTTGAAAGGTGATAATTACAAAAAGAAAAAAACTGAACTAAAAGTTAAAATACAGTGGGAACTAAAAACGTTCAAGGAACGATTTTATCGTGTTGAAGTTATTTCGATATTCCGAAACATAGTTTTATATTTTCAGTACGCGGGACTTCACTCAGAAAACAGCTTATCAACACTTGTACACCTCACGGTTTTCAGGTGATTTTGAACAACAAACTGCGTTTTGAAGTTATGAAAGTTGCAAAATATTATGAGAGTACTTCTTTGGGTGGCTTTTTATATTCGATAGGTAAAGGTCATATATTTGAAGTGAAAATTTCTTTCGCCGCGTAAAGCGATTTAAAACAAAATGTTGGTAGGGGAAAATCTAATGGGTTCGCATCACCGATGACCGCGACATACTCGTAACGTTTTGCGTTTGTGCGTATTATATCGGTCTCTGTGCATGTAATTTTGATATTTTGTATTGAACTTGTGCAGCCAATCATATTTTAGATTAATTAATAAACTGTATAAAAATGTATATGTCAGAGTAGATAGGTAGAGCCTAGGGAGAGCAGAGAGCACACGGATGGCAAAATGGCAATGTCCTCCATTTGTATGTATTTTCACTACACGACTGACACTACGAAATGAAACGACGACTTCTTCGATTCTTGTTCTTTTTATTAATGACTTTAC
This sequence comes from Antheraea yamamai, assembly GCA_036509395.1. Classification (NCBI taxonomy): domain Eukaryota; kingdom Metazoa; phylum Arthropoda; class Insecta; order Lepidoptera; family Saturniidae; genus Antheraea; species Antheraea yamamai. The sequence goes on along the minus strand of AP028448.1, from coordinate 4,472,860 downwards.
AATAACCTCAGAGACAACGCTCTCGGAGACAACCATTATCACTTAGCGACAATAACAATAGATCTCACGATCTCAGAAACAATAATTACTTCACGATCTCAAAAACAATAATGAATAATGAATCTTGCACAACCTCGTACAAGCACTTATAAAGGAATCGCCTGGTAGTCCGGTGAAGCTGTTAAGGCCTTGCTAGGTCAACAGCGTAGTCAGTTCGAAAAAAAAAAAGGAATCGGCTGCCTTCACCTACCGACAACACAAGTGAAGGAAGTCTTAGTTTAACGAAGTACTTAATCTACGATTTTTTTACATAGTTGCACTTTATATTCGCTAGCAATTGTAATTATAAATAAATAACGATTTTGACATCATACATTGAATAATTACGTTGTCATTAATTATCTTAATATAATTCACCGTTGTAACAACCGAAGTACTTTACAAATTCTTATTTGCTATAAAACTCATTTTAGATCGACAATTATTCTAGTAATTACAAAGTAATACTGATAACATAGTACAATGCCAATTTGTTTTAATTACATTGTTATTCATTTTAAATAGCAACTTTACTATTCTATCACAAATGCACATAGAATGTATTTTCGATTTTAATAAATAACAAAAGGTTCGAAATGTTACTTAAATCTAGAATAATTCTATTACAATTTCACAAGTCCGATTTTAATTATCGTGATACTAATTTAGGTCTGCTTTAAATCAAGAATCAAATCAAGTTAGAAACGTTATCGCACGACGCCACATTTTCTTAAGATGGTGTCACGCGTCGAGTGTGGCGTGACACCGGTTTATTTAGTGACTTCTATCAGTGCTTATGTGAATAAACAATTGGAATTCTTAGAAGTTATGTGCAGTTTAAACTAACCTAAATTACTCAATAATTTAGAATAAACCACATTAAGAATAAATAATTAGAAGTGTATTAACAATACATTGCCAGTATTGATTAACATAGAAAATAATAGATGGTGCTGTTAGCAAACATCTATGATAATTCGAATCTTCGTAAGATTATGTAATAAAAATATGCGTTACCATTTATGTGTTAATTCCGACTGCTGAATGCTCCGACTGCTGGATGCTCCCACTATTATATATATAATTAGTGTTCGGAGTATCAATATATGTGAAAACCAGACTAATGTTAATAATTTCGATTTTTCAAATATAAATAATACAGGCTATAATTGATTTAAGAATTGAAAAAAGTACACAGTTATTCCATTGTTTTGAGCTTTCTCTTCAGTTGGCAGACCTTATGACTGCCTCGTCTTTTTTATTAGTTATAGTCATTTCATGTTTCGAGTTTATAGACGAGATTTGTTTCAATTGTAAGACCTTTTATTAGGTACAATTTCTCAAATAAGTCTGATTGTAGAGCCTTTAAATTAACGGTATGTATCTTAGTCTTTTTTTATATCATCGGAGGCTAACGAACAGGGTCACCTGATGTTAAGTGATCACCACCGTCCATAGACACTTGCAACACCAGGGGAGTCGCAAGTGCGTTGCCAGCCTGTGTTTGGGGCGAGGGGTATCCGGCGCTCTTACTGACCGAACGAAACGCAACAATGCAAGCACTGTTACTGCACGTCGGTTTTCTGTGAGAGGGTGGTACTACCCCGGACGAGCCGACCCATTCATGCTGAAACCAGTAATAGTTTCAGCGTGGCTCTACCTACAACCTACTACACCTACAATTTACTGAAATGATTACTGTGTAGAACACTTCTCACACTGAAAGTAATAAAAATATTTCTTTGACGCCTGAAATAGGACAATACAAACTGTTTTGTTAATAGAAAACAAAGCGAACGTCAGAACTTACCTACATAGAGGCAGGAGAATAAAGCCTGGGATTCATTTTACAAGATCAAACACGACCCATTGTTTATATATGTATTGTCTTCAACGATACAGTACTTGGAACAATCGGCGTAGAATATCAAATGTATACCAATTCAGAGAGACCGTATTACGCGCAAGAATACAAAGTTGAAAGTGGCTGCACGGATTGTTTTTCCTGAGCCCTCCCTTCAACGAGTGAATTGGTTGGGTAGAGAGAGCTAAAAACTTTTCAACTCGGCTCGCCGCAAACTATAATATGTAGTGTGAAAAGCAACCGGGACACACAGTCATTGAGGTTAACAAGTATTATTATAACATTATTATTACACATAGGCCAACATAATTGTTTTACATCATAGTGTTAGCTCCAAAAAGCTTATTAGCTGAACAAATGGTTCGTTTAGTTGGATTTATTTATTAGAGAAATCAGCAGCTGTAAATTATAATATACATATACAGATATTAAATTATTGATTTAGCCAAAAGAATTATATAAGAAAAATTGTCTCTATTGGCAACCTTAACCTTAACCTTAACCTAACGGTGTATAAAATTATAAATGAAGTGCTAAGATTATCTATGGTATAAACAATAGATTGAAATAAAATGGGTAGCTATTATAGGATATATTTATAAGCTTACGTTACTTGATTCTATATTACGTAATATTGGTGGTGTCTTGGTTATTGTAAAAAAGTGAAGTGGATAGGAAATAATAATAAGTAATATGAATGGAGAGACGTCACAAAAACTCCTCGAAAGTTCTATCAAGGGGACTACTATCGGAATACAGAAGTCATCATAAAAACTTTGTAATAATTATAAACCTAATAAGAGCATCAATAAAAAGTAGGAAAGGTCATTATAGGCTGGATCAATACATGAACAATAGTGGTGTCTGGAAACGACATCTTCTCAGTATATATCGTAAGTATAAAAATAAAGAAGTCGTGGTTGTCTAGTGGTTTGACCGATGTACTCCGGCATGTACCAACAAATTTTTCGCAATTCGCTTACATTTACCAATATAAATTGGTAACACTATCGGCTGACGGTGAAAGAAAACATCGTGAGGAAGCCCGAACCTGATAAATGTACTTGTAGTACTACTGTATGTGGGAAAATATAGAACTATTGATTTTTTAGAGTTGGAATCATCAATACGTCGTGGGCTGGCGTGGTGATTATGCCCATACCTTCCTTCGGGAAGAGGCCTATGGCCCTGCAGTGGGTCTCTTATGACCTGCTGCTGCTGACTTGACGTTGGGCGGTAATAGGCATTATCAAGCTACAACTTTTCTCTAGAACTTAATCATATATATCTCATAATTAAGGCAGCGTTCGTAAGAAACGATTTCGTTCGACCATTTTTCTCCGACTCCCCAGATATTACCCCCTACAACCTCACAAACTTTACCTCTTTATAATATTAGTATAGATTATAGATAATATAATTAGTTAATAGCTTCTGCCCGCGACTTCGCACGCGTGGAATAGATATTTTGGGTTAAGACGCAGCGGAAGCTCTCAAAAGGACAAAATACCCCGATTTTAAAATATTTTTCATTGTTGCTCCGCTCGTATTGGTCTCAGCATGATGATATGTAGCCTATAACACTCATAAATAATGTGGCTTTATATTGGTAAAAGAATTTTCAAAATCGGTTGAGTAGTTCCTGATATTACCCTCTACAACGTCACAAACTCACAAACTTTACTTTTTTATAATATTAGTATATAGATTATAGCCCCTGCCCGTGACTTTGTCCGCGTAGTAATAGTTACTACTCTGGAATAATGCTGACACACAGCAGAAGCTCTCAAAAAGAAAAAAAACATCTCGATTTTGAAACATTTTTCATCTGTGCTCCGCTCCTATTGGCCTTAGCGTGATGATATATAGCCTATAACCATTCTCAATGAACGAGCTATATAATACTGAAAGAATTATTCAAATCAGACCAGTAGTTCCTTTTTTTTTTAGCGTGGGGAAATCCCTTATGGATACACCACCCTCTCGGGGGAGAGGGTGGGTTATGTCCGATTTGCACACGGACTAAAGCCCCACGGTGTACGTCTGCCGCTATAGTTGGGGTGGCACGAGATCTCTATAGACTTCATCGTGCCGCCCCAGCGGTTGGCCCAGCAGCGAAAGCGCCGCCACCGGGCCCCATTCTGTTAGGAGACAGCCGGGTACACACCAGCCGTCTCCTCCGTCCGCCGGATCTGTGCAATGGGAAGATGGGCCCCCCGACCCATCTTCCCTAGATCCGGTTACGGTGGGAGGAGGCGGTCAAACTGCCGCCTCCTCCTGCCTGTCCTCCGTTGGCGGAGACGGCCACTTTGAGGATCTTCCTCACGGACCCTCTCCGCCGCCTCCTTCTGCGAGACGACTTCCTCGCAGAAGGAGGCCATTGCGTTCCATACATCCTCACTGCCGAGCATGGCCGCAACCACGCTCGGCAGTGAGAGGTCCCGTCCTACCGCCGCAGCCAGAGTGCGACGTTGCTCCTCCCACGCAGCATACTCAGACAGAGTGTGCTGCACGGTGTCCGGCTCAACGCCGCACTGATGGCATACGGCGGTCGGCTCCCTGCGTGCCATCCGGTGCAGTTATCAACCGAAGCACCCGTGCCCGGTCAACACCTGCACCAGACGGAACGTCAGGGAGCCCCACTTCCTCTGATTCCATTCCGGCAGGACCGGACGGACGGCGTCGATCGTGTATCGACCGTAACGCGCGTCCGCCAGGTCCTGCCTCCAACTCTCCATCCTCGCTTCTCTTTCCCTCCTTCTCATTTCCTCTATTTCCCTGGGAGCCAGAGGCTCCCTCATCCGTTTCTTAGCTGCCGTATAAGTATATACGGCGGCAAGCACCTCCGCCTCTAGCTCCCAGGGAAGGGAGCCGGTCAGAACCATGGCCGCTGCCGAGGACACCGTTCGGTACCCTCGTATCACCCTCAACGCTACGGTACGCTGCGCAGCTCGCAGCGCACGGATATTGGTGGCGTTGAGGGCGTCGACCTACAACGGTGCCCCGTAGGCAGCCATGGACCGAACGACCCCCATGTAAAGGCGGCGGCAGGCGGCACCCGGCCCCCCCGTGTTGGGGAGGAGTCGTCCGAGTGCCGCTGCCGCCTTGACTATGCGCGGTCCGAGCCCCTTAAAGTGGGGCTCGAACCGCCAGCGTCCGTCCAGGGTGAGGCCCAGATACTTCATCTGGGTCCTCACCCTGACACGAACGTCCTCCACATAAATGTGGGCCCCTGGAGGTGGCCCTCACCGAGGCCCATGGAACATTAGGGCCTCGATCTTCTCGAGAGCCACCTCAAGGCCCAGTCTTCTGATGCGCCCGACCACGAGCGTGACGGCTTCCGTGGTCAGGCGTATCAACTCACTTAATTCCCCCCCCCCCTGGGCTACGACTAGTGTGTCGTCCGCGGAGCACCCAGTCGTAGCCCATCTTTACCTCTTTATAATATTAGTATAGATATTAGTAATATATTAGTATATAGATTATAGCCCCTGCCCGCGATTTTGTCCGCGTAGTAATAGTTACTACTCTGGGCTAACGCTGACACACAGCAGAAGCTCTCAAAAAGAAAAAAACATCTCGATTTTGAAATATTTTTCATCTATGCTCCGCTCCTATTGGCCTTAGCGTGATGATATATAGCCTATAACCATTCTCGATGAATGGGCTATATAACACTGAAAGAATTATTCAAATCAGACCAGTAGTTTCTGAGATTACCCCTTACAACGCCACAACGTCAACGTCACAAACTCACAAACTTTACCTCTTTATAATATTATTAGTATAGACGTAGTAATAGTTACTACTCTGGGCTAACGCTGACACACAGCAGAAGCTCTCAAAAAGAAAAAAAACATCTCGATTTTAAAACATTTATCATCTGTGCTCCGCTCCTATTGGCCTTAACGTGATGATATATAGCCTGTAACCATTCTCGATGAATGAGCTATATAACACTGAAAGAATTATTCAAATCGGACCAGTAGTTCCTGAGATTACCCCTTACAACGCCACAACGTCACAAACTCACAAACTTTACGTCTTTATAATATTAGTATAGATATATATTTATAGCTATCTCTTTTTCATTAAACATTTTCCTTTCATAAAATCCAATACACCGTCCCAAAAGAAGTTGGACTTAAAAAATTCAAACAACAACCAAAAAGACATTAACGACATTTTAATCAGGAGTTATGCGCGACACACTAATGGACTGTATGTCAGGGGTCGAATAAAGAAAACGGAACATAATACGCGGTGAACTGCAGTGGACTGTTTTGTTATATGTGGCGGTAATCGGCGATGTCCGCAAGTCAATCCCAGAACTGTGCGTATTCTTCTACTTATTTTTAAGCTGCCACTCACGCACACTACGCCTTATACGTAGGACGTGGAAATCTTACAATCACTTGAGGCTTAAATATCGCTCTTGTTGATTTATATTTCCCCCGTTTCCTCACGCGAGATCCTTACTCTATAGTTTTTTATAATCAATCTAACCGATCATGTTCATACATCATGTTCAAACGTCTTGTTTCACACCTCTAAGTGTTAATAACGAGATCTCGTTTGGTAGTCCCGAGCGATATCATTCGAAATGTTACTTGCATAATTATGTAAATTATTTATATATATAAAAAATCAATGTTGGCATTTTTTTATAATTTATAGGTTTTAGCTTTAAGACAGTAAACACGTGGAATCTACAGGTGGGCTAACTCTCAAGTGCAGCTGCCGGAATACACCAATAGGGGCTTAGCGACAGACTTGTAAGGTGGTAGTTAGCCAGGCGGACTTAAAAGTTCGCAACGTCATATCTTTGCCGTACCGTGAAGGTGCGGAACAATCTCCCGGCCAGTGTGTTCCCTCCTTGCTATGACGTGGGGTACAAGCGTAACGTGAAGAGACACTTACGCAGGCCGGCATAACAGCGGCGACCGGCGATGGATAGTTTGTCTCTCAGTGGTCGCCATTATTTTTAGACTGTACTATGCTACCATCAGGCTTAGCGCAGTCACTTTGCCGTGCTACAATAAAAAAAAACCACCATGTTATGATTTCATCGCGACGATATATTCATATTTAAAATTGAGAAATGCTAATACCGTTTGAACGATTACCATGAAATTTAACCTAAGTATTTTTGTTATCTAACTAGGTGACGCTAAGTTTTATAAACTGATTATATACGGAGAATATATATCGATTATCTTATAACTCAACTATGTATTACAATGAATAATAATGAGTACAAATAATAATAAAAATAAATAATAAGAAACGAGTGCCGAGCCTAAGATGCAGCTATTATTCTCTAATTTAAATATTGACATTTTACTTAACATGCATATACTCCGCCTCCTATGATTATTAAGAAGGCGGAGTATATTATATTTTTAATATCTGGTCACATTTTATCAGACCACTCTCTGCATTTTGAGCTCGAGTAATTAATGGACGCCCCTTATGTCATTCCGTTCACTAGGCAAATGATTTTTTTATGTTAAATTAGAATGTTCGATATTCTACGTGTTGATTGGGCCACTGGTTTTTGAAGGAAATTATACAAAACCTTGACTTTTTTGGTGTTGAAAACTTTTACATCATAATCTCGCAAGGATTAAGATTTTGGTGCGATTGGAGACAAATGAACAGACAGGTCTCCTGATGATAAGTAATCACCGCCATATATGGCCACCTGCCAGGCGAGGGGGTTCACAGATGTGTTTGTGTGACCTTTGAGGGAGGAATAGTAGGCTTGTTTTTTGAAGGTTTGTGAGTTATATTGGTCCGGAAACGCCACCACTGGAAGCCCATTGCAAAGAACCAATGTACATGGAAATAACGCAAGCGAAAACCGCACAGTAGACTACTTCCAACCATGACAGTTGGAATTTCAATTTGTAATGGATAATGAAATATGTTATTATTCTTATCTATATATACACTAATATTATAAAGCCGAAAAGTATGTTTGCTTGAACGCGCTAATCTCAGGAACTACAGGTCCGATTTGAATTTTTTTCAGTGTTAGATAGTTCATATATCGAGAAACGCTATAGGCTATACATCATCATGCTAAGACGAATAGAAGCGGAGCACCAGTGAAGAATGTTTCAAAATCGGGGTTAACATACGTATTATTTATCAAACGTAGGTAAACAAAGTCGCGAGTTAAAGTTAGCGTTAGCCTGAGTTATACTAGTAGATAGTACTCCGTGGGGTTTTTGTGAGTAGGAGACTCACATAACCCTCTTGCCCCACCGAGTGGAAGGGTACTCATAATCGATCTCCTTACATTAAAAAATATTTTGGACTGATCTTTTACCTATTAATGAAAGGCTTTACTAACGAGTAACATATAATAAGTCGAGATAATCCGATACAAGACGTTCGTATAACTTTACTATGTAAGTGTGAGTGCAGTTAGCAAACTGTCTCCTTGAGTTGACGAGCTCTAAACTACTTTTGATTGTTCCCAAAGACGGAAACGCCGGATATTGTTTTCATACTTCCTACGCGGGAACATAAAGTGACTTTAAGTAACAGTAGCTACTAAATAGGCACTTATGTGGCAAAGCATTATTTTTTTTAAATAATATATGATGTACACAGATTTCATTAAGATGGGACAAATCATTTTTGAGTTGAAGAGACAGTCAGAAAAAACGTATTTTGTACATAATACTTTTTATTTTTTCGATCTAACTACGCTATTGGCCTGATGGGCCTTTACAGCTTTACCTGACTACTTAGGCGAGTGCTTAAGGCAATTCTTCGCTTGGCATCAAGCTCAAGGGTGCCAAAGTGGCCGAACCTCGACTTGGGCTGTTGCCTTAAACGCAACAACGTGGCATCAAGCTCAAGGGTGCCAAAGTGGCCGAACCTCGACTTGGGCTGTTGCCTTAAATGCAACACCGTGGCATCAAGCTCAAGGGTGCCAAAGTGGCCAAACCTCGACTTGGGCTGTTGTTTTAAATGCAACAATGTGGCATCAAGCTCAAGGGTGCCAAAGTGGCCGAACCTTGACTTGGGCTGTTACCTTAAATGCAACAACGTGGCATCAAGCTCAAGGGTGCCAAAGTGGCCGAACCTCGACTTGGGCTGTTGCCTTAAATGCAACAACGTGGCATCAAGCTCAAGGGTGCCAAAGTGGCCGAACCTCGACTTGGTTTGTTGCCTTAAATGCAACAACGTGAATCTTCCTAAGTTAAACTAGCTAAGCTAATCATACATATACGAATTAGTGAAGCACATATGAAGCTTAGGCTTACACTTAACTTAGCCTAAGCTACGCTAAATCATATTCGTTTTTAGTGTACTTTATAATAGATGCCCATCTTAAACTTTGGAAAAATATTAGTATAGAAATAGAATACTAGAGAGTTTGACAGTTTGTATTCCATAAATATATGATACTAGCAGCCGTACACGACTTTGCCTGCGTTTTTATCTTTATAAATGATGATACCATATGTTTCCTTTACGTAAGTAACGGTCTGTATAGCGTACAGAGGTAACTTACAAAATTCAGGATTTATTCAAACTTCTTCGCTACTTGTCGTTATATTTTTGCCAACTGAGACAATATTTTTATAAATTTTATTTTGTGTAATGTGTAAATTATATTATTTCAGTTTCTTAAAAATGAATTCGGTTATTTTTGTGTGCCAGAATATTAAGCATTCATTCACCGTCACAAGCTTTCTCATTTCTGATATATTATTACTAGCTTTTGCATTGCATGAAAAGTATTTCCTCCTAAATATACCCGACTCCTATATATACGTGTATGTAAAATTTTAGAATAGTCGTTTGGGTAGTTACAACGTAAAAATGTAACAGACAGATAAATAATCCCGCTCGCGCATCTATAATATTACTTCGAATTAGGATGTTATAACGACTAATATTCCTCCTATTTGACATAGCTAAGAAGTGTTGTATCGATAAAAATGCTATATTATGTGAACTCGACCTCAATCGTTCAAGTCCAAGTTCATTAACAGGAGCACACACGATTCTACGTATCTATCTACGTTCTATGTATATGCAAAAGATTTCTAATGTCAATAGTCTATCAAATCATGATGGTTTTTATATGCCATTGCAAACCACAACTCGACCTGACAATATGAACGAAAAGGATAAGGCGCAAGGTGTACCTTGGAGAGGATTTAGTGAAAATGGTATTCAAAAAGTTCTCATGAAATACTAAATTTCATTTGTTATAATTTAGTCATAAATTAAATCACTATTAATAATTACTAAAAAACAGCATATTGGCACAAGGTATGCAAATTGTGCAAACATGCAATATTCAACTTGTGGAATACCACGATTACAATACTAATGCATAATTTTATATTACTGTACTTAAAATTTCGTTATAATAATCTAATAAATAAAATTGATTGCAGAATAAATCTAAACATATTTTGTTTTACCTTTATAGACCATTGGGAAAAGTATTTCCAACATTTGTATATTTTTTTGTATATTTTACACCTAATACGCTAAAATAAACAGTTGAATATTCGTGTTACCATCCGGCTTCGCCAGATTATGGTCCTGAAAGAATTAAATTTTAACGTGGAAAAGATTTCGAAATAATAACTATGATTATAATATCACTAAAGAGTTAAAATTCCATTTCTGACGATAGTACTTTCCAGTAATATAAACTCCTTAAGGGCGGAATACACGTATTGACACTAAATTGGACATACCCAAATAAAATAAGCTCCGGGGTGAATTCAAAATTCGTATCACGGTGCGCGCGTTCACAATCCGAGTCCCTCTTCACGGGCGATGCCTCATTCGCTTCAGGACGGGCTGGCACACACACCGCCCGTCTTATTGGTTCGCTTGTCACTCGGAACGCACCCTTGAGATTGGTTACCGGGGTTGTGAATTAACTTTTCTTATTCAGTACTTGTCTACTATTTATTTGTTGACGTGGGCAAAATTTTTTCGGTCATCGCTGAACGTTCGGAATTGTATCAAACGAGAGATAGTCAATTTGTATCAGTAGCATGTATCGCTTAAATTACTGAATCATAAGATTTTATGTAGAAATTGGTCTTTAAATTGGCAAACTTTGGTATAAGGTATATATAGAGCCACGCTGAAGCTATTACTAGTTTCAGCATGAATGGGTCGGCTCGCCTGAGTTATTACCACTCTCTCACGGAAATAGTTACGTGAAGTAACAGTGCTTGCATTGTTGCGTTTCGTTCAGTCAGTGAGAGCGCCGAAGGCCTATTTCCCCTCCCTCCTCTCCCTCCCTTCATCCCCCAAGCACAGGCTAGCAACGCACTTGCGACTTCCCTGGTGTCGCTAGTGTCTATGGACGGCGGTGATCACTTAACATCAGGTGCTCCGCCTCTTGATTGCCTCATATGATATAAAAAAAAACACAAAATTGTATATTGATTGTATCGGCTGCGTACCTTAAGCGCTCGCCTTAGTAGTCCGGTGAAGCTCTCTGGTACAAATATTTATTTTATTGGGCGATTTTAAATAGATTATGCCTCATTAAAAACTTATTGGAACTCCTTGCCAAACATCGTGCATTCGAATACTACAGAAGACTTGCACTTTCAGTGCAGACAAATATCGTGACCAAACAATAACATGGCTAACTACAGTCTCAAGTTGAAATGCTGTAACTAAACATATATAACTATGTTGCCACTACTGCAGTTAAGAGGCAATGCTAGAGATACTTAATTAGAGGGTTAGTGTGCTAGAGGTTTTAACATGTTATCAACTAAGTATTTATCGTCGTTTGAGACCAAATGAAATTCTGATTAAAAGCTTATTTATGAAATATAAAATGTAATAATGCAGCTATTAACCTCATAGTGTGTAAATTCCTATATTTTATATCGATTTCTTTAATTGATGATCGAACCTTTCTTTTATAACATAGTAATGCCGCAAACTCAACGGTATGAACTATGCATTTTAATAACTAATTGCTATCATTGACTTAGTTTTTGCTTCTGTTGTTTCGTAAGAACCACGTGTTTTATCTAAATTGATTGTAGACACTTTTATACTTTATACTTTTAGTTATGGCATGGGGTCTTCAAAAAGGAATTGAAACACTCTCTTAACCGACAGTAACCATTTACCAATAAATGGTCAGCCTGTTTGCTGTCATTTGGTATAAGAAAAATATTTTTTCTAAGCGGTAAATTTTGAAATTGCTACTTATCCCTATAATCCTTTTACTGTTCTTCAGTTACCTCTGTTCAGTTATATCATTACTGTGAGCAGCCTCTGTCAGAAAACGTAATAATTCATCTACATAATATCCTAACAACGTTTCTGTTTGCCCGTAAAACTAAAATTTAAATTGGTTAATTCCTTTTGGATGTTAATCTGGACAAACAATAGACAATTCAATTTTATTTAAAGTTTGTAATGTTCCAACAATTGCTATTTCCATATTTTATACTTCTCAGGACGCAGCTATGTAATGAGTTTAGAAATACGTAATTCGACATGGCGATATTTATACGCTCCATTTTTGGGAAGTATAATAAAAACGACTTGTTGGGTCACCGGGCTAGGCGTCCTGAACGTACTACGTAAATTAACGTTACAATAGAACCCGTACGTGCTGTACAGCCTCCGAACAATGACATATAAAACGGATACAAAGAAGTAAAAAAATATACACTACGTTGCCTCTCGGAAAGTTATGCGACGTGGACAGAAGCGGAGGAGTAAAAAAAAAACAAAGTGACTTCGAATCTCCACTATATTTATTATTCATATCTTATGTACTGAATTAATACTTAGAATTACTTGGAGTAAAATCGCTCCGTTTATTTATGTAATCATATTGTTAAATAGAGTATTCATATTTTATTATCGGCGCTTGATTGATTACTCTATTTGTCAGTGCGATATTCATTTTTGACATGTCACATTTTTAGAAAGCAATAATAGTTGCTCGAAAAATAAGGCACTTTTCGCAAAAGTAAGTTCAAGACTATCTTTTAATCCTAATTATTTGCATAAAAATATCTCTACTAATGCACAGCTTAAGTTTACAATAAGAGTCTTTCAATGAACTTCGTTATTGTATTATTTATATTTGGCTCTTTTCGATGACGAGTTTGCTGATTACTGATCTAATAAAATGTTATTGCTCGAACTTTTCAGGGAGCTCCTCTAACATCTTAACATTTACGTTACATGTAATTTACTTCTAATCTATTCTATTTGTATATAATAACCAAACTATATAATACGAAATGCCACCAACATTATGTACATAAAACATAATATGGGACTAAATAAAATAAAAGAACATCTAAACACGAGACTTTTAATTCTGTCATTATTTTTGAACACCTCCCTACTATCTTCTGTCTAACTCATCTACTTACTTTGTAAGTGAAGTTTTTTAACGCAAATTTTCACTTTCCTGTACTATTTTGTAAATATATTTTTACTTACAAACCATATCCTGTCAATTACAAGCACACCAAAAAAAGAATTAAAAAAATACCTTTCGGCATTGTTGCATTTCCATAAAGGATTGACCACAAACTAAAAACAAATTAACTTCATAAAAGAAGGCTCAATAAATTCTAAGAACAAGGCTTACTCAATCCTGAGTGCAGCACCCGATTGGACCATTTTAATGGGCACGTATGAAAAGCACTATAAAATCCCAGAAGATGTGTGCGTTTCGTCTTCCAGACCGGACATATTTCTTTTTTTAGACATACAAAGCACGTGGTACTTGTCGAGCTTTCCGTTCCGTGGGAAACTAACATTCCTAAAGACCACCAGATGAAGCTGGATTGGTATTACGACTTTGTAAACGAGTTGACTAAAAACGGTTATATGGTTAACCTTCATGCCTTTTGATGCATTTGATGCACTTTAGAAGTGGAAGCGAGAGGTATACCAGCAAAATCTCTCTATAACCTGCTGGAAGACCGAGGTCTTACCAGAACTGCAGCAAGCTATATACTAAAACGAGCGTCTAAAGCTGCATTAGCAGGTACATACCAGATTTGGATAGGCAGGGAGAGAAACGCGAGTAGTAACACGAAAAGGGGCTCCTTAAACCTACACCCGTGTCACAAGTCTCGGGAACTACTCGAAATATCACGCGATGGACCCGGCACCCGTACGGTGAATCCATAGTATGATGCTACGTAGTACGTCTCGGAAATTGATTTTTATTTTAGATAGATAGATAAAATAACAACAATTACTAAATGATAGACTACGCTCGTAGTTTATCGTTTCATATTTTATTAATAGCTCCTAAAAATAATAAATAGTTTTTAATACCGAAACACGCCTACATACTGATGAGAAGTGTCTACAAGATGCCGAGATGAGGAATTTTTGACCGGATCTCAGTCTGACATATAGTTGTTTATATTTATTTTTCACAAACTTGTGTTATTTTATACTATATTTCGTAATATTGGTGGCATGTTGCGTAATATATTGAAATTCAAATGAACCAAAAATAATAACACAGTACATGAGATGTTACAGAAACTCCTTGGAGAATTCTAAGCAGGAAGTTATATAATATAGTGTATATTGTTCTAACTATAAGATATAAGATGATAATAATTATCAATGAGGAGGGCTGGATACCAAAGAAATCTTACATGAAAGTACCACCCTCACTTTTACTAACTTCGCCTTCAGAAAAGCACGGATCTGGAATAGTAGTAAATTAGTATACTTAAAAATAATTATTCCATCAATCCAACTTCTATACGTATAATTAAAATATAGCTCATTGAGGTTCAATCACATCAAAATATAATCGGCATAGGACTATGACCTTTTATGCCATTTTTTTTAATAATCACAGTTAAGCAGTTGATTCGGCTAGTAGTTCATACAAAAATATACCGTAGGTCAACTATTCTAGCAAATAATAAAAAAGAAAATTGTACATTTAGAAAAGCGTGTTCATTTAAAAATACATCGATCGCATCTCAGAATATTAAATAATGCCATTTCATTAATAACACCTAGCTGGTACTTAGCGACTAGTTTTTTGCCTCACCACAGCTAAACTCAAGGCTGCACAACAGGATAATGATAATCATTATAATAGACTATAATTTTGGATTATATACATACTAGTTTTGGTCGCGCATTTGCCAGCGTTAATATAGATTTGAGTTACACCTCTGGAGCAATACTTTTCTTGTATTATCTCCTTTCAAAATATAATTTAAGCTCCGAGAAGTCGCTTAAGGACGTCAAAATAACCACCGGTTCGGAAAACAACTCTTATCGAGAAGAACCATTACAAATATTAATTTAAAGTACATTACAATAGTTTTTAGTGGATGCACAGATAGGAGTTAATTCCAAACATCATTATTGTTGACATATTAATCCATTGCATAATTCCCTTTTGGCACCAAAGCCCGCTTGACATGGCGCTTAAAATTACAGTCCGGCAAATCGGTAATATACTTTGGGACTATATTATAAAACGTAACACTATTACCTAAAAAAACTGTTACTAATTTTACTGTATCTGAAACATGGGACAACGAGTTTATCACAGATTCTAGAATTAAGCTCATGCCGATATTTTATGAAGTCCAGCTTCTCAGTTTCGACTTATTCTTGAAAACCTGGATGCAAAATTATATTATGATCGATTTATTAGTTGAGCCGTAAAGCGCAACAAACCAACAAATTCATATACGAAGTTATAATAATATTAAGAATTTATGGGTGAATATTTCGGTCTAATTATGTTAAAAATTAACCGGTATGTTGAATTAACTGGAAACTTAATAACGAATTGATCACCATCGCAACAAACACGCATATATGACTAGCTTTTGCCAGCGGTTTCGCACGGATTGGTGTAAAAAAATATTTACGGGATATTTATCTATCATGTGTCATCAACATACATTTGTAAAATACTAATAGTAGCAATTTTGTAGTGTGAATGTAGTCACATTTATAGACAACCACGGCGGCCTCCAATAGTAAATTAAATATTTAACGATTTTACAGATTCAATTCAAAGGTTTAACATAAATAATATGAAAATTAACAAACTACAAGAAAAAGAAAACATTAAAACCAAGTAATAATCTAAAACTATATTTTATGAATAAATTGATGTATCTACCGCTGTTTTGAATTTATTTAATACTAGCGTACACGGCAAACATTGTCCCGCCCTGGTTATAAAAAAAATCCTTGAAAAATTATATACCAAAATCTTCCTCATTAATCACTTTAGGCACTGGTGAAAACTGCATGAAAATCCGTTCAGTAGTTTTTGAGTTTATCACAAACAGACAGACAGACGCGCTAGAGGATGTAATGATAACGGTGTAAATAAATAATAATAGAAAATAATATATTTATTTATATCATATTTTCTTCCGGGATACCTGGAGTTCTTTTTTCTGTACTCCAGGCATCATGTTGAAATTAATTCATTACAGTAGGCCAAGTTATGTCGGACTACTGGTTAAAATATATTTTGCTATTTCTCGAAAACACTACTTTTTTGTGGATGAAGCGTACCGTATATCTTTTTCTGTATCCCTGGTAACAATAACGAATAAATAAAAAGCTAACATACCATATTTATAATTCAAGTTTTTTTTTTTTTTTTAAACTGGTTCAGCAAAATGACTGCACTGTACCTGATGGAAAGTACAGTACAGTCTATAAATAACGGCGATTGTCAATGTTAAATAGCAATGGCAGTCATCGCTATCATGCCGACCTGCAAAAGTGCTTCTTCACGCCTCGTTTGAAGGACCTCATGTCATAAGAGGAAGGGAACACACTGGCTGGGAGACGATTCCACATCTTCACAGTACGACAAAAATAAGAGCTTACGAACTTCTTCGTTCTTGCCGGGATGGTTGTTACTGTGAAACTGTGGAGATGCGTACCCGCCCGTGTAGTTCTATAGTGGAAAGGAGAAGATGGAATGAGGTCAAACAGCTCTTCAGAACACTCGCCATGATACAGACTACAGTTAAGACTAATTATGGTCGTAACTTCGCTCGCCCTTTGTTATAATTAACATTTGTTGCAATACTCACCGAAGGATTACAAAATAATGATTGTATTAATGGTCTCCAAGTCTCAATATCTAATCTAATAGACTTAGCAATTCTCATCGGTATTGGTTGAATGGTACATAAGTTGTTGCGTTGCAATGCCACCTAGTGCTAAGCTATATATATATTAATATATATATATATTAATTATTTCACAAAACTGGTTACAAAAGGATTTGATTCTGTTAACACTGATACGGTAAAGTTGTTACTAATGTAACCTACTAGATGCGAAACTAACGTGCATAATATACGAGAGCTAAAAAAAAATTGAAATGAAGTTTAAATATTCAAATAAAATATATAAAAATGAAGCTAAAAAATTTAAGTACAATTTTTTTCCAATTGAGGTTTTATTGAGGCTACAGAACAATGAAAAATATCAAATTTATTTTGTATATTATTGTATTTGTGGCACGTTCGGTAGAGGAACGAGTGTTGTCCAACGTTTGTCGAATACTTCGGTAGGAAGAATGTTTTGCGATTCTGCAAACGACTGTTGTTTCGTGGTACTGAGATATATATTTGTCCAAACAGAAATGAACTGTCAATGCGGTTACTTAGAATCTTAAATAGGAAATACAAATCCTATATGGTTCTACGGGATTGCAACGTTTGTTAATTGTGATAAGCTAAACGTGATTGATATGACTGTAGAGAGTGGCATTTGTTATTAATGAACGTGAGATGGTTTAAAAAACATTTTTGTACTTGTTCCATTCTGGTTAAGTGCACTTGGTAGGTTGGATTCCAGACAGGACTACAATATTCCAAGATGCCTCGTACCAGTGCATTATATATCAACAAGGATATCTTGGGTTCTCTAAATATTTACGTTTGTCTTGCAATGAATCCAGACATTTTAGAGGCTCTTTTTATCGTGGCATCGTAGTGAGGGCACAAACTAAGCGTGCTATCAACTATAACGATTAAGTCCCGTACACATGCTACTTCTTGAAGTTTGAAACCATTGATGAAGTAGGATACTTAATGCGGATTCCTCTTTTTTGTGAACTTTATATGTAATTATTTGTCGAAAGCTATATATAAAGCAGAATATGAGCTTTCGCAG
Source organism: Antheraea yamamai (assembly GCA_036509395.1). Classification (NCBI taxonomy): domain Eukaryota; kingdom Metazoa; phylum Arthropoda; class Insecta; order Lepidoptera; family Saturniidae; genus Antheraea; species Antheraea yamamai. The sequence goes on along the minus strand of AP028448.1, from coordinate 4,454,769 downwards.
TTAGAATACACTTCAGTGGATCAGATCCATCGAAGTGGAGTCTTTGAGCACGTTGCTAGCGCAATAGAGGCACAATGCGTTCGCTAGCTCATCACACATGAGACAGATCGCACTATACACGTTCACACATACGGTAAGTACACATGTGGATAAACTTTCTCCTTGAAAATACGCTTAAATAGGCCAGATCCCTCGAAGTGGAGTCTTTGAGTATGCTGCTAGCGCAATGCAGTCACATTGCGTTTCCTAGCTCATCACACATGACACAGATCGCACTATACACGTTCACACACACGGTAAGTATACATATTGATAAACTTTCTCCTTGAAAACAAACATAAATAGGTCAGATCCCTCGAAATGGAGTCTTTGAGCACAGTGCTAGCGCAATACAGTCACATTGCGTTCCCTAGCTCATCACACACGACACAGATCGCACTATATACGTTGACACACACAGTAAGTACACATGTTGATAAACTTTCTCCTTGAAAACTCACTTAAGTAGGTCAGATCCTTCGAAGTGGAGTCTTTGAGCACGATGCTAGCGCAATACAGTCACATTGCATTCCCTAGCTCGTCACATACGACACAAATCGCACTATATACGCTCACACACACGGTAAGTACACATGTTGATAAACTTTCTCCTTGAAAACACACTTAAGTAGGTCAGATCCCTCAAAGTTGAGTCTTTGAGCCTGTTGGTAGCGCAATACAGTCACATTGCGTTCCCTAGCTCATCACACATGACACAAATCGCACTACACATGTGCACACACATAGTAAGTTCACATCTTGTGGAAGGGTTTTTACTATTTTACCTATCTTTTTTTTATTTTTCGCTAAGCAAGGCTTACCCAAACTGTCAGACTCAAAATACGTCTACGCGCTTGTGAGGTACATATGAAGGTACGCATATGAATTTCATCAACGCATACACGTGTGGTTAGCTTAGTTTGCATGAATAGTTGAGATGGATACCTAATATGGCATGGAAGGCAATATCAAAGGCTATTTGAGATCGTTGTCATACGGCTGAGTGCTTTAAACGCTCGCCTGAAAAGCCCGGTGAACCTGTAAAGGTTTATCAGAAATCAACAATTGTGTCACATTTTATGATGATTGATGTAACAGTGGTGATCAAAATTATATAATACCTACTGGTATTATATTTAACGTTCGACTTTGTTTAAGTTAGATTATAATATAAAATTAAAAAATAATAAAATAAAAATCGGCTAAGTGCCATAAGCGCTCGCTTTAGTAGTCCGGTGAAGCTGTTAAGACCTTGCTAGGTCAATAGCGTAGTCAGTTCGAAAAAAAAACCTTGCCTTTAAAAATAGGTTAGGTGAGTTAACTTTCATTTGGTCGCTAAAACGATGCTCCAGTTTTCAATATCAGGTAATACTAACGTCCATAATTATACACACAACACTACATATAAACTGCATTGAACTAGAACAAGATATCGATTTTTTTAAATTAAATGATAAGGACATAATCACCGCGCCAGCCCATGACATATTGACGATTTCAAACTCTCAGAAATCGACAGTTCTATATTTTCCCACATACAATAGTACTAGAAGACCATTTCTTAATCTCAGGTTTCCTCAAAACGTTTTCCTTCAGCGTCAGATACTACTGTCACCAATTTAAATTAATAAATGTATGCAACTTCTGAAAAATTTGTTAGTACAGACCTGGTTTAGAACCTGCGGATCGGTATTTACCTTGATATTCCACCAGTCAAACCACTAGAATACCGCGACTTCTGGGCAGCTAGTGCGTAATAAAGCCTTTACCATGCAAAAGCATTTAACTATGCTAATATTCATGGTTATTGATGAAATGGTAATGAGGTTTATCAATCTAAAATGTTTATACAAACATCCAATGTTATATATAAAAAATAGATTCAGAAACGTCTATATGAATGTATTCATTAAATACCAATATCCGGTGTATAAAATTTATCTTGTGACAGCGAGAAATGTTGCCAGAAAACGGTCGTTCCCGAATTTTATCGAATTTATCTTTAATAATGAATGACTCGTATTAACTAAAATAATTTATAAAGAATCATAAAAAACCTTACAGTAAAAAAATATCATGACTACATCAAAGAAAGACAGAAAAAAGCAAGGTTGGACTACTAAAGGGGTTCTAGTTCGCAGAACGTGATTGGGTATGTCACCTATGTCCTCTTGACCGATTTCAACGTCGAGCGGCTCGAATCATCGGCAACCAGGTGGTGCTCTCCTTAAAGCTAGACATTCTGGCCCTTCGTAGGGACGTTGCGTTGCTTTGCGTCCTCTACAAGATCTATCACGGAGAATGCTCTGAAGAGCTGTTTGGACTGATACCTGCTGCTGAGTTCCGTTACAGAACGTCTCGACGGACTGAAATTTCATCAGTGTCATCTCGATGGTTGGAAGTCGTGCACTGTGCGATTCTCACGTTCGTTTTTTCTGCGTACGACAGTTCTCTGGGATGAACCCCCAGTGGCAGCGTTTCCAGGCCATTACAATGTGCCATTTTTCAAGAAACGAGCCTACTCCTTTCTCAAAGGCCGGCAACGCATCTGTGACTCTTCTCGTGTCGCAGGTGTATATAGACGGCGGTGATCACTTACCATCAGGTGACCCGCATGTTCGTTTGTCGTCAACAGTATAAAAAAGAGTAATACTACTACCGTAAGAAAAAGCTGAGGATCAAACTAAAACACAAATTAGAGACAAGTTAATAAGCATATGGCCTCCACCCTTAGTAATGTAAGATTAGCTCGTCTTTTGATTAAGTTTCCTCACTGTTTCACTCTGACACGATACAGGTTCAGCTTTAAATTCAAATTGACCAGTACCTTAAAACGACAATTTAATATTGAAATCCGTGGTTATTATATCGAGAGATTAGTATTTTCTGAATATCTGCCTGTTCGTTATGTCATTTTGAATGGAAACAAATATAATAAAAAAACACGAATAAAAACCTCCCAAAAATTACTCAAGTAATATTTACAGCTAATAAATATATGTCGACATATATTTATATATATATATATATACTAGCGGTCCTGGCGGACGTTGTCCAGCCTTGATAATAAAAAAAATCTAAAATTCAACCGCAGTGCCACCTACCGGTCCAATTGTGAATCTAAACCATTATTGGATCCACTCGAACACCCACACAAAATTTCATCAAAATCGGTCCAGCCGTTTAGGAGGAGTTCAGTGACATACACACGTACAGAAGAAATTTATATATAAAGATATACATACATACAAATGATATATGTCTTTAGTTGGTGTACAGAGAATGAAATCATTTCACGTAAGAATTCCACACTGAAATTCAGGCAATCAATCAATATCGTCAGGCAACTGGATAACATGTTTTTGAAATATATTCAATTTTTGAATAATAATTTCTTACTGAATCTAGAATACAGGATGACTAATTTGTATTTATTTATTTGTATTTATTCTTAGTATTTAAATTATACAGGTCGTTTACATAATAAACACCAACTATATTATAATAATGCCACTAATAAAAACAAAACAACAGGATACACGGGCAAAATATGAGAATAATATATTATAATAATTTTATTAAAAAAGAACCATTAATGTTATAATAAACGTACATATTGATATCATATTAATAATAAATATTTTATTATATATTACAACTTACGAATAAATTAAATATTTTTCCCATAAATAAACAAAAAGGTCCGTTGCAATTCAAATTCCTTCGTTCGCAATTTATTGGAGACACGCCCTTGTAATGTAAGAGGTATTGATCTATACTAGTCTATACTAATATTATAAAGAGGTAAAGTTTGTGAGTTTGGGACGTTGTGGCGTTGTAGGGGGTAATCTCAGGAACTACTGGTCCGATTTGAATAATTCTTTCAGTGTTATATAGCTCATTCATCGAGAATGGTTATAGGCTATATATCATCACGCTAAGGCCAATAGGAGCGGAGTACAGGTGTAAAATGTCTCAAAATTGAGATGTTTTTTTCTTTTTGAGAGCTTCTGCTGCGTGTCAGCGTTAGCCCAGAGTAGTAACTATTACTACGCGGACGAAGTCGCGGGCAGGGGCTAGTATATTATATAACTCCTCGCACTATCGTAATTTTATTAATATATAAGCGAGATAGATATACTATGATGTGTCGATTGTATTTTTTAAATATGTATTAAAATAGATATCGCTATATCTGATATCCAGTCTTTTTATTAGGTCATAAAAGTTATAGGTGTAATCTAGGACATTTTTCCATCGTTCCTAGATTATCACGTTAATATGAAGAACAGGTTAAAAAGATTACACTATAGCTAACTCACTCTTTCAATTAAAAAAACTTTGTTTTTAATGGCTTCATTTTAGAGGTGAAAACTTTTTTAGGCGCGTAGAGCGGTCTTTTTTGGCAGGAGATTAAATTATAATTTCGCGTGATGACATGCTAGTAGCGTGACCGGCCGTAAGGCTAGCGACGCGTAGTGTAGGGGCCAGTGTACATATAATATTGATATTTTGCGGCTAATGGTTTTAAATGATTAATTACGATATGTAAATAATTCGCAATATAATTTATTTAAAATTAAAAAGAGAACAGTTATTCCATCGTTTTGAGTTTTCACTTCTATCGGCAGTCCTCATGACTGCCTCAACTTTTTTTTTTATAAATTAAAACTAAGTAATATGTTTCCCACTTTGTTCTCGTAGACTTTGTTTTGTACAGTAAAGTGCAATACTGTTGTGCTTATGACGAACTGAATAAATAATGGCCTTGTTATGGATCCCACCGACTTAAACTGTACGTCTATATCGTTGAGTAATTTAAATGAAAAATCACCAGAAAGAAATCTCGCAAATCAATTTTGACAATGTTTTTTTAAGGCTTCACTCCTATATATGGTGCACAACTTCTTGTGTACTTGCGACGCGTGCTTGTCTTTTAGGAGATAATAAAATATGTCACAAGTCATGTCAGTCTTGTTCATCCATTTGTAATTGAGATAAAAAAAAACTAAACAACTAATCGATATATCTATTTTAGTAAATGAAAGCTTGGAATATAAAAAAAATATAGGTTTAGGTACATTAAACAGGTTAACAAAACAAAAGAAAGCAAATCCATCTAACGACAAAATCCGCTGTTACTTTGTTGCCAATATTATAATTTATTTTATTTAGCCAGAGTAGAATTAAATCACTACATATTATAAAACGAAGTCCTCTGCCACGTCTGTCTGTCTGTTCACGATAAACTCAAAAACAACTGAACGGATTTGCATACGGTTTTAACCAATAGATAAAGTGATTCACGAGGAAGGTTTAGGTATATAATTTGTCATGGTATTTCATTATCAGGGCGGGAAACGTCCGCCGGGCCCGCTAGTTATTCATAAATATAATTTATATAGCGTAACGTTATAATTAATTACAATTAGGATATAATTTCGATACGTGTAAACATAACCCTTTATGTATATGCCAGAATATTGTTTTACTGTCGCTAATCCATTTTGAATAATTATTGTTTAACTCCAACAGTTTCACCGTTTACCACAAATATAGGCACGCCTTAGTATATTTTTTTGAGAAGTTTCTTATGTTATCTGTTGTACTGTGACACCATTAGATGGCGCTGCAGAACATTAACTTCTGTGTCGTTCAAAGATTTATCAAAATTTGGTGTGTAAAACTTAAAAATAGATAATATTTTCGTGTTATCCATTTTGCTATAACTAGCCAATAGGTGACGCTGTAGTAATTACAACAAATAACAAACGCATCTGAAACCGGGAGTACATGTATTATAGGTGGTAGAGCCACGCTGTAGCTATTACAAGTTTCAGCATGAATGGGTCGACTCACCCGGGTTGGTAAGACTCTCTCACAGAAAATCGACGTGAAGTAACAGTGCATGCATTGTTGCGTTTCGTTCGGTCAATGAGAGCGTCAGAGGACCACCTACCTTCCCCCTTTCCCTTCCCCTTCCCCCATTCCCCCCATGCCCTTGAAATTGAAGGGAAAGATGTATAAAACTATCATAAGACCAGTAATGCTGTATGCATCTGAGTGCTGGCCTACGAAAGGGACGGATGAGCAAAAAACTAAGTATGACAGAGATGCAAATGTTAAGGTGGATTTGTGGTGTGATTAAATGGATAAGATTAAGAATGAGTTTATCAGAGGAAGTTTGAAAATAACACCAGTGACAGAGAAGTTGAGTAGTAATAGGTTAGCATCTTATGGGTATGTCATAAGGAGAGATAAAAAGCATGTAACTAGAAAAGTGTTGGGTATGGTGGTGGACGAATATAAGAGTAGAGAAAGACCGAAAACGGTGTGGATGGACTGTGTGAAAAATGATATGTGTGTAAAAGTTGTGAATACTGAGATGGCATTTGCCAAAGGAGAGTGGGAGAGAAAAACATTTTACGGACCCTACTTAGTCGGGATAAGGATGAGAAGATGGTGATGATTATAACCACAAATTTATTTATATTTATAAATCGTTCTCAATTATACACGTGTTTTGTCAAATATTATAAAAACGAGTTATGGTCTCTAACGATTAGAATATACAACTTTATCTTGTAACGTGCTCACAAGCGACTGACTATTGGAGGTCATATTAATTACTGTAAATACTTCTTGACAAGTTTTTTAATACAAATAAATGACTAAATAATATTCAAAAATAATACCGATTAATTATATTTAATTCGAATTATGCAGTCGCCATGAGTGTTGCAGAAATTACATTTACATTGATTTATGCCTTTTCAGTTCATGTTATATAAAAGCATTTATATTTATAAATACATATCCAATAAATATATTAATTAGAGAGGTTGTTCTCCTCGAACTAAAGTATTAGAACAAATAAAAGTATTTGTTATTCGGATATTTCCGATTCATATTTCATTGCATAAAAACTTGTTTTATGTGATCGCTCATCGTTACTCGATTGATTTGAAAGTTCATAAAAAGCGAGAATGTAAAGGCTAATTTACTAACGAAGCAATGACAATATTCACATGTTAGCCATTTACGCTTTCGACTGTCATATTATTATTGGCAGTTACGTGGAGTTTTCTAACATAATACTGTTAATTTCTAACAGGTGGCGCTCGACTCGTTACAGTAAATATTTGAATTTTATACATACATGTTTCGATACTCTCAACGTAATTTTAGTTAAGGTAGGATGTAGTTTAAATATAATTTAGCTTTTCTAATAACCCCTAAGCTTATGCTAACCCTAAAAAAGTTGGTGACGCCGCGGCGATGTCGACGTCACCGGGGGCGTGCGGTGCGTGCGGGATTATCTATGTTCAATTTAAGTGGACTGTATATGCGGGGGTGCTATTTGATATTCAACTATTGCGATCAGTTACGATTAAGGAGAGAAGGGCAGGATGGAAACCTGGCACATACCTTGTGGCGATACAGTCTCCACGTGGCTAGCCGGCTAGGTGTTTCTCGTTTCTTTCCACCGAGTCTTCTCTCACACAACACTTATTGTTTATAATAAATGTCGGCACGTATGTAGCGATGCGTTTATTTCTCACTCGACCATGCAAAAACTCAAAATGTTGGCATGCAGCGCGGCTCGGCACGGACACTGCGAGCCGCGTAAACTACACGACGATAGCGGACGAAGTTATACAACACAATGGCGGCAACAGTCGAACACTGGCGGCGGCAATCGAAACTATTGGCGGCGCGAGCGTCGCGCTCGCGGTGAATAAGCATGTGCCATAGTTAAAGGGAAATGTGATTGGGCAAGACTAGATGGCGTGACCTGATCGCATTAATTGGTCAAAATTCAAAGTGACGCGATTTAATCCATAATGCGGGAATTTTCAAACATACATAAAGCGGCGCAACCAAAAGTTACAAGGAAAGAAATTAAAAGATAATCGAAAATCACAAAGTACATAAACATTACTTTTTGTAGAATAAAAGAAAATTAAGAATGTCGTGAATTTGTATTTCGTATCAACATTAATTATCTATGTAACTTTATACAGAGAGAGATGACTCTAGAATATTTTTATGTTTACCGTTTAAAGGAACTTTACTCGAAATTTTGGAAAGTTCATACGATCGTGAATCTTTAGGTTCAAAAATAGTGAAGGTATCCTTATAAATATTATAAACGCGAATGTGAGTTTGTTAAGCTGTACACCTTGACTACTGAACCAATCTAAATTTTATAAATTAATTTAAATTTCGATATTTCCACTATCCAAAATCTTTTTAGGTGGTAGAACCACGCTGAAGCTATTACTGGTTTCAGCATGAATGGGTCGGCTCGCCCTGTGTAGTACCACCCCCACAGAAAACAGACGTGAAGTAAGAGAGCTTGCATTGCTGCGTTTCGTTCGGTCAGTGAGAGCGCCGAAAGCCCACTTCCCTTTTCCTTCCCCTCCCCGTCCCCTCTCCTCCTCCTCCCAAATACAGGCTGGCAACTCACTTGCAATTCTCCTGATGTTGCAAGTGTCTATGGACGGTGGTGATCACTTAACATCAGGTGACCCCACTGTTCGTTTGTCGCCTATAATATAATTTTTTATTATCGTGAGCGAAGCGATGCTAGTATATTCTATAAATTTGAAAACTGTATGGCGGCCGTTGATTTCGATGGGCGCATTTATTCTCTGTGTGGTTAAAAATTATACAGTTTTTTTGGCGTTAGATTACCTCTATATTTAATCTCATTAAGTTTCCTCGATAGGAATACTAATGATAAAGTAGCAACCAAACCGCCAGATTGAGTTATTTTTGGAACTATAACGTTATTAATCTGGCTAATTTAATTTTGAAACTACGTCAAACTTCGTAAAACAAGTGTTTTACGACAATATACCTGCTTTTATAACCCATTATTTAACATAAAATCATATTAAGCACAGAATTACTAGTAGTTGAGGTCGTCTGGTGGTCGAATTGCAACCATAATTCATTAATGATTAAAATTTCAATATTTTTATGTGTTTTTTTGTAAATAATATACAGATATTGTAAATTAGAAGACGTACATGAAGTATGCCGAGTAGATACTTATAAATAATGGCTTCTTCGATGGTATGGAAAAAAGCAGATATTTCCAATTTTTTCAATTAAAAACTTAAAACTCGACAACAATTTCTAAACAAAAAAAAATAAGAAACGTTGTACAAACAAAGGAGAAAAGGATACTGTGTACTTTTATCTTCCCTTCCTTATATATACGAGTGCTCGTTCAGTGGACGAGCAAAGAGAAAAAAGACTGATTTTTTATTGACACAAAAAAAGTATGAAGAAAATCGGCTGACAGAGGAGGAAGGTGTTTTTAACCGTTTTCTCACTACCTATTTATGTATACTCGGAGATGTAAGTTATTGTGTACTTTAACTGGCAATACAGGACACGTGTTATACTATTAAATTTCGTATACGGAACCTTAATTAGCTAGATATGTCGTAAAAGCCAAGCGATAACAGAAATGACAAAATTGGTACTGGCTTGAAAATAAAAAGGAATAAAAAACTGTACGAAACATAGCGTAGAGTATGCACTTTTCTCTTAAGAACTATTCGTAAAAAGATTTTAATTTTACGCATATAGAGACGGCACTGTTGTCGCTTTGCTAAGACTTCTTTATAATGGGTACGTAGTAGTGTCGTGTTTGTTTTTAAGTATTTGCGGATGACATGGGATTAACTAACAGGTATAATATGCAACACCAACGTACACATTGGGGACGTTATACCACTCGGTTCCTTCATCAATGTCGGCACAGCTTTCGGGTGTTTATACCTGCAAGATGGAAACCTCTTGAAAGGCTTTACGGACTATGCATTTCAAAACTCAACATAAACTGTCTTCTATAGAAATTCTTGGAATTTGCCGGCCTAAAGTTCTTGTAGAGACTTCTATAATATTTTCCGAAAATGTCTTTCAAATTTTCGCATATGGTTACTGAACCACAAATAGAGTAAATAGGTATACCTCAGCCCTTGGGCCTGTTATCAGGCGACCTTAATCTGTAGCTTGGAGTCAAACTCATCAAACACTAGGAGAGTCATGGGGTGGCATACTAATACATGAAATAAAAACTAGTGGCAATATATGAAGAAAAACACGACACGTGGAAGCAAATAAATAATTCAAAATATTTTTTACCATGTTCCAGTTACGATTATTTACAGCAATATGTCGATAGCCATCGAATGTAAAAGGCGCAGAGTCCTACCTACCTGACAGTATTTCTTAGTTTCCTATAAACAGATCGATTTCACACTTTTTTATGTAATATAAGGCTAAGGAAACAGTCCTTCATTTTCTAGCAAAAGTTTTGTCCATAACCATGTTGTAATGCAATACAATCTGAAGGTCAAAAGCAAACTTCTAACGGATGCCCACTCCGTTAGACGAGTAAGGATAGGATTCTGTCCGATTCGCACGGACCAAAACCCCTATGGTGCCTGGGAAGCAGGGTCTGCCTACAGCACTGCGTCTGCTCCTAAAGTACTGCGTCTGCTCAAAAGGTCAAAAGCAACCTAACCTAGCACATTACTATTAAGGCACATTTGCAGTTCTCTTCTATCTAATTGTTCTTCGAGTTTGATTGCAGAGTTTTTTGCCTAACTGTCCGTTCGGTTAATTTGCTGAAAATGTATGCATTTATATTAATTGAATATTGTTTGTACTAGCATTATAGAATTAAATAATCAATCAACTTTTTTTATTTATTTCGTTGGCATTTTACCGTCTCACTAATTTCAAATAAAAAAATACTGGTCAATTACTCATAATAACAGCCGTGATAAATATTAGTTGTAAAAAATGATCACCTTGGGTTTTCTTTTGGACAAGAATTAATAATTTTTAGGTTAATGTAGATCAAGTCATGTTTAGTATTAGAATAATTTCAATGTTAGCTGAATTTAGCTACACATTAACCTCAACTTCCGAAGCGTTGCATATTATAATAGGCGACAAGGTTTATTACCACGACCTACTCAATTCTAAAAATGTTAAATATCTGTTGTCAATCCGTATATTAATAATCGTTTTGGTTGCGGTCATCGTATAATTATTTCGAAAGTTTTGACTCTACCGTTTCGTAATTGACCAACAATTTTTTTTAAATTATATATTTATTTTAATAATATGTATGTTATAATTACAAATCTGCAGAGTTGGTTTGAACGCGCTAATCTCAGGAAATATATGGACGATTTTTTTGCGTTATAACCTTAGCGCGCGCTTCTAGCTCAATGTCACTTTTTTAAATTGTATCCTTATCTACACATATAATAAGAATATAAATCTAATGTGTCTGTATTTATTAGGTTTTTGTGATTAAAATTGTTGCAGGTGTCTAAGAATCGCCCGCTTGTTACCCAACCTGGGGGGCCAAGCTCTGCCTGCCGGAAGCTGTATCTGGGGGTCGTGTGGTCGATGGCCCTATACGGGGCCCTCGTGTGAGAATTTAAACTGACGGCCAACAACATCGCTCACCTTTGGAAACAACAGCGGGCGTTGGCAGTCAGAGCCATACGCGGGTATCGCACGATCTCGTTCGAGGCGGCCTCCTACTAGCCGGATCTCCACCCTCGGACCTGGAAGCGAGAGCTCAAGCTTCTTTGTATCGTCGACGCGTAGAGGCACTGGAGTAAGGGCTACGTCTTGCGCATCGGGAAACTGAGGCGCTAAGGTGCCAACTTCACCAGGTCCTTCCAGTGTAAGAGTGTGTCGACGACTTGAGCAACCCAGCTGGGGCGTGGTTACGATCGCGGCTGTTCGCCCAGTCTTGGTCGAATGGCTCACCAGCCGTCACGGCACCCTGAGCTTTCGGCTGACGCATGTGCTCACGGGGCATGGATGTTTCGGTAGTTACCTATATCGCATAGGCCGGGAGCCGACTACAGGGTGCCATCATTGTGGCTGCGCTAAGGATTTTGCGCACCACACATTGAGTGAGTGTTCCGCTTAAGACGTGTTACGCAGCGAGCTAATCGCGGCCATGGCCACGGATCTCTCGCTCCCGACTGTCGTTTTTAAGATGGTCGAGAGTGAGGCCGGGTGGATATCCACCGCCTCATACTGCGAGACAGTCATGCTCGCAAAGGAGGCTGCGGACGGGAGGAAGAAGCGAACGATTAGACGCCCCTCCCGCGGCCAACGAACCACGCGGCGGCGACGGGTAGGCGATGACCTTCGGCCGTCGTAGTTACGGCCTGGGGGTGATGGACACGGACATGTCCGTCACCCTGGGCAGTGAAACTACTGTACAGGCCCATGTGGTGAAGGTGCATTATGCCGATGCGACTCCCACAGTTCGTCATGGGGGTAACATTCACTCCCCCTTGAGGGATCCACCATCTTGACCCTCAGGCCGCAGTTGGGACCTCTTAAGAGGGGACAACACCAGTCGGAGGAGCAGACGTAGTGTCGATTAGACAGTTCCTGCTCCCCCGGCTAAAAGATGTAAGAAGGTACCATGGAGTTTTAGCCCGTGCAACTCGGGCATACCCATCCTCTGCTGCCCGGCGAGATGGATATCCGTTAGAAAATTCCCTATGGAGAAAAAAAAGGTGTCTAGGAATAAGTAATAACATACATTTTTAGAAATGTCTGTCTGTTTGTTTGTTTGAGCATGCATCACTGCTAAAGTACCGCATTCAAGATAACGCCAAAAAAATCATAAAGCATATTCTCGAGTAACGTTTAGTCTTTGTTTTATTAAAATCAGTTCACTCTATCAAAAGTTATTGTAATTTTATTGACGACGCGACTTAAGTACGAGAGAAAAGGAGATATGTAAATGGACTTCAACGTCATAAAAAAACAGAGTATTTCGTAATATTACATTTAATTCCACGCGAACGTAGTTGCAGGCACAGCTAGTGTTACCCTAAATATCTAATAGAATATATCACAAGAGAAGATAAACTTATTAACCGATTTAAATGAAAGGGAAATTCTGAAATCGGTTGTTTTTTTATGTTTGTTACCTCAGAGCTTCGTCATTTGTAAACCGATTTAGACAATTCTTTTTTTATTGTAATTTACATTGAACCCTGGGTTTGGAAGATATACCAGGGAACTCTTCCAAATCTAATATATAATGTATATTTATTGACTTATTGCGCTGGCTTACAGTCCAAGACTAGGTAGATATCTAACAATGGTCAAAAACGTTCTGGGGCATTTATTTAAAGTCGTTTTAACTTTTTGATAAAGTGTTATAATTGTTGTTCAAATTATGATATCAATTTAAATTAATATAAGCTTTGTTGTAACATTTACATAGCAAAATATATATATTTTTTTACATTTATTAAAAAGTCTATCAATAAAAACATATGAGTATGTGATCCGTCCATATAAAAAGCTTGGTCATAGTAAAAAATATTGAAAGAGATCTTTTAATATATTTAATCTTACATTAGTAACAATGATTCAGCATAAGTATCTCTTTTATCATTTTCCTCATTCTATTCTATTTTATCTTTTATCATTCTCTTTTATCATTACTTTAACTTTTAGTTTTCTTGCTTTCTCTTCCTACAAACTATTTATTCTATCTTCTTCAGGTATTTCAGTGAAAATCTCAAATATCCCTTTCTTTTCTCTTTTCTCTTTTCTTCTGTCTTGAGATATTTTATTACCTTTTTAATGAATATATGTAGAGTACAGTAATATGTCATATGAATATAATAGTACTTAGTCAACCAATTGATTCTCCAAAGAGTTAATTTGAATCGCACGTATTTCATTTTCTTTGCAATTTCGAGCTACATCATTGACTGCACTAGTATTAATATCTATAAAACACACTTCTTATGAATACGACAATTTGGACACGTTTATATTATGAACACGGTTGTGAGTATTCAAATCGGATATGCTTATAAGTACAGAATAATTGTTTAAAAATAAAAATCCTCAAAGTACTAAATCTCGGTTTCAAGTCAGCTTCTAGAAGTGATAACACATTTAGAAGTTTTATGAAAACTTGTCGAATGCGTTATAATTATACCCAATGAGGGCATAATTTTACACACATTGGTATCTATCAACTGCCATCAAATGAATCAGTGTGACATTACATATATTAAAAATAAAATGGTTCAACGGTTCGAACACATTAAAACAAAAACCTTTCTAGTACCGAATATTGACAAGGTTAATTAATTTTTGGCAAATTGAAATGTTAACGTTGTGACATAAAAGAATAGTAAAATACATACTTACGTATTTTTAGTTGACACAGAGATAAAAGCACAAATACTCACGTCCAATGTCAATGGCGAACTAGCTGGCAGCGCGGTCACAGTTGTGGTAGTAAGAAATATTTATACTCCTTGTAGATTTGTTAGGTCACCGATAATATTTTGCAATACAGAAATATTGCCGGTATATCAAAATGACCCCTGTATGAAAGTGGGCCACTATTCATACGTCCCGCTGCTTACTTACTCTGGTAAAATTCATATGAAAAGGCGTTTTTCTTATACAAGTTTACAGTGCATTCCAAACAATGGCGATCACTAAGAGATCTACATTCTATCGAACTATAAAGGCCTATATCGATATATATGGCTATAAGTTTTTTGGCAGCTGGGTATAAACTAACTGATCCCAAAGCGCAACAAACTAAAAGAGAGTGTGAGGGATTTATTAAATTATATACTGTGGTAACTATCTAGTCGCTTACAATTATGATATATTATCAACGAAGCTGCTTCTGAAAGCAGTAACAAATCAAATATAGAGGATATATGTAATTAGCATAAATGTAAGCTTAATTAGTATTGTATTTGTTTTATATCATAGAAGGCAAACGAACAGGCGGGTCACCTGATGTTAAGCGATCACCGTCGTCTATAGATACTAGAGGAGCCGCAAGTGAGTTGCCAGCCTGTGTATTGGGGAGGGGTAGGGAAAGGAGAAATGGGAAGGGAAAGAGGAAAAGAAGGCGCTCTCACTAACCGAACAAAACGCTACAATGCAAGCACTGTTACTGTGTTTCGGTTTCGGTGTTTCTGTGAGTCGAGCGGTATTACCCCGGGCGAACCGATCCATTCATATCGAAACCAGTAATAACTTCAGCGTGGCTCTACCACCCACCGTTTTTCCTCATCCTTTCCACGTTGATACATTTTCAAAGTGAAATTTGTTATGGGAGGGCATTGCTATTCTGATCCACAATCATTTTGCGTGACGAAAAGTGGTGGTGCTAAACACTGTGTCTGGTAGAGTAGGAGCCATGTCTCGCTTGCCTTCGGGTATTGGAGAATAGTTAGACATAAGTTCTTCTCGCTTTCTTCCTCTCTCGTTGTCCGTGGTTGCATGTACTGCATTCAGGTGGCGTGGTGATCACTGAACACAATCTATGCTATGCAAAAGTGATTGATGAATAATTAAGTTGTTTTCTTACATTAATACAAAAGTTTCACTTCTATCTATTACAAATTGTAGCTGCTGAGAATAGGTAATTTGCATCGTTTTCAACTTGAAGGTGGTAGGGAGATGGATGGATATTAGAAAAGCCCTACCTCCAAGTTCTGGTCTCATCGTAATATTTTACTTCCTCGAAAGATCTAGAATCGAAGTACTAGATTATGACATGGGTCTCTTCAAAAAAGGATTGAACCACGCTCTTCAAATCTAGCAACGGTAACAGTGACGCGGAACAGTGGACTTGTCCATAGGCGACGGTAACCATTTTCCATCAGATAGGTCGTCTACCTGTTTGTTGCTCTATGACATAAACAAGGCCGAAAGAAGTCGTATTCGAGCACATTACTACTAATAGACCAGCTCATAAGAGAGAACAGACAAACATTACATGACTTAGAAAATATAGCTGAACCCATTTTCACGCCTGAAATGGGATGTTCTCTCTCTCTCAACATGATGTGCAAAATTAATTATTACCTTATACTTTTAGATTATAAGCTTGTTGGCAAGATCACCCCTCTGAGACAGTCTGATACAACTCCAACTAACACCCCGTCTGTTGAATTAGTACAATGGGTTCCACACCTATTTCCCTTTGGTTTAATCTAGCAGAGGAGGTGGCGAATGAACGTACCCCTGTACCTATCGGACTATGATTATTTATAACCTTTTCATTCCACAGTTGGTAATTCTTTAACGAGATTATCTTTCATAGTGATATTTCGACTCATCGTAATTTTTAAAAAGTCCCTTTTCTTCAGCTGTTCCTGTTTGTCGAACATTAGTAAGGTTGCTTTTGCCTTATCCTTCATTTCTTCTGATAAACATAGGATACCTAGAGCAACTGTCAATCAGGAAAATAGCCACTAACCAGAATGTAAAATTTTACTCCCACAAGGAAGTTCCTTTCCATCGCACCCAATTCGTCTGTCCGGCTAATATTATAGTGGACGTTACTTTGCACTTCCGTCTATAACAGACTGGCAGCTACCACGCTTTAATGCAACAAAAACTTCAGCTGTTCCTGTTTGTCGAACATTAGTAAGGTTGCTTTTGCCTTGTCCTTCATTTCTTCTGATAAACAATGGATACCTAGAGCAACTGTCAATCAGAAAAGTAGCCACTAACCAGAATGTAAAATTTTACTCCCACAAGGAAGTTCCTTTCCATCGCACCCAATTCGTCTGTCCGGCTAATATTATAGTGGACGTTACTTTGCACTTCCGTCTAGAACAGATTGGCAGCTGCTTTAATGCAACAAAAAGTTTGATTTTATTTGTCCGAGTGTACCTGAAAAGTTATACCTGTAGTACCGGTAGCTGTACTTTTATTCCAGGCGGAAGTGCAAAGTAACGTCCACTAGAATATTTAACGATAGATTCCCGCAAAGTAATGCCTTATTCAATCAAATATCCGTCTAACCTTTTAATAGCAATCTTTGGCTAAGTTTAGGTTACAAATTTAGATTTTAAGCGTCTTCTAGTCAAGAAATAAAACATATATCATTGTTTTATTCAATTTTGATAACGTAGCGACTTTGACAGAATATTTCCTTTTACTAAAATACATGAATATGTATAAATAAACAGATTTACATTACAAATACTTTTTGGAATATATTTTAAATAATTTAATTTCTACCTCATACTTGGTACTATTCGATCAATGTCAATAATAATAACGCATTTTAATATTATGTTAAATGTTACCGAAATACAATAAATAAATATTTAAATATTATTTGACATTTATTATAGTTATGCATATTGGTGGCATATTTTATTTATTTGGCATTAACTTTATTTATTTATATTTTTATTTTTTTTTTGTTTTTAAGCAATCTATACGTTTGCTTTGGTCCTTGACATTTGTTTTCAAATTTGCTAAATTTATTTGTTGTTTTAATTACATAGTGGTTTTGGTAACGAGAAAGTCATACATTATTCAAAGACCTCCACATAAACTATTAAATATTGGAACATTTACATACGTATCAAGAAAAAGAACGATGTATTTTTTTTTTAAATTGCGAATCATATACTCATTTGAAACCAGTTTGGAAATAATAAATATCAAGTCAGAAGTACTTTAAATACTTGTCAAAACTACCTTATTTATATCATTGGTAATTGTCTGTTGCATATACCACTCGAATTCAAACCGCAAACCAGCAGAGCATACACTACTCTCTGCCTATAATTTGGAGTGTGGTTGGTAACACACATTAGCATATGAGTTGTTTCGAGGCTGTCTTAATATGCTACCCTTAGTAACACACAATTGATATCAACATATGCGCTCTTGATAGAAAACTAGAAGCATCGCTTGTACTGTGACCGTCGTTTTATTTATGAGTTGCTAACAAAGCACTCTGAAGACGCGCACAGCACGTCTATACCACGCGACTGCTCCTTGCAGAATGATGACGCTAGTTATTTTTTGCTGTCTAATTTTTGTTGACTGTTGGCCTTGAACTCTTCACTGGATTTTGTGGTTAGAGCATGAAACATTCAGAGAAAATGGCAACTAGTGTAAGAGTGCTAAAATGACCGAATCTCGTTTTGTGCTGTTGCCGTGCCTGCAAACCTAACCTGAATAATACCTATTATGTTAAATATGTGTAATTAGGCTATGCCAAAAAAAATCGATATTTTTTTTTCTCGCTCTCATCTCAATATCATGGGATATATCGAAACCAAAAAAGTTTCCAAAAAACCGCTCTTAATTTCAATTTTAAGAGGTCCTCCACCGAACTTTAAAATTTCCGATATAGATAACATAAGAAAGATAATTTTAACATTAATTACCATCTGGAAACTGCGAAGAAATTTTATTTTGTTAAAATGAATGGATCCTCATAAAACGATAAATATTCGACAAAAAATTTCATTCAGTCAAATTACGATCGTTAATATTTAAGTTTCTACAGATCTCTGAAATTTGAAATGTTAATAATTTTGTGTGTGTTTTTTTTTAATATTTTGCAGCTAAACTATCAAAGATGGAATAAAAATTTAAATGGCAATTTTGTAATTCTTTTGACGCTCTATAGAAAACTTACTAACGAATTATCCGTATCAATAAGTTTTTGGCACATCCATTTTTTTTTTAGTACAAGAAAGCAAGAACAACGTTACTTACTTAGACTATTTTGGAAGATAATAAATACTATATTCGCTATTAATAATGCGTTTGACACAGGAGAATATAGGTAAAGTAGTGCCATTGTACTTGATAATAATCATAGTTGATGATAAATGATTATGTCCTTGAAAGACTTGCTCAGTGATGCAAATACAAGAACGCAAAGGCATACTTTCAATTTAATACCGAAACACAATTAATTTTACCTATAATTCGAGATTCATATTAATCAACTTAGCGTTTGTAGACAAATCATTTGTAGCTATTATCATATTGATCTATAAATAGGTATAGGGAAAACCAATAAATAAGCTGTAGATACGTCATAAGCGCTCCGTCAGCGCCTTGTAGACTTGGCTAGTTAGCTTATTTTTGACAGCTGCCCCGTCAATCCGCCCGTGTCTAAGCAATATATAACTAATTCTTCTTGAGCTCCAATATTGAGAATATGCCATCTTACTTCCATATTTCATCTAAGACAGTATTGCGTTACAATGTCACTTTATGTATGTGTGCATTAACGTGCCATTAGTTTTGACAAAATATCATGTAGGTAACTTAAATACAACTTCCTCTTCTATTCTTCAACCGATATTCTTTATTTTTTGTCTGTTTCGTGACTAAAGACAAGTTTTAGGGTGAAATCTATAGAGTGCTCTGTACTTATCTCAGAAAGTTCAGAGTGGAAATATATAGCTTAGTATTCACTGAGATAAGTTCGCAATTCGACGACTTACGAAAAACTTTGATATTATGCGAACAAAAGAAGAATGCAATAAAATTACGTAACAGTGGCAGTTCTGTATTTTTTAAGTTATCAGTATTATTTGATTGTAGAAAGCGTTACATTTCGGAAATCGATCATTAAATTTTTTTTTTTCATTTTGCTTTTAATTCTTTTCATTGTTTTAGTAAAAAAACGCTTTTTGTTACAGTGAGACGTAGCAGTGGTCAATCAATTTCAGGCGGAAGTGCAAAGTAACATCCACGATAAAATCATAGAACATATCTTCGAGAGTGACTTAGTCTTTGTTTCATTAAAATCAGTCCACTCTGTCAAAAGTTATTATAATTTGAATGACGGCTCGAGTTAAGTACGAGAGAAAAGTAAATAATATATTCAAAAGATTTTATTAGTCACGGTTTTTTTTACATTAACTTCCACGCGGACGGAGTCGCAGGCACAGTTAGTATCTAATAAATAAAAACTTAATATGTAGTTAAATTAGAAATGTGTGAATATGTGAGACTATTGTGTAACATGGTATTCCGAGTGAAGGAAATGGGAAATTTGTGATAATAATGAGTGAATTCTATGTTAAATAAAAATATATGTTTTGAACTACCGAAATTATGATTATAATTTAAACTGTGGCTTTAATTTTTTTTTTATATCATAGCAGTCAAACGAACATGTGGGACACCTGATGTTAAGTGATCACCACCGTCCATAGACACTAACAACACCAGGGGAATCGAAAGTGCGTTACCAGCCTGTGTTTAGGGGAAAGGGAGGGAGGGGGAGGGGGAGGGGAGGTGGGCCTCCGGCGCTCTCACTGACCGAATGAAACGCAACAATGCAAGCACTGTTACTTCACGTCGGTTTTCTATGAGAGGGTGGTACTACCCCGGGCGAGCCGACCCATTCATGCTGAAACCAGTAATAGCTGCAGCGTGGCTCTATCACTTACTTTTTATAATTTTCCTGTATTTGTGCAACTTTGAGAATAAACATTTGAAAATGAGAGTTTTAATCTTGTGTCCGTTATATTGATTAATCCCCGGTATTTTATCAGGTTTCAAAATAAACCAATATTATAATAGAGCAATACTGCCAGGAAACGTACAAAACCAATTAGGGCAGAGGTTTAGATTATAAGACTAAAATTCGAAATTAACAAAGTTTAAGCTGAACGAAGTATAAGATAAGGCTGAGTGTGCAGTATAGATTTCATAGTAAGGTACAGTCGCCAAATTTCGTCCCCAAACCTAATTTCGTACCCTTCAATATCTTCGTTATTACAAACCACCATCTATTATCAGTAGCGCGAACTGAAAGCTAGTTGCATCAGTCGGCCGTTGTGTAGAAGTGAATGCGTCACAGACAGAAGTTCGAAAATCAAAAAAAATTGTCAAGGTGAATTTTTCATTGGAATATTCTCGGATTCTATAAAATTTTGAGACGTTTGACTTATTGATAAAAAAATTTTGTCAAACTAACTATTAATAGCTCAGATGTTAAACGATTATGTAAAAGTTTCAGGTTATGACACGTTTTTTTGCTTAACTGGGTGCGACAAAACAAATAGAAATTTCCTAATATCGTCCCCTTACGGGAACCTTATATCGTCCTCGGGACAATATTAGGATCTCGTGTAGTGAACATAACAGTCACGTCACTTCATTTATGTAGGTAAGTAGAATGTATTGTAAACCAAAAAGCTACAAAAAGTACAGTCTTCTGACGAAAAATCATCTGATGATGATGATGTCCCAGTTTTGGTGTCCACTGATGAAGAAGATAGCGAGAATGATGACGCTGAATGAGTTTGTCATAATACCTATTCTCAAGACAAAAGGGGAGAAAAATGGATAAGATGCATTCAATGTTTCCAATGGATGCACGAAGATTGTGTTGAAAATCCAGGACCAAAATTTGTTCGCACTATTTGTTTGGAGAATTAGAAGTACTTGCTTATACTTATAATTTTTTCTTAGATATATAATTTTTTTATAGATATTTTATAATTTTTTCTAACAATGTTAACGAGTTTTTGACTATTTTTAAGAATAAAGGAATATAGAACCTAATTTTAGACGTTTCGATTAATGCCGTGACGTTTTATTTTATTTTTTTAGATTTGTTTTACTAAAAAGGGACGATATTTGGCGACTCTACCCTATATATATATATATATATATATTTTAAAATGTCTATTTATGTTCTTTAATATTGAGATATGAAAAGTTAATGAATTATGGTCGGATTTGGACTCCTGGACGATCACTAGTATATATAAGTAGGTGAAGTCAAAACAGTGCAGTATTTTTTATTGTCAACCGATTTTCTTTATTTTGTTTAGTAGCTATTTATGAGCTCTAGTGTCATTGATAATTTTTTTTAAACTAGCGGGCCCGGCAGACGCTGTCCCTCCTTGACTATAAAATCCTTAACAAATTATATACCAAAACGTTCCTCATTAATCATTTTATCTACTAGGAAAACCGCATGAAAATCCGTTCAGTAGTTTTTGAGTTTATCGCGAACAAACAGACGCGGTAGGGGACTTTGTTTTATTTGTAATGAAATAGTTCGTTTCTTTCCATAACACCGATTTATAAATATCTGTTCATTATATTTCACGCTACAATCTACAACACAGCTACTGTCTACAATGTTTCTACAATACTCAATACAAATAAATATATATATATATATACTAGCGGACCGGGCGGACGTTGTCCTGCCTTGAAAACAAAAAAAATCCTAAAAGTCGATCGCAGCGCCACCTGCCGGGTCCAATTGTGAATCTAAACCATTCTCGAATCTCCACGAACACACACAAAAAATTTCATCAAAATCGGTCCAGTCGTTTAGGAGGAGTTCAGTCACATACACACGCACACAAGAAATATATATATTAAGATATATCTATACTAATATATAAAGCTGAAGAGTTTGTTTGTTTGTTTGTTTGGTTGAACGCGATAATCTCAGGAACTACCAGTCCGATTTGAGAAAATCCTTCGGTTTTAGACAGCTCATTTATCGAGGAAGGCTTTAGGCTATATATCATCACGCTAAGGCCAATAGAATCGGAGCACCAATGAAGAATGTTTCAAAATCGGGCCCTTTTTTCCTTTTCAGAGATTTCCTTAGCGTTAGTATTATATACGTTGCCATGGTAACTTATTTTGTTTTCCTATTCAAAAAGTTTATACTACTTTTATTTCCAATTTTTTATTTGTTATCTATTACGTATTATAAAATAAAGTTTGTGTATGTACAATTAAAATAACAACTTTTTGATGAATGGATATGGCTACAAATGACCAAAAAAAAAATTTTTTTTAATACTTTGTCTATATTTTTATATTATTATATTTTGTCTGTATGTTTGTTTGTTCCGGGTAATCTCCAAAACACCTTGACCTATTTTAACGGGAATTTTACTGCCAGATAGCCAAAATTATAGCGGTTGACATATTCTATTTTATTTGTCCGCGGCTTCGTCCGCATTGCTGTTTCCAAAATGGTTGGAGCGATTTTCACGGGGTGTTCACTGGTATATAGCAGACCTCATAAAAAGTAATTTAGGTTTTATATTAGCGGGCTCGGAAGACGTTGTCCCGCTCCGATAATAAAAAGAAAACCTTGACAAATTATACCTAAACCTTCCCCATGAATCATTCTATCTACTGGTAAAACGGCATGGAAATAGTAGTTTTTGACTTTATCGGGAACAGATAAACTGACAGACCAGAGGACTTTCTTTTTAATCGACTTCAAAAAAGGAGGAGGTTACTATGTTCGGTTGTATGTATTTTTTTATGTATGTTAATCGATATTTTCATCAATTGTGAACCGATTTTAATGATTTTTTTTTTATTTGAATTGATACACTATGTAGTGATTAACTGCTACCTGTGCATTCGTCCGTGTGAAATTGATCAAAAATATGTTACAACGGCGTGAGACATGTGCTTTACTGGACTCCAAGAATAAATATGCATAATTGAAAGTCATATATTTGTATGTAATATGAATTATATCATCTTTTTGGTTAATTTGGCGGCCATATTGTTTTATTTACCGCGTTTGCTTCTACATAACTCAGTGATTATAACAACGTGTAAGAATAACTTAAGTATATCGACAATACGGGCATATTATATCTATATAATAAAAGATTTAAGATATATTGTTCGATAATGTATAGCTTATAATTTTCATTACTTTCTTATATAGTGTTAGTGAGGACTGAGTTTGGTATATAGTAGGTTGAAGTTTCAGGTATGATGCTGATGATAAATCCCATCCCATTCGATATAATAGTAGTATTAATATATCTAATGTACACGTTACACGTTACAGTAGATGGCATTCGTGTCGTAGTTACAAATGTTTTTGAAAAAGCATTTCTGTAATGTACAAACCCACTCACAATTTTACATTTCTTTAATACATTTTTAAAAAGCGCGTGCGGAGCCGCGGGTACCAGCTAGTCTTTATATATAAATTTCTTCTGTACGCGTGTATGTCACTGAACTCCTCCTAAACGGCTGGACCGATTTTGATGAAATTTTGTGTGCGTGTTCCAGTGGATTCGAGAATGGTTTAGATTCAAAACTGGACCCGGTAGGTGGCGCTGCGGTTGAATTTTAGATGTTTTATTTTTACTGTCAAGGCAGGACGACGTCCGCCCGGCCCGCTTTTATATATATATATATATATATATCATTACATAGTATAAAACAAAGTCCCCTACCGCGTCTGTCTGTCTGTCTGTTCGTGATAAACTCAAAAACTACTGAACGGATTTTCAAGCGGTTTTCGCTAGTGGATAAAGTGATTCCTGAGGAACGTTTTGGTATATCATTTGTCACGGATTTTTTTATAATCAGGGCGGGACAACGCCTGCCGGGCCCGCTGGTATATATATATATTAACACATGAAGAAAAAAGTTTGTACGCCCTTATTATGGTGGAATTTATCTTCTTGGATTTGAACCGCATTTGGAATTGGATGACCACTTGCTATCCATATATTACTTAGTTGCTACAAGGATATACTTATTCAAAAAGGGTAAATTAGATGAAATCTAATTTTACTAGTTTTGAAGTATGAGTTTTATTGTGTTAAAAATGAGACGTGACTGTTTTACATGAAAATTACAATATTTTGAAAAAATGATATTTGTGTACAATAATTAAATTTGATAGTGAAATTGGTCATTCGCAATTACTCGTTTTGAAAAATTTATCACTACGAACTTGAAACACCGAGTTCTGTCATATGTATCATTACATAGTATAAAACAAAGTCCCCCACCGCGTCTGTCTGCCTGTCTGTTCGCGATAAACTCAGAAACTACTGAACGGATTTTCATGCGATTTTCACCAGTGGATACAGTGATTCATGAGGAAGGTTTTGGTATATAATTTGTCAAGGATTTTTTGATAGTCAGGGCTGGACAGCATCTGCCGGGCCCGCTAGTAGTAAATAAATTACGATTTCACAATTATTACACGATTTTTGATTAAAACTGCTAATTCTTGAAATATGCAAAACTATGTCAAAAACAAGTGGTGCGTAATTGAAATAATATGTTATAAAACATTTGAAAGTTAGAGATTCATCCTCACGCTTATGGTATACGTCAGGGTTAAGGGTTATTATACAAACGTGTGCGTAATGTCCTCAAAGCCCCGAGTGCTACGAATGGTCGTTCAACTAAGCTGAAAACAGCAGTTAAAATTCGCTCTTCGCTTTTCACCCGTAGGGCGCGCTTTGCTTTCATTTAAGCGCTTTAAAGCGTTTTTAATTTTACTGCAATATTTTCAAACTCTATTTTAAAACATATTGCTTAATTTATACAGCGTCATTGAACCATAAAATGGGTTCGAAGTGTGTGCGAGAATGTACAGAGTACAACCGAGAACAAATTTATCCCGATTAGTAAATTCAAAATAAATATGTTTCATTTGTTTGTGTTATAATCTAGCCCTGTTATAGGCAAATAGCATATGTACAAAGTAAGTGAATATTTTATCTAATACTAGCTGTACCCGTAGCTCCGCACGCGTTTTTTTTATTCGTATTAAAAAAATATAAAATTGTGTGACTATGTACAATTATAGAAATGCTCTTTAAAAGTAATTGTAAGTACGACACGCACGCCACTTACAGTAACATGTAACGTGTACATTAGATATATAAATACTAACAGCGTGCCAAATGAGGTTTATCATCAGCAACATATTTGGAACCTTAACCCACCATATAACTACATCAGTGCTCACTTACACTGTATAAGGAACTAATGAAACAATAACTTAAAAAAAATTTGTGACTATACAAAAAATAAACGCTTGTCTGTTCCGCAAGAAATTGTATTATGGAACTCTTTACGTAGTAAGTTTATAATCTAAGATCTTATTACGAAGATCTCTATATAATTAATGTTATTAATAATTATAATGTCGAATTGTAAACAATAAGCTGATAATTATTTCTCTTATTAAAAATAAAGAATCAGTTGAAATCTTGTTAAATTTCATGCAGGCAAAGTCGCGGGTAATAGCTAGTCTAAAATAAAATAACCTCAATTACTTTTTACAAGGTTCGCTATCTACCAGTGAAAGTTTCGTAAAAATCGGTTGAACCGTTTCGAAGATATCACTGCAGTCAAAGCCATGGTTAACAGCTAGTATAAACTAAAATTGCTTGAATTAATTTTTATAAAGATAGATATTTGTCAATGAAAGTTTCGTGAAGATCGGTCTAACCGTTTTGAAGATAGCACTGTGGGCGAAGCCACGGTTAACAGCTAGTTTAAATTAAAATAAATTAAATTACTTGTTATGATGTCCGCTATTTGCTGGGGAAAGTTTCGTGAAAATCTGTCCAACCATTTCGGAGATAACATTACGGGCGAAACCACGGTTAACAGCTAGTATAAACTAAAATTGCTTGAATTACTTCTTATAAGGATAGATATTTGTCAATGAAAATTTCGTGAAGATCGGTCTAACCGTTTTGAAGATAGTACTGCGGGCGAAGCCATGGTTAATAGCTAGTTTAAATTAAAATAAACGAAATTATTTGTTATGATGTCCGCTATCTGCTGGTAGAAATTTCGTGATAATTTGTCCAACCGTTTTGGAGATAGCATTACAGACGAAGCCGCGGTTAACAGCTAGTCTAATTTAAAGTAGCCTAGGTAACCTGCTGTAATTTCAGCTATCTACCAGTGAAATTCCCGTCAAAATCGGTCTAGCGGTTTCGGAGATTACCCGGAACAAAAAGACAGACAGACCGACAAAAATTTTAAAAATTGCATTTTTGTTATCAGAAGCGTGTATACATTCATACCCAATCGATAAAAATATTTTGATATTACATACAGACACTCTATTTTTATTATATGTATACTGTATAGATATATAGATAGATAGATATAGAAGAAGAAGATTAAAGCTCTGACTTAAAATAAAAAAGGGTGTGTGTACTTATGTACATGCGTTAGAAGTTGTACTTCTTTGGCGTAACAAGATTAAAATCTTTTCAACAATTTTATCTTTCGCTTTATTCTACGTTTTTAAAAAAACGACACTAACAATAGAAAAAAGGTATTTAATACTTTGAAAGTTTTAATACAAAGAAATACAAACAACAAATACAAAGAAACAAAATGTTAACTATAGCTAACTTCAGGGTGTCGGTTTTTCGTGACGGTGTGCGCGCGCATCGTAAAAATTTACTCTCATCATTTTTCCCTAACGCGCCAAAAGAAGTATAACTTCAAAAACAAAGTCAAAAGGGGAATTATTTAAACGTTTTTAAATGACTTTTGTGGATGTCTTGATGTTCAAGTAAAGCTCAGACCAGACAAAAGTCCAAGACATTTCTAAGTTGCCACTTTAACGAATTACTACTAATTCGTGTTTAGATGAAGTATCATTCAAGGACAGAAACTCATAAGCAAACAAAAAAACGCCTACATGTACGTACCTTTTCACGATTTCAAATATAATAAAGAAGGGTACAAAATGGTAGAACGCACCTCATTCTTTGTAAGGCAGCATAGTCTTTTATTCCTAGCGTGTCAATATTTGTTACGAATCACACCTTTCGAACTGAAATATTGCTGCTTTACGGCAGAAAAAAGTTGGTAGTAGTGTTTTCGTTGTCGAGTTTAGCATGGTAATCTTATAATAATAAAAATAAAAAACAATCGTCTATATATGTAAGCGCATCACAAGAAAACATATGTAACTTATTTATTTTGAACTTTGAAGGTGGTAGAGCCACGCTGTAGCTATTACTTAGTACTACTTAGCTAGTAGTAGTATTTTCAGCATAAATGGGTCGGCTCGCCCGAGGTACTACCACTCGACCCACAGAAACACCCACGTGAAGTAACAGTGCTTGCATTGTTGTGTTTCGTTCGGTCAGTGAGAGCGCCTCCTTTTCCTTTTTCCATTCCCATTTCTCCTTTCCCTACCCCTCCCCTATACACAGGCTGGCAACGCATTTGTGACTCCCCTGGTGTTGCTAGTGTCTATGGACGGTGGTGATCACTTAACATTAGGTGACCCACATGTTCGTTTGCCTGCTTTTGACATTAAATTATTACATTTAATCACATTAAATTATTAAAGCTTCTTTAGCCGCGTTGAACGATTTTTGGTAGGAGAAAAACTAATGAGATCGCGTCACCGATGCTCTTGACACGCTAGTGAAGCGTCACCGACTTGCTCGTGACGTAATGTTCTTGTGTCAGACATTGTATATATTCAACTGTATCATATGCATGTTTGAATTCGTGGATGTATAAAATCTTGAGATTTCGTGTCACTGAGTGTAACCGATGTAGTCAATATGTTCGTGAGGTGCTCTTGCGTCAGACTAGCGACGCGTGACATAGCGGGATGTGTACATGTAATATTGATATTTTGTATTGAACTTGGGCAGCTCATCATGTGCCTGATTGATTAATAAGTTGTATAAAAATGTATATAATTATTGTTCGGAGTGCCGATAAATGTAAAAACCAGACTAACGTTAATAATTTGAATTTACAAATTATGACATTAAAATAATTCACACCGTAATTGATTCAAAAATTCAAAATAGTACACAGTTAATCCATTGAGTTTTCACTTGTGTCACATATGGCTGCCTCGACTTTTTTGTTGTTGTTAGTAATTATCAAGATAAGGTTTGTATGAAAGAAAATGTTTTAAAAATTGCATGGAAAAGTGAAAAATATTGGGTTTAGAATCCTCCATATAAGAAAGTGATTAAGACATTAGAAAAACCTTTAAAAATATTTACAGATTTACCTTCAGTTGTTTAGTTACCATTTCATTTTATGACATGTTCGTACTATAAAGGGAAGATTTGGTCTCATTTTTTTCATCGGTACATCCGTTTCAAACCAGGTCTTTTCATCAGTGCATCCGTGCGAAGCCAGATCTTCCTGTCAGTACACCCATGCGAAATCAGGTCTTTTCGTCAGCACATCCGTGCGAAGCTGAGACTTTTCATCAGTATACCTGTGCGAAGCCGGAGCAGACATCTAGTATCTGATAATAACCGAATTAATTTTTGTTTCTACCCGTAATCAAAATCGTCCACACTCCGCTAAGATTTGAATATGCATTAAGGGCATTTTGTTTGAGTGCCACCCGACGCGTCGAGACCGGAGTATACCCATACAGAACCCATTAGGCGGTAAGTGTTATTGTAACGACCTTCGAATATTGGTGAATGTACAAGTTTAGCGTTTACTGACAATAAGCTATAAGAATAATATCAGAAAGTGGATAAATATTTCTGTTCTGACCGTGTAATTTAAAATTAAGCAAATATCAAAAATACTTTCCTTAATTTAGTGCTATAGAAGGAAATGGAAATTGTCCAAAGAAAGAGCGTCGCATCTCCTGTTTTTTCTATGTGGAATTTTTTATATCGGGTCAAATAATAGGAGATACGTATATATGACTTCCTAGCTGATTTGGACTACAGCGACCAAACTCAGATGCTGGGGTGTTTAGCTCATAAATGACTGAAGTACCCAATTTGAGCTGTGAATTTATGAAAGCAAAAAGGGCATGTTAAGGAGGTGCGTATAGAAGTATGACGTCATGGTTTTGATTTGATCGATCAGTCCTCCAAGACCAATAGAGTATGCAATACTAAATAATATTTACCAGTTATCCCCAAATGTGACCAGTCCAACGATCCAAGTGAGAATACCTAGTGCCTAGTCATTAGCCACCTTTTTAAGGTGTTCAGCTAAAGTTAACAACCAATAATAGCCAAAGTACTTTATGAACGGCTGATACCTCCAGCCAATTTATTTCAGAACGTCTAAATAGTATCCAGTCATTAGTAGTGAATGAAATAGCAGTTAATATAATACAATTACATTTTTTTACAGAATCACCAAACTTTGCGCCTAGAGATAATAAATGATCCTATGTTAAGACGAATTTACATTTGTATTCAGAATGGTGGGCCAGAACAAACAGACGTTACACACTATATTACACATACATTAC
Organism: Antheraea yamamai; assembly: GCA_036509395.1. NCBI lineage: Eukaryota > Metazoa > Arthropoda > Insecta > Lepidoptera > Saturniidae > Antheraea > Antheraea yamamai. Next base: position 4,424,846 of record AP028448.1, on the reverse strand, counting down.
GTCAATCGACCTAATATCGAATCCTACAGCTGCTTATGTTATCGATGAAGGAAACATCGTATGGTGATAAAGTCAAGGTCATTTCTGCCTCGTACTTCGACCTTGCGAAATCGAATCCCAGCGGCGGTATTTCCAGACCTTTACGACTTACAAACCTTCAAGAAACGAGCGTACACTTCTTTAAAATGCCGGCAACGCACTTGCGAATCCCCTGGTGTTGCTAGTGTCTATGGACGTCGGTGATTACTTAACGTCACCTGTTCGTTTGCCTCTGATGATATAAAAAAAAAATTTTGGCGAATGCCCAACCGGCTAGCTATCAAACCTTAAGTAGAAAACCCCTCACCAAGTATGTTGAGAGCCAGTTTTCTCTAGACATAACGTGTTTTCATTTTGGGCCACATCGTTATTTAACATAAGATGATATTGTGATCAAACGCTTGAAAATCTCTTAAATAACAATAAAGGTTCTTTTACCTGAGGATGTTGTACAGCTGCCAGAATAGATAAATTTTAAGAGCTTACTAATACATTTTTATTTCGACCAGAAAATCAGATGAGTATAAAAAAATGCCATATAACGTCCTTATTGTTAAATTGAGATAATTACTTTTCAACGGAAAGCTTAGCTTCGTGGATTCGAATTAAAACCTTAGCAAACGCATTCTCCAAACATGCTTGCTTATACTATAAATGCAAATTAGAATTTGTTTAATTTTTATATTGTAGCACGGTGCAGTGGTTTGTAGCAAAGTGACTACACTATGTCTGATGGTAAGCACAGTACAATATAGAAAATAAACTGCGACCACTAAGAGACAAGCCAACCGTCGCCGGTCGCGGCTGTTATGCCGCTCTGTGTAAATGTTTGTTCACGTGCCGCTTGATGAACCCCATGTTATAGGAAGGAGGGAACACATTGGCCGGGAGATTGTTCCACAGCTACACGATACGGCAAAGGTAAGACAAAGATACGGCAAAGGTAAGAAATTTTTCATACATGTTGCAAGGAATATAGAAAAGGAAACAGGTAACATTCCATCCAGAGAAAATGTATTGTTCCCGAAGGAAAGATGAAATTTACAATCACGGGAGTGAAACCGCGAGCAAAAAGTAGTATTACATAAATACAGTTGATTTTTATTTCATTATATAGTTTAATTTTTATATACAAGTGAAGTCAAATTAAAATACGATGTACTTCAAAATGTACTCAGAAAGTTCTAGTAAGATAACTATCACTTTACTCGTGACTCGACTATACTGTACACACTTGCAGAATCGTTTAGATATTGGAGAAGATAAGCGTGATTTCAAAGTGAGCTCGATAAAAATACATGAATGACAAAAGTAAAGGTTTATACAACATTATTTAAAAAGAAAGAACAAGGCTTGGATTCGTACTCCGGAATGCAAAAGATTTACCGGAAGCAAAAAAGTGACAGTTATTGTTTACACCTCCATTTTTTGATAAATTAGAAATATGCCTACAATTCGAGAGAATATAGAAAGTTCACATGCAGTTTTTTAAGAAGAAATACAGTTACTAACTCGTTTCGCTAAATACATTTTTGATCAGCATATTAGACTCCAACTCGCTTATTTCAGACGTCGTTATGAGATTAATTATGGTTACATGATAATTCTGAGAGGTGATTCTGATAGCACAGAGCTTGTGTCTAGAGTCTTTACCAAATTTATATTTAGATGCATAATTAATTAATTATTTTGTTTATTATATGACGTAGTATACTAGATCGAGATTCATCATTTATTCATACTTACAAAAACACCTCGCGATAACACATCTATAGAAAATATTGAACATCCAGAGATTTAATTAAGAGAAATTAGGGCATATAATACTTTGTACACATCTTGGTATATGTCCTTTTGAGCTTGATGGAGTCTCTCTTTAGATAATTGGATGATTTTGTAAAGCATGTAGTCATTAATCTCAAGGCATTTAATGGACTATGAAATTACTGTGATTCTTATTTTCATCTAAATCTTGACATGACATGACTTTGTGTCCATATAATAACATACTTATGCAACGGGTCAAGGCCAAGGGTAGTAACTTGCATCAAATTGTAACCTCCCCTCTCTCCCAATATATTGTTGATTCAGTATGTATTTTTGCGAAAAAAAAAACCTTAATAAAGTAATTATGTAAGCTATCTGTATCTTTGGCATACTTGTTTGCCGATAATAGATGGAATTTGTGCATCACATTGAAGATGTTATGTGACGAAGTTGAGGAGTAATAAGTTAGCATGATACGGGCATGTTATGAGAAGAGATGAAAGTCATGTAACTAGAAAAGTCTTGAGTATGAAGGTGGACGGATATAGGAGTAAAGGATCACTGAAAAGGGTGTGGATGTATTGTCTGAAAAAGGATACATGTATAAAAGGTGTGAATACTGAGATGATATCTGACAGAGAAGAGTGGAAAAGGAAAACATGTTGTGCCGACCCTACTTAGGTGGGATAAGAGTGAGAAGAAGTTGAAGATGTTATATGAGATGTGAAAAGTGCCGAGGGAGATTCGGAATTTCCATTCATAGGTGTCGTATGTACATAAAGTTACACGTACAAGTGTGTAATTTTTGTAATATATTTATGTATGTTGAAATTGAAGTAACTAGCTTCTGCCCGCGACTTCATTCGCGTGGAATTGTTACTTTAGGCTAACGCTAACACGCAGAGGTAGCTTTCAAGAGGAAAAAACACCAATTTTGAAACATTCTTCATTTGTGCTCCACTCGTATAGGCCTTAGCATGATGATATATAGCTTATAGCCTTCCTCGAAAAATGAGATATAATAACATTGAAAGAATTATTCAAATCAGACCAGTAGTTCCAGATATTACCCCCTACAACCTCACAAACTTTACCTCTTTATAATATTTTTATAGATACTAAACCAACATCAGATTCCTTCACAATATCAACAATAAATCTACAACTACTCTCTATGGCGATCACTGGACCATCAAAAAGCACAAGTCATTCATGCGCACTGTTAATCCTACAAGATCTTTCTCGGCGTCATTATTGTTATAAATCTGTTTATTATATCATGTTTACATAATACTAGTAACATTGTTAAAACTAGTAAATACACTCCTAGTAGACTCTCCAGAATATTTTTATGGAAGGGAGCGTTTTCTGTCTGTATTAGTCGTGAACGTCGTTGGCGCTGTTAGCAATAAGTATTTTTTTTTTTTTATGTTATAGGAGGCAAACGAACATGTGGGTCACCTGATGGTAAGTGATCACCACCGTCCATAGACACTTGCAACACCAAGGGAGTCGCAAGTGCGTTGCCAACCTGTGTTTGGGGGAGAGGGAAGTGGGGAAGTGGGGGATGGGGAGGGGAAATTTTACGGGGAAGGGGAGAGGAGGTGGGTATCCGGCGCTCTCACTGACCAAACGAAACGCAACAATGCAAGCACTGCTACTTCACGTCGGTTTTCTGTGAGAGGGTGGTACTACCCCGGACGAGCCGACCCATTCATGCTGAAACCAGTAATAGCTTCAACGTGGCTCTACCACCTACCGAAATGTTGGATTGAAAAGTATGCTGATGAATTGGTAAAACGGGTTGTACATCAGCAAAACGGTGTACAGTACAACCAGCCTCCGCTGGGAATGAACGACTCCCACTAGAAATGTGACCCAAATAATCTAAAAGTTGATGAAATCTACCAAGTTGTGAAGAAGACCCGTTTGATATCTGCGCTCGTGCAGATGCTATTTGATTAAAAAACACCTATATAGACTCAACATTAAACATAATCCCACCTATGTTAACGATTCAGGTACCGTCGAGGCAGTGATTCGTCATTTACATTATCCCTTAATCAGCTCATCTAGATGTGACCTAAAAGGTCAAGCTGAAGACAGATTGTAACCCCAGAATATGGCTACGTTGATACAACGTATATGAAAAATATTAAGAATATAGTTAAAAAATAAATAAATAAAGAACAGAGTGACACGAAAATAATAGTATATCTATATCTTGCTATCTTTACCGTACCATAAAGCTGTGGAACAATCTCCCGGCCAGTGTGTTCCTGCCTTCCTATAACATGGGATCCTTCAAGCGTAACGTGAAAAGATATTTACGCAGGCCGGCATGACAGCGGCGCCCGGCGAGGGATAGCGCATCTCTCGGTAGTCGCCATTGTTTTTGGATTGCACTGTGCTCACCATCAGACACAGTGCAGTCACTTTGCCGTGCTACAAAAAATGATATGGGTTTGCCGGTTATGCACATATCACACAAAACCTACTGAATAGTAGTTAATCAATTTATAGTTTCACTTCTTTGCAATTGGTCTTTATCTAAAAAAAGAATCACTACTTTATGGTATTTTCATATAAAGTTATGGGAGCTTTTAGAAACTACAATCTTCATAAGCCCTTCGCGTTCAGTAATAAGCGTTTTCTTTTCATGGAGAATTCGCGCAAACGATGTATTTTTTTTCTATAATTTTGGTGGCTTCGCACTAAGAGAGGTGTGATCGCAATTTGATACAATTCACTACTTACTCCCTTGACCAATTGCACGAGCATAAGACAAAAGTCATCAAGGTTTGTTAGTCATGATTTAGATACAGTCAGAAGGTTGTGGTTATTTCAAAATACTTTAGATGCAAGCCAGAAAGACGTGGTAATTTCAAAGTCCATTAAATGTCTTAAGATTAACATGTTTAACAAAATTATCGAACGTTTTAATATTGTAAAACGACGTATTGCTTACGTTTTTCCTCTGCACATAAAATATATTCTTAAAATAATAAAAAACGCAGACGACGTCTCAGGTATCAACTAGTATGAAAGTAAAAATAGTCCAAATAAATTCATACGGATTTGAAAATCTACAATATAAAACTAAATCAACCCCATATTCCATTAAAATTCACGAAGCATGAGAGTCGTCTTCGGAAACTGGATGTTACGTTCACTTTTAACGGTTTAAAGTGTTAAGCTGACGAGGGTCCGGAATTAGCGCATTTTATAGTAGGTTTTAGAATAGCTCCTCTCATTTTCAATGCAAATCCATCGGGCTTTCGGTGAGTTTCGTGTCGGACGCTGTCCCCGCCTAGCCGGTTTACAAAGTGGAAAGTGCTTATATCTATCGCGTTTCGTGTTATTTTTTATTGGTGTTGAAACATTCGTAAATTCCGTATGTAAACAGTTTTGTGGTTGTTGAGGCAGTGCTGAATACTTTCTAATGGAAAGTGGTGTGTCTATGTCCCACAGTGAAAGGACTAAACGGAACGTAACAAGAAAAACTCTTTAGATGGATTTCTTTTTCAAAGAGCACTCGATGAAAATCGAAATCTTAGTTCGTCTTCACTGGTAGGCCAATTTAAATGATAAGGTTAACTATACTTAATGGACTGTTAACATGTTAATATTATTCCAAAAATATTTAAAAATTTTGAATGTGACGAATACTTACTTGGCCTATATATCGCTTATATATTTTTGGTACAATGAACAATTGTCTAAAGCGATGCTAATTTTCGTCTAGTATTATACTAATAATCGTTAATTAACTCTAAGGATCATTTAAAGACTACATTCTTAAGTCGGCGCTATCGCGTAGGCGTTTTTACTACTGTCCTCCGCAATTCGGCTACGTAATAGACAAATGCCAAAATTTGATTAACAAATTTTTTCATGTTTTGAATATTTCTTCAGTTTTGTTTGTTTATTTATGAACATAACCTTATCGCTATATCTTTTTCAAAATATTTTAAAGGTTTGTCGTAATTTTTAGCAACGTTTGAATATGAGCAAGTAAATAATTATATAAGAAATTATGCCTGAAAAAAAGTTTGTGCTTGTGCTGTGTTTGTGATAATTCCTATAATGTTTATTTATCTGTATCGGCTTTCTCATACCATCTATATCATCTATTATATTATTTTTTTATTGATTTTTTTTTATTAATAGAAACAAACTTTGGTCCAGTTTATTCATGCTGAAAATTCTCATTATGATTGTGAACTAAGTATCAATTTTCTATTAAACGATCAACGTTCTATTTTATACGGAATATTTTTTTAGCTTAGTTTAGTTTTAGTAACACTAGCGGACCCGGCAGACGTTGTTCCGCCTTGATTATAAAAAAATCTTTGACAAATTATATACTAAAACGTTCCTCATGAATCACTTTATCCACTGGTGAAAACCGTTTGAAAATCTGTTCAGTAGATTTTGAGTTTATCGCGAACAGACAGACAGACAGACGCGGTAGGGGACTTTGTTTTTTACTATGTAATTTATTAATTAAAATGATATCTGTAAAGTGATTTTGCTTCTGTCATATGTATATCTTGTTAACAGTACAATATATTATTATGAATGAAATAAATATTGCTGTTTCCATTTTCATTTTACTTGCGTCCAAATGGTAAAATATAATTATCAGATTTATAAATTACTATCTATGTCCGCGGCTTTCAATATATTTCTTACTACTACTTTTATAAGAAATAATTCAGTTATAGCAAAAAGAATAATATATAATTCTCCCTGTAATCATTCTTATGGCAGTCTGTTGAACGACACAGAAAGTTATTTGTAGCATTGTAAATGTAAGTCATAGTAAAATGTATAGCATAGAAATCTCCTACATACTATAGACTCTCCATCCTTTGTGGTGAACGATCAAAGGGTGTTTAAAAATCTCATACATCTGAGATTACTTTTATCTCTATAATAGGCAGAGAAAATACAGTTGAGTACATCTTTCTCTTCTGTTTATCAAGCGATTTTCGTTTTTTTATTGTTTAAAAAAAAATTGAAATTCTCTTTTTTTAATCTTAATATTGACACTTGAAAAATAATGTAAAAAACGAATTACTGTAGAATTTAGATCACTAAACGATCCCTTGTATACATAAATAGGTTAATACAAAATAATTCGGCACCTTTTACTCCCCTGTCTGTTAACTGATTTGCTTTATTGAAACTTCTTATGAGATAATAAGGAAAAAAATTCGTTACAAGTTGAACGTAAGTTAGTTATGTATCTGTATATATGACTAGGTATGTATAAGTGTCTGCCTGGGTTTAGTAGTATACAAAAATGAGTAAATGTATAATTAAGTATTTGTACTACGGGACTTCGTCTAGTATATAGTTTATGAGCACTCTCATATATGTAATTTAATACATATAAACCAAAGAAGTTTCACTTCTTCCCCGTCTTGATACACAAAATCCTTTTTTTATTTATTTAAAAGCTATTGACGAATTTTATTGTTGTTAGTAACAAACACAATTTCAGAAACATACGTTCGAAGACGCGCAAAGTTTAATTTCATTGTAATAAAGTGACAAAATTGTTATAAAACTGGAGATATTGATAAGAATTTGTTAAGATTTTTTTTTAATACTCTATTCTACTCACAATCCCGTCTGATGTTAAATGGCGATATGGTCTAAGATGGAAATAACGCTAAACCTAGAGAGACTAGTTCACAAGTGCACCTGCCGGAATACACCAATAGTCTTAACTTGAGGTCTTAACTTATAGGTGCTTGGCGACTTAACTTGAGGCTGGTAGCTAGCCAGTCGGATTAAAAAAAAGCCCTACCTCTATACTATGGTCTCATGATGTTATTTTTATTCACTAAAATCTGAAAGGACTCGAACCTACTTCAATCGATGCGGTATTCAAATACGCTATCAACTGAAACATTATCGCTTGAAATTCCGAGAAGACAACTAGTTTTATGTATAAATTGATTCAAATAGCATTGACATTTTAATTTTATGACATTAATTGTTTGATTATTTGTATTGTAGATATATATATATCTTTGTCAAATTACAATTAATAATTTCTTCATTGGGAGATGTATATATATAATACTAGTGGGCACGGCAGACGTTGTCCCGCCCTAATTATAAAAAAATCCTTGATAAATTAAATACCAAAATGTTCCCCATGAATCGCTTTATCTACTGGTGAAAACCGCGTAAAAATCCGTTCAGTAGTTTTTGTGTTAATTGCGAATAGACAGACAGACAGACGCGGTAGTGGACTTTGTTTTATTCTATGTAATGAAGAATGTAAATTTAACGTGTCTGTACTTTTTAGATTTTTGTGAAAAAAATTATAGCAGGTGTCTTGGTATAAGTAATAAAATACATTTCAGTCATTCTTAGAAATTTCTGTCAATATGTTTATTTGAACACGCATCACTGCTAAAGTACTGCGTTCAAATCCTTGAGTAACATTTAGTCTTAGTTGCATTAAAATCGGTACACTCGATCAAAACTTATAGTAATTTTAATGACGATGCCACTTAAGTACGAGTAAAAAGTAAATGGACTTAATATATATTTTATTAGTCACTGTTTTTTTTACCTTAGGTTCCACACGGACGGAGCCGCGGGCACTGCAAGCAATATATAATATCTATTTTACAAATATTATATTGGTAATCCAAAGGAAATTCGATATCTCCAGATATTGGAATATCTCGTCCCAATAAGTTTCGGGTACAGAGCGAAGGGGCGAAGTCTGTTTTACACAAGGGACGTATACTTCTGAAGAGGGTGGAGTTAAATTACGACCAGCGTTTATCTGTTATGACCCATGCAATCTGGTGGGTTCCTGCTTTTATGACTTTAATCTATGGTATTACTTGCAACAGGGTTGGCTCTTTACCAATATATGAAAATGATATTGTAAGAAAAATAATAGTTTCTTTAATTTTAACTCATATTGGCAAATGGAAATACGGAGCATAATTGTTGATTAGTTATCTGATACTACAGGTAATAGATTTACTTCATCAGTGTCCATTATAGTGGCATAATTATTAGAAACTGGCTACTAATCTCGGTTTCGTATTAATATTTTTTTTTAATTTTAATTCATGTTCCGAAATATGAATAGGAAGATAGTTATTTGGTTATCTGACCGTATAGGTAATAAATATAGTATTCATCAGTGTCCATTATAGTGGTAATAATTATTACAAACTAGCCACTCGCCCCGGTTTCGTAGGGGTGTGTTAACAAAGAAAATGAAGCCAAATCTCACATTTACAGTACGAACATTTAGTGAAATAAAGTGGCCGCTGAAATATTGAATTTTTTTTTAAGACTTCACTGTTATCTTCTATCTCACTCACTTTTTATATGGAGATTTATGAAACAAAATTTGTCACTTTTCTAATACTTTTGGAATATTTTTTTGTTACACTTAATAATTTTTTTTTAAAAGCTCTAGCTTACATGTACATTCGGCAATCGCTTTCATTTGCCTAGATCAGTGGTGGGCAAAATTTTTTAATGGCGGGCCACAAAGTTTAAGAAATTCTAGAGAAGGGCCAGGATTATAGAAACAATGCATTTAGTATTAAAGCTTTTAATAAACAAAATACCTTTTACTATTACGCCTTTTCTGGGCGTAACCAATGATCTTTGGGAATTCAGCTTTCGGTAGTGCTTTATAAAACTCTAGTTTTGTGGAATTCAAGAAAAATTGCTTTAAATGGGTACTGCACTGCACTTCAATAATTTCCAATTACAATTCAGCAGATACATTTTCCGGATCTACATGACATGGCATCGAGAAAACATCTACCGATGATTGAATGTTCTTAAAATCTTGAAATCTAGTTTAAAATCTGTGTGAAGTTTTTGGCGGGCCGGATTAAATACTTTCGCGGGCCGGAGTTGACCCGCGGGCCGTACTTTGCCCATCACTAGTCTAGATCAAAAAGTAACTCTGTTTGTTACCTTATCACAAGAAATGCTTTACATTGCTCATAATAAAATTTGATATAAACCTGAAATCTGAAAAAAGATATAGGTTACTTTCATCTCTACTAATAAATCTGAAGAAATTGTTTGTATGTTCGAAGACGTTAATATCTGGAACTACCAGTCGATTTTGAATAATGATTCTATAACCTTACTATTGATTACTATACTTATATATTGTACCGTATAAAATATAGATCTCAAAGTACGCTATAGAACGAAATTAAATCATTATTATTCAAAGTTAGGTTATAGCGTGGATCAAATAGTGATAACTGGAAATTACGCCTCTCACTGTTGTGCATCCACCAAAACCAAATGTAACTATCTATATTCGTAAATATATATTTATATATATATAAAAAAAAAATAAACCAGATCGAGTTTTTTGCCGGTTCTTCTCGTTTTATGGGTTGTTTTCCGAACCGATGGTAGTTTTGAAGTTCATAAGCGCCTTCTCAGGGCCCAAACTGAATAAAGTATTTTTGTTTTGATTTGATTTATTAATTGTATACGAAAAACTGTGCTTCGCTTTCATTTAAACGCATACATCCATGATCGTTCTCGTAGCAACCCCGAATATGCAAAGGTATTTTACATGAAATCAAGGAAGTTAAAAAGGGAGAGGTGCGTTAAAAAATTCTAATTTTATGAAAATCGTTCTAACTTTTAATACATTTTTTTAAATAATCTTGCGTAAGTATGTCAGTATTTTGATTTCAAATTACTATGTATTACTTTGTAGACTTGTTTTATATTTAAAATTTGAAATATTTCGATACGGATTATTAAACTCGGTCAGTCGTGACGGTAGGGTTTTTTAAGCCCGCCTGGCTAGCTACCACCCTCAAATTGAAAACCTGCTACCAAGGCCCGTCTAAGTTTGGCGTCTTTACCATCTTAGTTAGACCATATCATCGTTTAACTGAGGTGAGATTGTGGCCAAATGCTTAAACTTATACGGTGTTATTACAAAAGAGTTAAATACATATTGAATACTTGCTTTAAAAGATTTCGTATTAAATGCACCGCGGTCGCTGAATGTTCGTCATCTTGCTCTTTTGTCTCGCTTTGTTTACGTTAGGTTAGACTTGCGAAAAAAGATAACGCGAACTTTTTTTTTTATTTACGTGGGGAAATCCTTTATGGATACGCCACCCTCTCGGGGGAGAGAGTGGGTTATGTCCGACTCGCACGGACCAAAACACCACGGTGTACCGTCCGCCGTGTGGTAGGGGCGGCCAGGGATCGAACCTGCTGTCTTCCTGAGAAACCGCCCCTGCGGCAGCCTGGCGAGTGAACGCCAGGCTTCGTTCTACTATAGAGAGACTACTGGGTACACGACCAGTCGTCTTCCCTCGTCAGCCTCACCTGTGCAATGAGGAGATGGGTCCCTCGACGCATCTCCTCAGGCTCGGCTCGGAACGCGAACTTGCCTCGGGCGAGCGCGGTGCATTTAAAACACCGATAAAGTATTAAAAAAAGTTGAGGCAGTCATAAAGATTGCTGACAGAAGTGAAAACTCAAAACGACGGAATAACTGTATTCTCTTTTGAATTTTTTAAGTAAATATAGTGCGAATGACAATATTTACATTTTAGTATTTGCTTATTGAAATTATTAACATGTACACAGGCTCCTATACTACGCGTCGCTAGTCTGACACAAGCCGCGCAAGCGCAAAACGGCCAGTCATGCTCACTAACATGTAGTCACGCGAAATTATAAGTTTATCACCTGCCAAGAAATACCACTCGACGCGCATAAAGAATTCTTAACTATCAAAACGATTACAAGAGTAATGTTTACTTAAAAAGGTAGAATTATTTATACTATTGTTTGTGCCTCGCGATTTCCTGCAATAGGACTCGACCGTTCTGTTATTAGCCCTAGCTTACCATACTTTCTAAACTAGATTTTGTATGTAAATTGCTCCGCTCCTTAGAGTCTTAATCATTACATAGTATAAAACAAAGTCCCCTACCGCGTCTGTCTGTCTGTTTGTTCGCGGTAAACTCAAAAACTACCGAACGGATTTTCATGCGGTTTTCACCCGTGGATAGAGTGATTAATGAGGAACGTTTCAGTATATAATATGTCAAGGATTTTTTCATAATCAGGGCGGGACAACGTCTGCCGGGCCCGCTAGTAATATATATAATATAATAAAAAATATAAAATAAAATAAAATATAAAATGTATATAAATAAATAATTTTGAAACCTAACTTGTAATTCAAGTGATCGCGTTCAAAGAAACAAAAAAAACAAAAAATATCTTGATGTTTATATTATTTCTATATTTTTGCAGTATATAAGCCTTTATGAATAATTGACACAGATTGTTTTTATATTTTTTTAAATAACTCCTAAGTGTCACTACGCAGTCTCGAAGCAAATAATTATATATTTCTACTTCTGAGGACTGAATAGTTTTTTGCAATGATTGTTGTCAACCATACCCATTTAACCAGAACCCAGAACCGCGAGCAAGTCATTTTTGCGACAGAAATTGCTGTGGCAATGATATTTTTTAGTCGAATCTTTAATACGCTGTAATGCTTTTAAATATATTGTACATGGGAATTTCTATTTCTGTCAAACCTACTAAATTTGATTTATACACACGGTTCACCCTGACTTTGTCCGGATATACTAACAAAGAAAGTGAAATCAAACTGTATCTTTAAAATACGAGTATTGTATCAAAATAAAATGACAACTAAATGTCAATCTGTCAATATTTTTGAATATCTCCGTTTTCACATAGAAAAAAAATATAGGGATTTTTAAATTTTTTTTGATTTCCGTAGGATTTTTTAAAATATTTTCTTTCATACAAACCTTGTACTGACAATTACAAACACAGAAAAGAAAGAATTAACCATATCGATGCACCCCTTTCGAAGTTATACGCTTACATACATTTGTTTTTTTTTCTTTAAGTTATGTTTTTTTTTATTTATAAGTTTTAGGGCTTAACCGCAATATCCCTTGGTTTTTAATAACGATGATGGTAAATACGTTGAACTTACAGTGTGACCGGTTCTCAAGTAGCATTCGGAACATAGCATATGGACAACAGATTTTCAAATTGATGCCAATGAAGATACATAGTCAGACTGGTAGTAGAAAGAGCCAAATAAGGTATGGTTTCATCATAATGTTGTCCTTATCCAGAAGCTTGTAAGATTAAAGCCTATGTCAATCGAAGCCGTGGCGAATCACAATGCTACAAAACCACCATCCCTTACCGGTATTGCTTATTGTTACCAATTAATAGCATTCGGAATTAAATTCGCTCGAATCGAATTCCTTAATATAATACGCTTGACACGGACAGGTAAGTATAAACAAAACAGTAAAGCAACTCGTTCCCACGTAATAATACGAATATTATACAGTACTGCAACAATATATCAGAATTTCATTACAACTTCGGCGCCTTCGCCGAGCGCATTCTGATGCAGCGAATTGAACATCCATTTGAATATAGCGTTTATATGAGATATTATTGTGTGTCATGATTGTGTTCCACTTCGCTAAAATTGCTATAGTAAGCTATATTGCTAATATTCCAAGTTTCATTTGTTTTATCTTATTATGGAAGTGAAACTTCTTTTTGTGTAAATAAAAGTGGTGGAGGTAATCACTGTATCGGTGGATCGGATCGTATGAACGGTGGAATAGGAGTAGAAGAAGGCTGAAGAATATTCATAGACTGTGTGACAAACTGAGATGGCATCTAACAGGAAGAAGTGGAATAAGAATACATGCTGTGTCGACACTATTTTGGTTAAAGTAATGATGATAATGATGAGCATTACTGCAGAATGATGTCATAATACTGGATAGTAAGGACACAACAATTAAAGAACAACAGCGACCGCGCAGAGATCGGATGTCTATCGTCGATCATAGCAGTTATAACGATCTACAAAGCTTTCGATTCCTGAGTATGAAGTAAACAAGAATCACTGTGACGCTTCTATCGATGTGTATCGAGTACAGATACCTACCAATGCATTTGGTTACTACGTGATTTACGTAAATGTACTAATATTGCGTGTGTCAGTCGGGTTCAATTGCCATATCCTGTCATCCAGTAAAACTTAAATTAATAAATAGAAGATCATAATTCCACGCATAGCTATATAATTCTAAACTAAAAATGGCTTGATACATATAATAGTACATTATGGTACAAGTGTGTAATGTTGGTGATTACCGCTGAGGCGCCATTGAGACCCGAGCCGTTAGGTGAGGGTCTTAAGAGAGCCGAGGATGGTAATCACCAATACACACGTGAATCATACGACGTTTTTCAACACACTCGTGAAGAAAATAATAATAAAAAATCATTTTATTTAGTACATAAAAAGTTTATTTAGAGAAACAATTAGTAAATGTGCAGTTAGTAAAATTATAATTAACTGTTTTTGATGGCATAGCGGTTTTATCAGATAGATTATTTATTGAAATACTTTCATGTTCTATTGTTATTTGAGACGCCCACGTATAAAATGGGGAATTTAAAGTTTTCTTTATTACAGAGAAAACAAAAGTTATATTTGAGTGAAAGTTTTATTTATTAAACACGTACAAGTTGAAATTATTTATTTAAATACGAAGTTGTATGAAATGAGCAAGCAATAGGTACATTAATTTATTTGTTCTATTGATCATTATCTTTTTTGTATCGAAACTTTTTTAAGAACAAAGGAACTCGACCAATAAAATAAAAAAAAAAACTCTATAACTCACTTGTGAATAATAGCAATGAAAAAGTCACAGTTTGATTACAGGTGTCATTATGTGCCTAATTGCGGTGATATTAGAGCCACTTTATGAGCAAGTGTGTTGAAAAGAAATTTAACATCCAGATACATAACTGACAATTATGCTCATCACAAATAAGTAAGTCATGTGCGTGTCTCGAACCTACGATCTCTCTTTTTTTTTATTTACGTGGGGAAATCCTTTATGGATACGCCACCCTCTTGAGAGAGAGAGTCGGTTATGGCCGACTCGCACGGACTAAAACCCCACGGTGTACCGTCCGCCGCATGGTAGGGGCGGCCAGGGATCGAACCTGCTGTCTTCCTGAGAAACCGCCCCTGCGGCAGCCTCTCTGCTCACCAGTATATACTACAACTGCGTTTGTTTACTATTCAAAGTTTTAGCCATAACTGCTAAAGTTGTGGACTGAGTCCATTATTGATTAGTATTTTTTTTTCATTAATTAAGGCTTCATTATCCATATAATTAATTTGTAAAATAATTGCCATATTTTTACTGTACCTAATAAAATATACAAAGTATAATAAAAAAAGTGAAAAGTGGAATAAAACAATCTAATTTGTATTAAATTAACACAAAATTAAATATTGAAAAAGAAACTATTGATATCTGTGAAACAGCTGGTATCTGTTACTCACAAGTTATTATTAAAATATGTATATTTCTTTGTGCTTACTAAGAAGTGGATTGAACTCCTGTAGACTTATTATCCTGTACACTTTATTGTGTAAAAGCAGTAAAATAATATTTTAGTAGTTTGAAATAATTTCATATTATAGCATTTACTGGAGGCAGTACGCAAACTGTCTCGCTCTCCAACTTTATGACATAAACAAGTAACATCTGCTTTGTCTTATTGAGTTTGCAGCTCAATATTGACTCCCAATAGTAAATATACATTCATATATACATGCATATATCATTACATAGTATAAAACAAAGTCCCCTACCGCGAGTGTCTGTCTGTCTGTTCGCGATAAACTCAAAAACTACCGAACGAATTTTCACCGGTGGATAGAGTGATCGATGAGGAACGTTTTAGTATATAATTTGTCAAGGATTTTTTCATAATCAGGGCGGGACAACGTCTGCCGGGCCCGCTAGTAAATATATAATATTAATTTTATTTCAATTTAGTAGAAAAACGAAATAATGGAATATGAAATTTGAAAAACTAAAAACAACATAGAAAACTAGCAATTTCCATTTCATCATTATCTTCTTACTTTTATCACGCAAAAATGTGGTTCATATAACATGTTTTCCTCTTCCACTCTCCCTTATCAGCTGTCAACATACTATTTATACATTTTATATACATACCATTCTTCACACAATCCATCGATACATTCTATGGCCTTCCTCTACTTCTATTTAAACATTTGACATACAAAATAAAAATATTAAAACAAATACTAATAAACAACAAAGAGAACCTTAATTAAAGTTTGTTGCAGCTTGCATTATGATCGGTCGAACGGTGTCGGAGTTTATAGATCTCAGAAATACTCATATACATTTTTATACTCTATTAATAATGTAAACAATAAAGTGTGTGAAAATCGATCGATGCTTATTACTCCTTAACTCACAGCTACCGGACTGATTTTGTTGAAGCTTCACACATATAACTTGTAAATCAGATAACACACACGTAATTTAATGTCACGTGAGTTAAAAATAGTCAAGACAGTCATAAGTACTGTCGATAGAAGTGAAAATGCAAGAAAATGGAATAATTAAGTACTTTTTTATATCATTTGTAGTCTGAATAAATTAAATATGTAAATTATCAAACATATTGCACAAGCTCAATATCAAAATATCAATATTACATGTACACAGGCAGCTATACTGGTTGCGCCGCTTTATATATATTTGATTTTCCCGCATTATTGTGATCAGATCGCGACACTTTTCCAGCCCCGCTCAATTACCCCTTCCTATGGCACATGCTTATATTCGGTAGCGCGTCTGACACGCCACCACTACTATCATTATTGTTGTTTCCGCGCCGCGCCACGCCGCATGCAAACAGTTTGAGTTTTCGCATGGTCGAGTGAGAAATAAACGCATCGCTCCGCATATTGCGTGCCGACATACATTATAAACAATAAGTGTTGTGTGGGAGAAAACCCAGTGGAGAGCAACGAGAATCACCTAGCCGGCTAGCCACGTGGAAACTGCAGCATCGCGAGGTATGTGCCAAGTTTCCTTCCTACCCTTGTCTCCCTCTTCGTAGCTGATCGCAATAGTTGAATATCAAATATAGCACCCCCCGCATATACAGTCCACTTAAATTAGTAAAGAAACCCCCGCCCTTCGGTGGCGTCGACAACGCAACGGCGCCACCATATACTACGCGTCGCTAGTCTGCCGTAAGCAGAATACGTCACGAGAATATCGACATCACCGGTGACAGTCTATGACACAAAATCACAAGATTTTACCCATCCATAAATTCAAACACGCATATGACACAGTCGAGTATATACAATGTCAGGTACAAGCGCAATACGAGCAATTTTACCTACAAAATAGCTCAACGCGTCTAAAAGAATATTCACCTCAAAAATCCTACCATCTAAGAAGTATTTACACATGTGGTATATAAATCGTTAATTACACGAATATAATATACGATTTCTTATATTTCTTTATATTATATATTAGTTTTTATTTATAAGGATACTAGCTAACTACTTGCAACGTCGTCTAAGTTCTTATGCGTGTGCAACGTATCGCTCTCCCCACCTCTCCATGACAAAAAATGTATATCGTTGATGCGTTCAACGATATACATTTTTTGTCTTTAGAAAAGTAGTTTAGAAAATCTAAGATTCCTAAATCCTTAATAACGAATTGAATTAAATATTAAATGAAGAGAAATTAAATCTTCTATACATATAATAAGAATGTAAATTTAAGGTGTCTGAACTTTTTCGATTTTCGTCAAAAAATTGTTGCAGGTGTCTAGGAATAAGTAATAAAGTACCTTACAAACATTTTTAGAAATGTCTATCTGTCTGACTGTCTGTTTGTATGAACACGCATCACTGCTAAAGTACTGGATTCACAATAAAACCACACCAAGAAAATCATAAAGCATATCTTCGAGAATAACTTAGTCTTTATTTCATTAAAATCGGTCCACGCTATCAAAAATTATTGTAATTTTAATGCCGACGCGGCGTAATTATGAGTGAAGAGTAAATAAGCAAATCGACTTAATACGTTAAATGACTTTATTAATCACTGTTTTTTACATGATGTTCCACGCGGATGCAATCGCAGGCACAGCTAGTATTAAATAAATATATCACATTTTTTTTTCTAGATAACATAATATCTGTAATGTCTGCGAAGCAAACAAAAAAATTACCATACCCTATCCAGTACTTTTTTCATGGTGCGAAACAACAGACCTCTATTATTTTATTTACATATAGCATAGGAAGAAGGTAAATTTGAAACAACAACTCTGGTAAACTCATTTATGAATAACTCAAGAGACAATTCGCAGGGACACAAATAGTTAACCTTGGAAAATATCTTACAAGTACAAAGTAGGCCGCAACGATATGGATGAAGTATCGATGTGATCGGAAATTATAACTCGCTTTAAATTAACAGCGTATACGGTCAACTAAAGTCAATATACGGTCAAAGAATATTTAGTGTCAATATCAAAAATTAAATGCTTCTTTTAAAAAGAGAACAATTAGAGAGAAATAAAGAGAGCGTTGGTACGAAATAAGCTTAAAAGTACTCATCGAGTTCTATATAGGTTGATTTTTCTTTATGGCATGTTACCTTCAGCAGATCAGTGAGGATATATCGATTCATTGTCAGGGGCGGCGACTAATCGAGTTATCGGATTGAGTACGGTCGTGCAATCAAGTGGAGCCTTCAATCCTGTCTGCACATACCTGGCTTTAGGGATTATTGATTGCGGAGTTGTACCACGCTATATTCTTATGAGACAAGCAAAGCACTTATTGTTATTTTAGACATACTTAATAGTGATTGAAAGCGTAATGTTATTTTAATCTTACAATTAACCCGTAGGTAAAGGAAAATCGTTAATTTTTACAATATCTTTCAAAAGCATATTAACGATTTGTGAGACAATAAATTCAAATAGCATATCAAGGAGTGTTTACTTAATTATGTAATGACTATTCTAAGATAAACCATTACTTCAATAATATATCACTGTATAGAAGTTACGTTATGTGTATGTCCACAAAATATAATATTATTATTAACAGCGTACATTATTTAAAAAGTACTACCATCTCTTCTCGATGTCTGTAATATTTTCCAAACCGGTGATAGGACCCTAACCTTTTTAAATACTTTCTAAGGCTTACATAAGAAAAAAAATATTTTGAAGTATAACTTACTTTCATCGCCTCCCTATTAGGTCTTGTATTTCAACCTTCCTATATAATTTGCATTTCAAGAACATTTCGCTATAGTTTATACTTACATCTGCTCGCGTCTACGTCCGTGTGGAATAGTTACTTTAGGCTAACGCTAACACGCAGCGGAAGCTCTCAAATGGAAAAACAAAACCGATTTTAAAACATTCGTCATTGGTACTCCGCTTTCGCCTTAGCGTGATGATATATATCCTATAGCCTGTCTCGATAAATGAGCTATACAATACTGGAAGAATCAATGATGAATGAAATCTTCAAATCGGACCAATAGTTTCTGAGATTAGCGCGTTCAACCAAACAAACAAACAAACCCTCCAACTTTATACTATTAGTATAGATTTGTAACATACAATTCTGATATAGAATGAAAAAGTTTTACTTACTATGGTAAAGAAACTCGGAAAGAAATTTAAAACAGATAACATTCTCTCCATAAAATGATACATATTTTCCGTTCAAACCTTTGTGCAGTCGTTTCTTTGAAGTGAAGTCTTGGACGAGATTCTTTTCAACTGCAAAATGTTTCTTCTATGAAGTCTTGGACGAGATTCTTTTCAACTGCAAAATGTTTCTTCTAAATAGTTAAAAAAAAATAAACTGTAATGCAAAGTGTAGAAAAGTTGTAATACCTAATTCAATAGACTCGTGACCCATTTAAGGGACATACTTTTTTTCGTGTTCTACGACGACTACGACAAATTTTTTCGTGTTCTAGTGCCTTCAATTGTCAGATATCTCATGGACTAATTACTACGCTACTCACTTTACGCCTTTAATGGTTAGAATACCGTTCGTTATTTACCACATAACTGTTTTTTTTTATCAGAATTCGCCAAAAAAATGTAATTAATAGACTCAAAAATATTACATCGATGTTCCTTTATTTTCCTTTTCATTGTTTTAGTAGAAAGATGAAACTGCGCTGTTAAAAAACGTCTGCTAACATTCAGCTTAAGCAGACATTGGACTGGAATCCCCAGGGTAAGTGGACATGTGGTCGATCTAGATACTTTCGAGGATCTGTGATGAGAGAGTTTTCTATGATTGGTTTTACTTGGAGCAGGTGAAGCGTGAAGCCATGGATAGAACGAGATGGAAAAGCTTCGAGTCTGCCCACTACCCTGACTGTTTGAGGACATATTATCTCAGGAGAGAAAGAAAGAATATTCGGTTTAGAAGCTTGGATAATGATGATAGGTGAAAATACATATCTTAGTATCTTAAAAAAAGAAAGTCTTGCAGGAATCTGACTTCGGTGTAAAGTCTGATGGATGGTGAAAGGGCATATATTACCGAAATTGTATAACTTGCGGTAAAATCTAACACCTTCACTACAGTATAAAGAAAGTACACCATATTCACTGAATGGGTCACTTATATAGAATGAAATAATATCATAGTGTAAAATTTCATTACTCAGATCACCTAAATGATCGATACGCCGGTAATTGTCCGTAATTTTGCTAGAGTAATGCAGTAGACAATTTTTTTTAGCTTCAAGTTGCTCCTGACTTGATAGAAGCTGCATTCGAGGGAAATATATTATGGTCTCTTGCCTCGAAGTAATCAATAAACAAAGATGCGATAGAAAATAGGTATCATCTACCGAAACACAGTAACAAAGGTTGTATTCAATATCAGAGTTGTAGTAGTATCAGATAATATTGCTCACTAGAAAGTATGTAAAACTGTAGGATGTTTTTAGTAAATACTAAGATAGTCTAGATTGGTAACGCCTCAACAGGACAGTAAATATCAGAAACAAAGTTACAGGACCAAATTTTGAACGTAGCATAATATCTACACATTGTTTATCAGTTAGCCACTTTATAGCACACGTACAGTTTAATGCGAACTTGCGACAAAAGTTACCAGTTTGAAATTGTCAGCAGAACTAAGGTATAAGTTATATTATTAACTTTAACACTATTCTGTAGTCTCTAGATCTAACGTATAATTTGGCTTTTTCGAAAAGACTTCAAGCATAACACTCTTTAATATTATATTGTATTTTATTATAAAGTAACTGTTCCCCGATACTTTATTGTTGTCAAAATTGTTTTGTTGCCTCATAAGAACTGAATGCTTTATCTTTATTAAACTTGAACGTAGTTTTGCGATAACTACATAACGTTTACAATTAGTTTAACGATTATACGATATGTCTGTTAAATATTATCACTATTATTTAACCTCAGTGAAAAGCTTTTATATGTCGTCCAGATAACACCCTGAAAGGATCACAAAGTTTTGTCGAAACATCTTTCGAAGAATAATTCTTACTACAAAAGAAATTTAAATTTTATTCATATTTACTGACTTATGCACTTTCAGTCCGACAACTCACTGTCTATTGTTATTATTCCACAGGATTTTATAGTTATCTGTGGTAGTTGATTTTATCTCTTTTCAAAAAATGCTTTAGGTAACGTTATGGCAACACTTTTTGTCGTGACATTCCAAACCAATATAGGAGTGGCAGTGAGGGGCATACAAACCGGACGTCGCTAACTCGTCTAGCGCAACGACTCCCAACCTGAATACGCGGGTACGCGGGGTCCCACTGTGGGTTGCTTAAAATTATGTTAGTGAAATACTAAGAAGTTAGAATAGCTTACTTATATAAACATTATTATAATATGTTATGTATATACATTTCTGTTAATAATGTACTTTATGGGACTCTTATAGTAACTCTTATAGATAACGAGTCTCTAGAGACAGTACTAAGTATATTTCAAAGTTAAGATTCACAATAGATAGACATTAAGAGAAACGAGTTATATTTTTAGGAATAGGTATGGAGTTATCAAGGGAAAGGTACTAATAAATGAAAAGTTTTATAAGTTAAATATTAACAAAAAAAAAAATACAATTCGCATTAGGATATTATTTACAAAGAAGCTTCGACTAAATCTTTCAGCATTCGAAATAAGAAAGATAACGGGGATCGTAAACAGCTTATCTTAAAAAAAAAACACTAAAAACACGTCCGTCATTACTCTTGGACTGCAGCGTCTCTGGGAAATTTTGGTATCATTTACTAAACACACCTATCTTGTCACTCGTAAACAAACTTTGAAGGTGTTAACACAGCTAATAAAAAAGCAGTGTGTGTTAGAGACAAAGTTAGTTTGATATATGCTATAGAAAACAGAGAAGAGAAGCGATATTGGAAACTATTTTCAACAAAAAAATACGGGTGCCTAATTCTCGTTATGAAAGATTTCATGTAATTGCAACATTTTATAATCTATATAAACAAACCGATTCAGGAAATGTTAACGACGCGGAATTAATTCTGACAGAAGAAACATATTCATAAAAATTTATGATACATTCGAAACAGTTCAAGTCGAGTGCGCACTTCATTCAAGTTTAAAACGGGACGTGAAATATAGTAGTTTTTATCTGCAACGATTTTACTTGCAAATCTTTGCTTTTATTTCTATTTTTATTACTAGATGTTACCCGTGACTTTATGCTAGTTATTTTTAGTGTAATACCACAGACTGCTGCTAAGCTATATGAAGTACATTCATTTGTTGAAATGACTCGTGCATTAACTTTCAAGGCTGTGGAGTGTAGAAATGCACATGAATAAGTAGATATTGAGTGTTATCTAGACTATACTAGATTACGTTTGACATTTATAACAATATAAACGTTTATATTGGACTTTATCGCACTGATTTTAAGGTCTTAATATTTAATCGATGAAAGCGTTACTTGACAGTCTAAAATAGAAATTAAAGGTAGAATTTCGCCTATAATAGGGTGTGTTCCGGCGTTCAGGTGAATTTCCGGAACTTAGGAGTGCTCCGGCAGCTAAGTGTGGTTCTACAATTTAGGTGATTTTCGGGAGTTGAATTTTAGAACCAGTCTAATGTGGTAACTATCTTGAATCACATTATCACTAAGCATTAGATAAGATTGAGGTGAAATGCTAAAGCCTATAAAAAAATGCATGCGTAGTTCAGCGTTTTTAGATTTGCTGCAGAAATATGTTGAAACAGAAATTAATAGCACCGAATTAATAGTTAGTAGTCATTATAACTAATTTTATAATGCCTTTTGTTTTGTAACAGATTTTCAACTCGTGGATGGTAGTCAGAATGACTTAAAAAAAGCCCAACCACCATGCTACGGTTTTATCATGATGTTTACCATCGACAAAACATCCAGCTCATTCGCAAAACTTAGAACCTGCGTCAATCGACAAGGTGTCCGAAGACGCTTTCATCGCATCATCGCTTCAATCGCTTGGATTAAGTCCCTAAGAAGAGCTACTACGTGTAGCTACGGGAGCTACAGCTTGTAAATGATAATTCTCTACAAAATAAACTGCTCAAAGAGTGTAGGGACTAAAGGGCCGAAAACTCGACAATGAAATGAGTAACCTCTCCAGTGAAAATTAGTTTTTGTTCAAATACTACCTTGTGGCTGCAGAAATTGTGATTCTTTTTTTCAAAATCAATCTAACATGCTGACTTGATTTTTACCGCATTAATATAAATGTGAAGAACCTTACATAATATAGTGGTTCTATTTCCAAGCTCAAACACACTTGTGTATCAGACACATTACGAGAATGCTTCGCAAAGGGTATAGAGGAGATCAGCGCCAACCAATATCCTGAAACCGATACCGGAATATTAAACTAATTGCTCAACAGCCTGCCTTTAGCCGGTTATAACCGGATAAAAGTGGTTGCAGCTCTTGCACGCTTTGCGAATACCTTCCGCAGTTACCTAGAGTATCGATTACCGATTTTTGAAACGTTTGTTTTTTATTTTTACAAGTTTATACAATCTACTTCGATCATAAATTACTTTTTAACTTGTCCTTGCATTCACTTTAAGGGATGATCTATCAAACAGCGTATGAGCCAACTTATAAGAAACTTTTGATTATAATTAAAACTAATAACTTTTAAATAAAATTAACTATTAATAAGATTATGTGGAAGTAGAATGTAGACAATTTTCAACAGCATGCATTTAAGGATTAAATAAAAAATTTAGTCATATTAGGGTAGTCCGGTGAAGCTGTTAAGACCTTGCTAGGTTAATAGCAGTTCGAAAAAAAATAATTAGTCATATTTTATGAATTATCAAATAAAACAGATTAATTAACCCGAAAACGCATATTTCAACCTAATGATACTTATGATTAAAAACCACTGCAGAAATGTATGATTCTTTTGAACCTTTATTTATAGACACTACTTTTATCTATACTTCTATACTAATATTATAATGAGGTAAAGTTTGTGTGGCTGTAGGGGGTAATCTCAGAAAATACTAAACCCATTTATAATTCTTTTACCAATAGAAAGTCACGGTATTTGTGAGTGTCATAGGCTATATATTAAACCGAAAAATGAAAAGACTTTTTGTGGTAGTCGAATTTGCAAACTAAGACGGAGAAAAAACGGTCGAACGAAAACGCTCCTTATGAACGCTGCCTTAAAGATGAGAGATATACGATTGAGTTCTAGGGAAAAGTTGTAGAGCTAGATAATGCCTACAAAAAAGTCACCGACAGCATATGTCTAGCTTTTATATTTGAGTCATAAACAGTAGATTTTTAAATTAAAAAAATAATTTAAATCGTTAAGTGATGTTTATTGGTCATATTATCAACAACAAATGTGTATTCTTCTCAATATATTAACTGATCTACAGCAACGCGTGGCCGTGGCAGCTACGTAAATTAAAATGTAAAAGAATAGCTGTGATACATTAAAAAATATCGTCGATCGGTGACGTCACACCGTTCTAGAACGTTCACGGCGAAATCTACTTTCTAACTGAATATGTAATTCTTTTATTATAACTGAATCTCTTGTAAAAGACTTTCACTATATGTACCGAAGTCCATCAATCCGAATGATAATAGATTTTTCTATTTCTCACGTTAATAATATTTGTTCGAAACATTAGCTTAGCATTAGCGAAACATTAGCATAATTAGCCTTTGCCCGCGACTTAGCATGCTTGGTCTTAGCATGATGAATTGATGATATATAGCCTTCCTAGATAATTAAGCTATCTAACACTGAAATAATTTTTCAAAACGGATCAATAGTACCTGAGATTAACGCCTTCAACCGAACAAACAAACCCTCTAGCTTTAAAGTATTAAGTATAGCCTAATAGGCTACAAAAATGTTCTTATTCATAATTTATCTAAAATATTCCAAGAAGGGATGAGACTTTCAAAGGGAAGATTTATTATTACACGAGGAGAAATCGTAAAATTTTACTTCGAGATAAATTTTATAGGCATCCTGGTGAAATTCTAGCCGTAACCGGTTTACGGCTACGACTTAGTATTGCTAAATTATTTACATTTGAAAAGCAACTGTAAAATGTAATAGTGAGCTCTCAGAGCGAACAACGTTCCGAATGAACGTAAAATATGAATTCAGTTTAAGTGGCAGTGGCTTACATCCTGCTACGTAATTTTGAATAAAAACTCTTCCCCTTTGAAAGGCTTATTTGTAGTGCAGTCGTTTTGATATGGGAAATACTCTCTGGAATTAGTGACTCGATATAAAAAAAATACAAACAAAAAAATCTATCTTCTATTCTTATTACATCATTACATAGTATAAAACAAAGTCCCCTACCGCGTCTGTCTGTCTGTCTGTTCGCGATAAACTCAAAAACTACTGAACGGATTTTCAAGCGGTTTTCACCAGTAGATAGAGTGATTCATGGGAAAGGTTTTAGTGTATAATTTGTCAAGGATTTTTTTATAGTCAGGGCGGTACAACGTCGGCCGAGCCCGCTAGTTTTATATAATAATTCATGCGAGCATAGTCTCGGAGATCGCCAGTATTTTATAAACTAAAACTTCTCCTAAATGTGTAGATTAATCCAAGACAAGGGTCATAAAATTCGATAGTATGTTTTCTGAAATAATGACACATAACCTTCAAGATGATGCCAGAACCTTCCTTTTTTTTAAATTTAGTATTAAAAATTATTAAAATAAAAGAAATAGCAATTCATTTATTTCAAAGTGTAATGATACTATCGTCTATACATATAACACAAATTGTTTTTTTTTTCGAACTGATTACGTTATTGACCTAGCAAGGTCTTAACAGCTTCACCGGACTACTAAGGCGAGCGCTTAAGGTACTCAGGCACTCAGTCAATTTTATTTGACAATTAGCTCAAGGGTGCACGGCACACCTTGGCTTGGGCTGTTGCCTGATACATGCAATTCGCGACCTATCTGAACTAACCTAAACTAAGCTATTCATGCATATAGGAGTTGTTGAAACATATATCTGTACCAAGCATACATACCTCAACAACTCTTATATATATTTCGTATCGAATAATTTGCTAAACTCTTTCAGTTTGACAAGGGAAAAATAAAATCTTTCTACTATCACGTGTAAGCGTGTGTGCGTGCACGTGTGTGGAGGTTATATGTGTAATGTTGTCGCAGTGATGTAAGATTTTGTGTCACCGTATCGTGCGAACAGCGCACTCAAGGGCTCCTCGCCAAGGGAACGGACCTAGGCTTGAACCGCTTCCGAGGGGAAATACAAATGTAAATTGAACGTGTCTATACTTTTCCGTGAAAAAAATTGTTACAGGTGTCATGGAATAAATGATAGAGTACATTCCAGTTATTTTTAGATATGTCTGTTTGTTTGTGCAGGCATCACTGCTAAAGTAATAAATGTATGATAAAACCTTACCAAAGAAATCATAAAGCATCTCTTTGAGTAACATTTTATTAATATTTTATTAAAATTGGTTCACTTTATTAAAAGATATTCTAATTTTAATGACGGCGCGAGTTAAGTACAAAATTTGGTAAGCATATGTATTTTTGTCTTAATCACAAAACCCAGGTATTCTGTAGTATATTTCATATGTTCTATATACCAGGTGAATTGTTAAGCAGTAGCAATATTTATGGAAGAAATCCTGCACTCGATTCTCGTTCTAAATCAATTAAAAAATAGATGCTTAATATTTTACCTAATTATCTAGAAATATAAAAAAATTATACTCAATCCCCTAAGCCTCTACGTTAAAGCACTATTAACTACTAACAAAGGATAATTTTTCGAAGTTTGAATAAACAAAAGGTTTTACTGTCCGTTTTATTATCGAAAGTTATTAACTCCGGGTCGCCGCTCGCACGTTTTATTACCGGTCATTCAACCTAGGTTTATTTAAGTTATTATCCATACTTTTGAAATACTTGGAACAAACTTTACCTAATGTTCTCTTTGTTATATATTGGTATTAGTTTTAATATTATTATTTTATGTGTTAAATGTGACTATGTAGAGTCATATCATAGAATACTGCGAGTGTCTAACCTTTCGCCTGGAATTATTATTTTATAAAGACTTCGCGTTTAGAATGTCTCAAGTGGGGCAAGCGGTGTGGTGTGCGTATACAAGAGCGATGAAGTAAATGGATAACATTCTGTGCAAAGAAATTTTGGAAACAAAGTATATTTTTGCTTTCAATTTTTTTTAAGATTTTTTCCTTTGTACATAATATAAATTGTTAAGATAATAAATAATACAGACGAAGTTGCGGGTATCAGCTAGTTTAAATTATGTTTTAAAAACATTTCTAACATCAGTGGTTAATAATATTTCATATGACATATTCACATTTTAATACGACATAGTACATAAAACACCTAAAAGGTGAACGCTGAAAAAAGCCATCTATGATAATGTAATTCACCATAAATTATTCAGAGAATCGTGTGAATTAATATGAGGGGTTTTTATTTGAAGCTTATGCAGCAGTCACTGAGACAAATCGGAAAATGACACGAATTGTCTTAAATGTATAACTTAGTTACAAATAACAAAATGAAAATTAAACAGATTTCAATGTCAAAACCACTAAAGATATTTATTTATTTATTTATTTAAGGTCCACAAAACTGGATTCTATGAACAAAAATGGACACGAACCCTTTTATATGTGAACACAGCATGCATAATATAAGAAGACAAAGTCATAGTATTAATACAAAGAAAAATTAAATTATATTAAACATTTAAATACATTTTTTTTCTAATTGAGGCCAAAGAAACACAAAAAAATATATCGAATTTGAAACGTAAACTATTACAAAAAGAAAGCATGCGATATAAAGGGCAATGTTGGCCTGCGTTAGTTCTTGCTAATGGTAGATGAAAAGTTTGCCTGTTAAGTAAACGACTGCCTATACGTGGGACACTCAAGGATATTTTTTGAAGAAAATCTGAAGATTCTAGGAAACCGTGTATCAATTTGTATATAAACATTACATCAGCCACCTTTCTACGAGTCTGTAATGGTTTCATTTTATAAAGTTCCAAACGTTTGGAGTATGAGTTTAAGCTACTGTTATGGAATCTGTTGTCGTAGTAGGAAAGGTAATATAAGAAACGTTTTTGTACTCTTTCTATTCTATCTATATGAACCTGATAACAAGGGTTCCATATTGGACTACAATATTCCAGAATACTACGAACTATTGAATTAAAAATGATAATGGTTAGCATTGGCTGCTGAAATATTTTTAACTGTCTGAAGATAAAACCTGAGAGATGGGATGACTTATGAATAATATTATTAATATGTGGACGAAATGATAATGCGGAATCCATGATAACTCCTAAATCACGGATTGTGGAGACTTCCACTAAAATAGTATTATTAATAGTGTAAAATACATTAGTGGGAGTTTTTTTCCTAGTATATTTGATATGAAAACATTTTTCTAAATTTAGTTCCATCTGGTTATTCAAACACCATTCAAAAATCCTATCTATATCAGATTGTAAAATACGTACATCGGCTGAATTGTCTATTACACAATAAATCTTCAAATCATCTGCATATAATTTAAAATTGGATTGCATAATATCCGAAATGTCATTAATAAACAAAATAAATAAAAGCGGACCAAGATGGGATCCTTGAGGAACTCCAGAAGGAACTGTACAAATATGGGAACTAAATCCGCGAATTAACACAAATTGAGAACGATTCCTGAGATAGGATTCACACCATCTCATATGGTGGATGTAATAAGGTTTACTTTTGTAAGTGTAGGTTAAAATAAAAGAACGTGATGTACATTGCAAGATATATTGACGACTGAAAATTATGACAATTCAATGATATACTTTTCTTTTTGTTTTTAGCCAGATATAAATTATGAGACAACAGAGACTCCATACCGCCCACCAAAAGGTCGATAGGCCTTTTAAAAAAACAATAGTTCACCAGTAACAAAAACCTATATCCAAATCTAATAATTAGCATTTTCAACTTGTTTACAGTAATAACATAAATCAATAAACTAACGTAACCTATTATAATAAAATTATAGGTGAACTAAAATTTGCTAAGTACATAATTTAATATTGGCTTCACATGTAAAATGGTGCAACTTGAAATGCATATCTTAATACGAATTATTAATATTAATATTGAAAATTTACATTACAAAAATCTGGCAAACAAATATTGGGAAAAATTGATATTTCAATATTTGACTAAGCCTTAAACATTTTGAACACAAAAAAAGATAAATTAAAATCTAACTTTAACACATACTATGCTTAAAGCTTATTTTGAGTCAACAGGTAGTTCACATAATTTAGATATTGCTCTTCTTGTCACTGTATCACCGCTTTTAACACTATATACTCGTGTTAAGCCGTCTGATCCTGGATGTTTATCGAGGATTCGACCGAGCGACCATTTTCCGGGTGGCAAGTTATCGGTTTTTATCAATACCACATCTCCGATCTCAAATTCTTTCTCTTTCTTTAACCATTTAGAACGCTGTTGGAGTCTCGAAAGATATTCATCTTGCCATCGTCGCCAAAAGTCGCTTAACATTTTTTGTGAATGTCGCCATCGAGAAGGACTGAATATTTGGATGTCTTTCTTATCAGGTGAGGGAACAATTATAGGAGCTTCCCCGATTAAAAAATGTCCAGGTGTAAGTGGATCGGTGTTGCTTGGATCGGTGTCATCAATTGGGAATAATGGACGTGAATTCAAACAGGCTTCAATTTGACATAGTACCGTAGTCATTTCTTCATATGTCAAATGAGTAGTGACTATTCGTTTGAGATGGTATTTGATGGACTTGACGCCTGTCTCCCACAAGCCTCCAAATGATGGGCTGTAGGCAGGTATGAAATGCCACTGAGTCCCGTCTGTAGCCAATGTCTGAGCAATCTCACCGGAAAACTGTAGCTTTGCTTCATTCCAGGCATCTCGCAAATCTTTGTTGGCCCCAACAAAATTTCGACCTTGGTCGCTCCACAGATGGCTGCATTTGCCTCTCCTGGCTACAAAACGCCTGAATGCACCAATAAAACTTTCTGAGGTAAGATCTCCAACCAACTCAATGTGTATGGCAGTTGTAGCCATATCGACGAAGATAGCGACGTACGCCTTTACAGTTTTGTTTCCACGACCTTTGCTCATTAGTATTTGAAAAGAACCAGCAAAATCTACGGAACTGTTCAGAAAAGGTCTTGCAGGAGTCACCCTTTGCGTAGATAAGTTGCCCATCATTTGTGTCTTTGCTGTTGCCCTTAATTTCATACAAATGAAACATCGACGAGTATATTTCTTCACCATAGATTTCACTCTTATGATCCAGTACCTTGATCGTAAGTAACTCATCATTAGCTGTATGCCTCCATGTAAAGTTTTCTTATGGGCTTCAGCTATGATTAATGGAACTAATGAGTTCTTGTTTCCAAGGATAATGGGGTGCTTTCTATCGTCAGGTAGGTTGGCATGTTTGAGGCGACCACCCACCCTGAGGAGTCCTTTCTCATCAATATAGGGGTTGATAAATCGCAACGGACTTGTACCCTTTACTTGTTTATCATCCTTCATTCTGTCAATTTCTTCTTGAAATTCTTCTTTTTGTATCTTCCTAATGCATGTAATCAAGGCATCTTCCAACTCCCGTGTAGTTATATAATCCTCAGTACTAGTGTTCTTTTTGAAATATAAGAATCTCCTGCAGTAAGTAATAGTCTTCAGTAGTTCTGTCAGATTATCAAATTTTTCAAATTCTTCTGTAAAAGATTTATTTATTTCCGTGTTCAGATAAGTCTTTAACTTTGTTGATTTTAATTCTAATTCTGTAGGTATTACGTCTAGTTTACTAAGCTTTATTTCTGTTTCAGATAACCAACATGGACCGTTCCACCATAAATCACATGTGTTTAACTCGGCCAGTAACATCCCACGTGAAGCCAAATCAGCAGGATTCTGAGCTGGTTCGACGTGATAGACTCGCCTATTGTTTAAATTTTCAGCGATTTCCACAACGCGATTAGCTACAAAAGACTTCCATCTTCCAGGTTCTCCAGACATCCACGTAACTACTAATAATGCACAACTCCGCTATGGGTGTTGGTTTCAACGTAGGTAGCATCAGAACTGTGTGATTTATTTATACTAAGACCTTCAAGCAAATCCTTTAGGTCACCTTGTAACACGTTGTACAAATCCTCATAGATAAAATTCCTCTTTTGCAAAATATGTAATTGCGGCCTTTTGCGCTTTGGGCGTTAATTTATTAATTCATCGTGTGATCTTTTAAAAGCTTTCCAGTATTCGTTTATAGTGACAATTCGTGCCTCGATATATCCTTTTGTTAGACGTACCTTCGGAGTTTTCTTCAAATTTGATTGTGCTTTAAGCAACATTTCGGCGTGGTCTTCCAAAGTCAAAAGTACATTCTGTTGTTCCGTTGTAGTATCCATTGTACTGGTAACGTAGTAACTTTAGTTAAACTGCTTTTATTTTTGTTTTCAATTTACTAGTAATGTTTTAATCACTGAATTTCTTCTAATAGTACATAATGACAAAATATGACAGTTCGCCGTGTCGCTCGTTCAATAATTATTTCCTTTTTATCCGGTTCGTTTGGACCATATGGTGGATGTAATAAGGTTTACTTTTGTAAGTGTAGGTTAAAATAAAAGAACGTGATGTACATTGCAAGATATATTGACGACTGAAAATTATGACAATTCAATGATATACTTTTCTTTTTGTTTTTAGCCAGATATAAATTATGAGACAACAGAGACTCCATAAGGTACTAAGAAGCGAAAAATGAATAAATTACTACATTAAGTATATGTGCTGCCTAAAAATGTACTTGAAATCGGTGCCAAATTCTAATTATGTAGCAGGTAGAAAAATATGTACTATACTGTACAAATGTATTTCACGCGAGACTGGTTCCTAACTTTTGTAGACGGTAGAGCTGTAGCTATTACTAGTTTCAGCGTCATAGTTTCGGCTCACCCGGGTTAGTGCCACCCTCTCACAGAAAACCGACGTGAAGTAACAGTGCTTGCATTGTTGCGTTTCGTTCGGTCAGTGAGAGCTCCGGAGGCCCAACTCCCTT
Source organism: Antheraea yamamai (assembly GCA_036509395.1). Classification (NCBI taxonomy): domain Eukaryota; kingdom Metazoa; phylum Arthropoda; class Insecta; order Lepidoptera; family Saturniidae; genus Antheraea; species Antheraea yamamai. The sequence goes on along the minus strand of AP028448.1, from coordinate 4,392,352 downwards.
CCCTTCAAATTCGAATAAGTACATTCTCAAGTATCGGCAATCCGAATAAAATACAAATGATTGGAATCGGCTTAAAGATAAATTTAAGTTGTAATTAAGTTTTTTTATGGGCATAAGACAATATTAACTAAATAGAGTTAACTTATCAAAAATTATAATTTTTCTTTAGACTGCAGCACGTCATCCTACACAGGGCCGCTTCTACGAGCCAGTGCATGTGCATTAACAAAATGGCCGCCTGTAATGGCATTACACTCTTTCCTCCGTTGCGCCTCTCTATCTTTGTACAGACGACTTATCTACATACATATATCTCTGAAAGGTGTTCTTAAAAGCACTTTGAGTAGTTAATTTTAGCATAGAAATTTTACAGACGTTTGGAATATTGCTTTTAATATAATAATAGACTAATTGAATATCATGAATAATGGGATTGTAGACACTAAATAAATATAATGAGATTTTTATAGCTTGTCTCAAAAACTGAATATTATAAAATGTTTCTTTATCTGTTTAGATCTGTAGATTTTAATAAATAAATATAAATCAATAATTCATTTTTGGTATTCCGTGAACAGAAACACTAATCAATGCGTGATGTTACAGTTTCCTAAACATTTACCTTCCTAAAGACTGTCGTATTTCTGCCATCGAAAATAATAAATATTGTTATTTGAAATCATTTTTAAGAGTCATATCTGAGATCTATATCTGAGAGTATCGTTGAAATTGTACTTTCTAGTATATTTTACTGTGGTTTGGAATGAATGACATAAGGAGGTGGAGAATTTTAGAGGTGGTAGAGCCACGCTGAAGCTATTACTGGTTTCAGCATGAATGGGTCGGCTCGCCCGGGGTAGTACCAGTAGTGCTTTCTTGCATTTCCTTCGGTCAGTGAGAGCGCCGGATAACCCACCTCCTCTCTCCCTCGCCCCTTCTCCACTCCCCCTCCCTCAAACACAGGGTGGCAATGCACTTGTGACTCTTCTGGTATTGCAAGTGTCTATGGACGGTGGTGATCACTTAACATCAGATGACCCACCTGTTCGTTTGCCTCCTATGATATAAAAAAAAAGGAAAACATGTTTAAAATTATTACAAATACCTATTAACCGAGAACCTTCGAATCAGAACTTTCAGATACAAGGTCAAACGTGGACAACCAAATAGTAACTGCTTTATATCTTACGAGTGACTTATTTCAAAGTCGAGATCAGAACTTAATTTATGTTCAGAGTTCAATGAAGAATCTTTGAAAAGGTTAACAATGATAATTTTATTGAATAATTTGCATTACAACAAAGAACTTCAGTTGAAGTGGAACATTTATTAGATTAAATTATTTTTGAACTTGATATTTTTGTCAAGATTTGTAGTTTTTTTATCATACCACAACTATTTTCACATTAATATGTCATCATTAGTAACTATCATTACATAGTATAAAACAAAGTCCCCTAGCGCGTCTATCTGTCTGTTTGTTCGCGATAAACTCAAAAACTACTGAACAGATCTCCATGCGGTTTTCACCAGTGTATAAAGTGATTCACGGGGAACGTTTTAGTATATAATTTGTCAAGGATTTTTTTATAATCCGTACGGGACAACGTCTGCCGGGCCCGCTAGTTTTTAAATAATTTGATGTTTTATATGGCATTTGACTGTTTTTTTTTAATATTTCTTTTTACTCTATAATACACGACTACACGGAACGAAGGCTCTTTTCTTTAGTGAATGCACTGAAAACTATTATTTCTGTTGTTAGAAACTGCTGAACGCATTTTAATATATGATGTGCCATTAAATTTGTCTTAATTAAGGGAGTCACATATAAAGATGAGAATTACTGTGATATTTTCAGTTTGTTACGTGTGAATTGCTAAGTATATTTCGCGTGTGATAAACGTTGCTAAAATTGTAGCGACCTTAGTAATTTACTGTACTAAAGCGATTTAACATTTATGTTTTTAAACGAAATAGCTACGAAACTTAACGACCACTCATTAGTATAGCACACATAGCATCTCGCAATAATCGCTGAAATCTACGAATAGGGATACACATACCAATAAAATACATTTTAATGTACCTAGTTCGTTTTCTTTATGTAGGACCAGTATTTAATTTATTATCATCTTTATCTAAAATCGATATTCTCAATATTTGATTTTAATTTCGTGAAAATGATAGCAGATTTATCGTTAATAAAATTGTTGACGAGCGCTAGCTAGACCCCTAAACTTTTAAATTAAAGAAAGCAGTCAGGTAAATTTATTTTATAGACAATTTTTTTATTACTACGCTAATGGACATATTAAATTTAATTACCCATAAATAGTTATAACAATTAATATTGAAGTAATTATATAACGGAATTAGCGGGATCATAATAAATTACAGATAAGAATCACTTTACTGCAAAAATTCTTCTAGACAACACAAATTTCACTTAACCAGGCTTCAGGGGAACTTTTATGAGCCACTGCTCGGCTATAAAAATAACAATGGCCGCTGTAATGAAATTTAATCTATGTTTTGTGTTAGCGGGATAAACAAAAATTATGAAATTTTGGGCACAAAATATTTTTAGAGAGAATATTTTGCGTTTTTGTAACTTGTGTATAGTAAGACTAACAATGCAAGTTTCTATGGAGTATTTTAATATCAGTTTTATATTTAAAATGATAGCTGTAAATTAGACGTGTATAACTTAGAAGGAAGAATATTCAATACTAGCTTTAAGAATAAACATTTACCACATAGTAGGTTCATCCATCGGGCTGTGGACGCTTCGTCGCGGGACATTGTGTATTAAAACCTAAAGATGGCTATAAAGGATCAAAATGAAACCGCTATAAAGACAATAATGTCATAAAAAAAATCCGCCCTAAAATAGTTAATAGTTAAATGTAATCATAAAAATAAAACAAATAAATATATAAAATAACAATAATAATAAATAAATATAAAAACACATAATACTTGAGATATGATTTTTGATGATTTTTGACGTACACAATAAATAAAACGAAAGCAAAAAATGGTTCGGAACAAGAGTCTGCAGAATAGAAGAAAGAAAAAAAAAATGCACCACATCTGGTCAAAAGAAACCCTTAATAACGTACATCGGAAAAGTCAAGTGACATCAGAAATCATTCAATAACGGCTTCAAAGTTCAGGATGATAATTTTGATTGAGGACCAGTCATACACAAGCCTTGAAAAATGACAATAGTCTTTCCCCTGTGTGTCAAAATTATCAAAATTTGCTCACGAGTAAAAAATATACAGAAAGGTTGAGCACATTCAAGTTTATGTTATGGGCGATTACACATTTTTTTTTACGTGGGAAAAATCCATCATAGGTACAATTTCTTTTGAGGAAGCAAGAGTTAGACTGTTACTGTCATGTTAAACACATATGATTAAAACCCTACGGTATAATATTCACCACCGAAAGACAGCGACACCTTACGTAATACATTAGTGGGCTCGTATGAACTTTACACGCCCAACATTGGTCTATATATCCATCCTTTCCTTTTTTAAACTAACCTTCCTAGCATAAGAAAGATTACTCTGAGTAAAATGATGTAATGGTGTACAATAAAGATTTAAAAAAAAATTTTCAAAATCCAATATAAAAACTAGTTATTTATTATCTATATTTGAGAGGTACTTTTTTCACAGTGGTGGCGCCGTTGCGTTGTCGACGCCACCGAAGGGCGGGGGTTTCTTTGCTAATTTAAGTGGACTGTATATGCGGTGGGTGCTATATTTGATATTCAACTATTGCGATCAGCTACGAAGAGGGAGACAAGGGTAGGAAGGAAACTTGGCACATACCTCGCGGCGCTGCAGTTTTCACGTGGCTAGCCGGCTAGGTGATTCTCGTTGCTCTCCACTGGGTTTTCTCCCACACAACACTTATTGTTTATAATGTATGTCGGCACGCAATATGCGGAGCAATGCGTTTATTTCTCACTCGACCAGGCATAAATTCAAACTGTTTGCATGCGGCGCGGCGCGGCGCGGCGCGGAAATAACAACAATGATACGGCGCGAAAACAACAATAATAGTGTGGCGCGGAAACAACAATAATGATAGTAGTGGTGGCGGCGCGTCCGACGCGCTACCGAATAAGCATGTGCCATAGGAAGGGGTAATTGAGCGGGGCTGGAAAAGTGGCGCGATCTGATCACAATAATGCGGGAATTTCAAATATATATAAAGCGGCGCAACCACACAGATTATCCAAAACAATCGGATAATAATCTTGTGTATGTTTAATTCGAAAAGAAAATATGTTTTTTTTCTCGAACTGCCTACGCTATTGACCTAGCAAGGTCTTAACAACTTCACCGGACTACTAAGGTGAGCGCTTAAGGCACTCAGCTGATTTTATTTGGGCAACTTGCTCAAAGGTGCACTGTACACCTAGGCGTGGGCTATTGCCTGATACATGCAATTCACGACCTATCTTTTTTTCTTTTTTTTTTAGCGTGAGGAAATCTCTTATGGATACACCACCCTCTCGGGGGAGAGGGTGGGTTATGTCCGACTTGCACGGACTAAAACCCCACGGTGTACGTCTGCCGCTATAGTTGGGGCGGCACGAGATCTCTATAGACTTCATCGTGCCGCCCCAGCGGTTGGCCCAGCAGCGAAAGCGCCGCCGCCGGGCCCCGTCCTGTTAGGAGACAGCCGGGTACACACCGGCCGTCTCCTCCGTCCGCCGGATCTGTGCAATGGGAAGATGGGCCCCCGACCCATCTTCCCTAGATCCGGTTACGGTGGGAGAAGGCGGTCAAACTGCCGCCTCCTCCTGCCTGTCCTCCGTTGGCGGAGACGGCCACTTTGAGGATCTTCCTCACGGACCCTCTCCGCCGCCTCCTTCTGCGAGACGGCTTCCTCGCAGAAGGAGGCCATTGCGTTCCATACATCCTCACTGCCATGGCCGCCACCACGCTCGGCAGTGAGAGGTCCCGCCCTACCGCCGCAGCCAGAGTGCGACGTTGCTCCTCCCACGCGGCACACTCAGACAGAGTGTGCTGCGCGGTGTCCGGGTCAACGCCGCACTGATGGCATACGGCGGTCGGCTCCCTGCGTGCCATCCGGTGCAGGTACCAACCGAAGCACCCGTGCCCGGTCAGCACCTGCACCAGACGGAACGTCAGGGAGCCCCACTTTCTCTGATTCCATTCCGGCAGGACCGGACGGACGGCGTCGATCGTGTATCGACCGTAACGCGCGTCCGCCAGGTCCTGCCTCCAACTCTCAATCCTCGCTTCTCTTTCTCTTCTTCTCATTTCCTCTATTTCCCTGGGAGCCAGAGGCTCCCTCTTCATTTCCCTTCCCTCATTCCCCTTCATTCCCTCCCGCCTCTAGCTCCCAGGGAAGGGAGCCGGCCAGCACCATGGCCGCCGTCGAGGATACCGTTCGGTACCCTCGTATCACCCTCAACGCCACGGTACGCTGCGCAGCTCGCAGCGCACGGATATTGGTGGCGTTGAGGGCGTCGACCCACAACGGTGCCCCGTAGGCAGCCATGGACCGAACGACCCCCATGTAAAGGCGGCGGCAGGCGGCACCCGGCCCCCCCGTGTTGGGGAGGAGTCGTCCGAGTGCCGCTGCCGCCTTGAGTATGCGCGGTCCGAGCCCCTTAAAATGGGGCTCGAACCGCCAGCGTCCGTCCAGGGTGAGGCCCAGATACTTCATCTGGGTCCCCACCCCGACACGAACGCCCTCCACATAAATGTGGGCCCCTGAAGGTGGCCCTCGCCGAGGCCCATGGAACATTAGGGCCTCGGTCTTCTCGAGAGCCACCTCAAGGCCCAGTCTTCTGATGCGCCCGACCACGAGCGTAACGGCTTCCGTGGTCAGGCGCATCAACTCACTTAATTCCCCCCCCTGGGCTACGACTAGGGTGTCATCCGCGTAAATTCACGACCTATCTGAGCTAACCTAAGCTAAGCTACATATTCATACTTATATGAGTTATTGAAACGTTTATGTGTACCAATACATACCTCGACAACTCTTATATGTATTTTGTGTCGGATCATTTTTCTTAACTATTTCAGTTCTATAAGGGAAAAAATAAAACCCTTCCACTTTCATGTGTAAAGAAGAAAGTGTTACACTTATTTGAAAGCAAATTAAGCTTTTGTTATTAGGTTGATGACATTTTTAATCAAATATATGACAGTCCTCTCCAATATAATCACGATAGTATCGCCCATATACGGCTAACGACATTTGGGGTCTTTACGCTAAATAGAACAAAAGATGC